>JAOTOL010001154.1:72500-310703 GCA_034440575.1 Imbricaverruca yamaguchii | reverse complement strand
CCGCCAAAACGGTGGGACGAGCAATATAACGAAGGTTTGCTCCCCAGAGCCTTATCAGACATTTTCCAACTTTGTCTGAGGTAAGCTTCCAATAGGCACATGAATAGTCTATAGGACCTCGACGTTTGCGATTTTGTGAACCCCGGTTATAATTTCAATGGCTCTGGGCCACCTCACACATATCTGCATCCTTCATATAAACTTCATATAAACTCGGCCTGACACCATCTCAATCTCTTGTTAACAACGTTCACACACAATCTCCAACTTGTACACCTATCGATCTTCAAACATACCAACTTCCATCTCAAAAGGTTACGTCTCAACAGTCATACAGCGGTTTCAGACAGTCAGTCTCAGACACACCTTCAGGGGTGAGCCCGGGCGGCTGGCCACCAGCCAGCCGCCCTGCAGCGTCTACTCACTAAGAGAGTGAGCGACAGAGAGAGTGAAGAAGCGTTCCACCTCGCTCGGCGCCTATATCACTTCTCAGGGCATCCCCCTTGGCCCCACGCCAGGACCACCTCATCGTCACGTGGCTCTAACTAGCCAGAGCAATGCCCGATCTAGATGCACTACACCAGCGGGTCACACTGTCTGTATCAGACATTCCGCCAGCTCAGACACCTCTGAGCCTCAGCCCCGGTCGGCCGACTCTACTGCTGGCGACAGACATAGTAACCCATAACCTGCTTACGTAAGCTGTACCACGCTGCACACAGGCAGCCGGTAGTTCGAGGCGCTTCGGCCCATCTGACATGTTCACATGTCACATGAACATTCACTCAGAAGTCATTAAACATTCCATTTCCTATTCCATTCATAAATTACATACATACATATATAGATTATACACACGTAACATCATCCATTCCTGTACTACATCTAGTAACACCTGACAACACAGACATTAGCCACATGGTATGACGTCTGTCATACCTATGTCATTCCACCTACACTCATACTCACGCACGTGTTCTATTAGACAACTGTCATACTACTGATATACTCAGACACATGTCCATCTGTGACCTACACGTACGCACACAAACACATTTTCCCAGAGGGCTCCCAGAGCGAGCTGTCACATCACCATACACCCATGACGGCCACATCCAACCGTCAGACACCGACACGTCATCAGACATCAGAGACAGCGGCGTCCGCGGCGGCCGACGGCGCCGGGGTTGCAGATGCAACTTGGCCGGAGGGGAGGGATCACAATGGACACTGGCCTCGACGGCCCAGCTGGCGGCGACTGCCGAGTAAGCAGCGACCGTTCGGCGGCACTGTGATCGATGATTTCTGTCGCAGTACCTGCCGTTACATGAATGGGGGGATTTATTAAGTGTCCCACACAGGAAGCTTCTCTACAGTAAAGCTACGTCGCAGTAAAGCTACGTTAATGTAATTCATGATTACATTAACGTTCTCCATGTGAAACCGAGCACAAGTTGTTGATTGAACCTACCCTCGTTAAATAGATAAGGATTCTTCTAAATGTGCACTTGTTTTTACTTGCATTCATATATTCTTGGACAATATGCTGTATATAGTTGTATATTGGCCTAGTATATAGTATATATGTAGTATATAGTTGTATATTGGTGCGGTGATGCTGTTGTCACTTGACCTGACAAATTGCGACCTTCTCACATACTTCAATGCTTTTCCTACAGTGACAAACGTGGAAAATCAGTGACAGTTGCCCTTTCAGTTTATATCTTGTTAGCCTGTGGCACACGCTTCTCTGATGTCCACTCATTTTCATACACACAAAACTGTTGACTATCTCACGTCATCGGTTGTGTAGTTGTCCCAGTGGTACTTAACTGAACAAAATTCAACTTTGTCCCCGTCATCCATCATATCTTGGATCCCCAATTGGCAAGGCCTTCTGGCTGCGCCACCGCTTGTGATGAACATCTATCGTCCCGAAATCACTCAATCGTGACAACTTTTCGATGGTGTTGTAAATGATGCCTCTTTGAGAAAGCAGGTCACTTGCTTCAATTGTCCTCCCCTGGATACGCCCCTGACATGCTTACGCTCAAAGTAAGCATTTCCTGAGGTAAGCGAGGTAGTATTAGCAGTTGAACCCCAGATTATGGTGACCTGAACGCAACACAATGAATATACTGTGATGTGGATGTTATTCACAAGTCTACACGGATAAATATGCAGAAAGTGCCTCCAATATTACCATCCGAAATAGCTTGTGATATAACTACGAAGCAAATATTATGGCACAAAGTACAAAAAGAAACTTTTGAACTATCACTGAACTTCACCATCATACCACAATCATGCTTAGGGAACGGCAAACGAAAACCACTGGGGGAGCAAATTATCCCCCATCACGACCAAAGTAGGATTAAGCTGAGATAAGTTGAGATATGAAGCTGCGCGAGAACAAGTCCGGGTCCTCACGGAGATCCCAAAGGCCTCAAATGCGCTTAGTACCTGAAAGTTTCCTGAATGTTATCAAATTCCTGAATTCCATGTCATGTTATGAAATTACCCTACAATTGCGAAACCATCGGTAGAAAAAAATAACTTGGCTCAACGACGTTTGCAGTCACTAGCCCGTGTGATCCCTTGCTGGGTTCGAACTGATTTGGATTCGGAGAGTAAGTTGGCAGTCAACAGGAGCACATGTGGTGTCAAGATAAAACGAAAGCAATTACTTAACAATGCATCACCCAATGCAAAAGCCTGGATCCCCGGAATCGCACTGAAGACCAAATCATTTCCGCCGGGGCCGCGAGTATTCGCTTCGAGGGCCAAATTAACAACGGATCGGCGACAGGGCTAAAAAATCGTATCGTTCTGTCGTCGTGGACGACAACCACGAACGGGGACTTTTGGCGACCACATTTCCATATCATTATAAATATTATATGTGAAATCATATAAATGGTACCTACTATACATAAAATTGACTACGTCACGATATCAGTGTCAAGGTACGCAGGAGTGAAACGAATCGGGTTGGATCGGGACTGGAAATGTCACTCCGTGCAGACCTCTAGAAATGTTAGACCGTGCAGACCTCTACCACCCACCGCCACGCTACCATTTCTTCATTCCTATCGTACGCTTTTGGGTTTCTAGTATCTAGTATCTAGTACGCTCAGCGGCAAAAAAAATGACTCAACGGCAACAAAGTATCGTCGAGACAACCATTCCATCGTTCAGACGACCGCCGACGATAAAATTGTCTCCCGTTTAGCACAGAGCCAATGGCATGCCTTCTGGTCGCCGGTGGTTGTCTTCGTCCCGGTACCACTCGATGGCAGCCGTACGAAAGTACCCAACTATGGTATATTCAGCGGCTTTGGAGGCAAGCGACTAGACCACGGGTACTAAAACAACACTACACCTAAGTTAAGCAATTAATAATTTATAACATTAGCTGATTTTTTAAAACAAGTTCAATTTTAATCCTTTTTTCATGTGGGATGTACGATAATATTTTTAATTTCATTAACATCGTTGGAAAGAATCTAGAAGAATATCATTATTTTACGCGCATTCCCTCGCTTTCAAATCCGTCCATTTCCCTTTTAAACGCGACGATGTGCGTGGAAGAGTGAAATAGGGAATTGATCACTGTTCTTTATAATTGAGTGGTGAATGAGTGCGGCAAGATAAAACTACCAAGTTCAAATTATCTGGAGTGTTAATCAAACGATTCTTTCTTCATTTTCTGACTTATATGAGCCAAATGAAGTGGTTCGGTCTTAAACAGACTCCAGAAACAAACTATTCAGGGCCAGGGCGTAAGGGTGACAAAGATAGTAAGGTCATCCTGTAGATGTGGACATTGCGATTGGAAAGGTACTGCACAGAGCATTTACAAACATTCAAAAGTAAAGCACCCAGGTCTACCAGTGTTAAGAGTACTGCAAGATAGCCATTTTGGCCCTGGCAGGCGATTTGACTGGACTTGCAAGCCAGCACTGGATCATCAACCATGAAGCTCAGGTGAAAATCTTGGTATATGAATTACATTTGAGTAAAATATAGCCACCTAAATATAATTAGAAGATATATTTTGGTGTGTAGGTACCTACTCAGCAGCCATTGCACTGCAGTTGGTGGCAATGCATACAATATAGGGATGGCGAATTTTAGCAACCTGGTGGTTTAAACCATGGTTTAAACTGGCTGGCATAAATTAATTTAAGCCACTCTGGCTTAAATTATATTTCTGGTATGGCTGGAGGGCAGTGATGGACATTAGTTAGGGAAGCATCAATTATATTTCCAAAATGTGCTACACTCCATTTTATTTGCAAAAAAACTCCCTAGAATTCCACAAAACTCTGTCTGGGTTCTGGGTATGCACTCCACAAGCCAGATGTTTACCCATTAGGTACAGTCGGTCTAACATGTAGCCCCCTGGATGCTGGTAGTTAGAAATGGTATTTGTAAATGCCAGGATTTTGACATCCAACTACTGGCATTGAGGGAGATAAGACATAAAGACATAAAAGATCAGTGCAACTATGAACCACAAGGGCCCTTCTTAGTTGCACTCTGTACACTGAACCAGTTGCCCACCAAATGTGTTGATCAACTCTCCCTGGAATACAGAAAAACAAGCCCACTATTCTTGTAATGATTGTCTATGCTGTTCTTCAAGATGTTCAGTGTGTTGCTACTGACAATGGTTTTTGGCATCTGGTTCCAGTGCTCTACTACCCTGTTGGTGAAGAAGGACTGTCTTAACCTTGTCCTGCTGTGATTAACTTTAATTTTGAATTGATGACCTCTAATTCCATCATTTCTGTTAAATTCAAACAGTTCCCTGAGATAACCCTGTTCCTGACCATGTACAAATTGAAAGACCTCGATGAGATCTCTCAGCCTTCTATATCTAAGTGAAAACATATTCAATTTCTTCAATCTTTCCTCATATGCCAGGTTGCCCATACCATTCACCATTTTTGTTGGCCTCTTTTGTACTCTCTCTAAAAGCCAACAATCTTTTTCATAACTAAGGGACCAAGCTTGGACACAATATTCCAGATGTGGCCTGACATATGCACAATAAAGCTTCCTGATGACTTCCTCACTTTTGTATGATACATTCCTATTTATTGCCCCAAGCATTCTTAGTGCCTTCCTGATGCCCCCAATTTTGTGTTCAAAATAACACCTAAATCCTTCTGCTGAGTCACAGATAGTACTTGCCCACCCATCAAGTATGGAGCCTTGATATGCTACCTACCTACATGCATGATTTTGCACTTGTCAAAATCAAATTTCATTTGCCATTTTTCGGACCACTTCACAAGCTCGTCTAAGTCTTTCTGCAGCAAGATTCTGCAGATAATATCTAGCCCAAAGTATGGACACTAGGTTGATTCACCTATCATCTAATGCTTTGAAGCTCATCTAATGCTCATCTAATGGATCTAATGCTCCACTTCCACAAGTGTTAGTGCCAACAGGAAATAATGTGCTACCATCCAATGTCATGAAAGGTGTGCAATAGTTGACAATGTGTGCAAAATGTGCAATAGGTGGACAGATTGCTGACTGTAGCAAACAAGAAGCAAACGGATTGCTTACTGTTATCTATGAATATGGGTAGGTAGATACCTACCTACATATACTATTATCAGTAAGACAATGGGAAAGCTATGTCAAAAACATCACAAATTGGTCTGGCTCATATAGTTACTTTTAAGCTAACATAAAATAGGTACCTAGCTATACAATGGCTAGGTACCCAATGGGTAAAAATCTGACTTGTGGAGTGCATACCTAGAACCCAGCCAGAGTTTTGGGAAATTCTAGGGAGTGTTTGTTTATAAATAAAATGGAGTGTAGCACATTTTGGAATAATTGATGCTTCCCTAACTTTTGTTTGTCACTGCACTCCAGCCATATCTGAAACATAATTTTAGCCAGGGTGGCTTAAATTAATTTATGCCGGCTGGTTTAAACTGGTTTAAACCACCAGGTGGCTTAAATTTGCCATCCCTATATGTAGGTAGGTACCTACCTACCTATATTTAGGGATGGAAAAAAAGCTGGCGTCAATTGAATTTATGCCAGCCAGTGGCTTTTATTAATTTAAGCCAGTTTAAACTGGCTTTTATTATTTAAGCCGGCTTAAATTCACGACACTTATAAGCCCTTGCATTATTAAGGCTCACAAACCATGGGTGCATTGACAGTGTTGCAAACCATGGGTGCATTGACGACGCCGAATTGCCGAAAAGGAAATTGGCGGCAAGATATTCTGTATAAAGGTAATCGACGCAATTTGTTATAGGTCCTGGAAATCACAACCTTTTCAAGCTATCATTACCCCCTTTGGGTTAGGCCAACCTCTTCTTTTGGCCAACCTCCCCTTTGGGTTAGGCCCCTTTAGGTTATATATATATATATATATATATATATATATATATATATATATCTTATATATGTGTATATGTAAATATATATATACATGCATTGTTAAAGACGGCAGCGTTGTTTGCGTTTATCTGCTGTTTATGTACATATTCTAGTTTTCGGACGACTTTTCGTTATTCGTTCGAGATATGCAAAAGGCTACCGAACGAAGCAATTGTGAAAAAGAGGAAAAATGTTAAAAGTCACTCATAAGTCGATATAATACGTGACTCGTGACATTAGGCTTATATTTTCGACCTTTCAATCAACGTTAATCACTTGAAGAATGAATTAAAAGAATCATAGGTCACACAGATACAACAAAGCAGATACACGATAAAAAATAATCACGCATTTCACAAACATTATGTCTGTTCTGGCACTTCATGGGTTATGATTCCGAAATTGACGGGATACCACTCTACCGTCAAGCTCACTTGATACACCATCATCCGGGTAAAGATTCGTCACACAGAGTCAGGTGTGCAAATGCTTTGTTTTCTGCCTCGGTGATGTAGATGGTCTCAGCCGCCGCCAGCTTCCGTTGGTCATGATGATGTAAAATGATGGGAAAATCATGTAAAATGATGGGAAAATCATGTAAAATGATGGAAAAATCATGTAAAATGATGGGAAAATCATGTAAAATCATGGAAGTGTCAACTGTCCGCATGGCTCTGGTGAGCCGCACTCCGTGGTGGTATCGGAGGCGGTTGTTTAAGCCACCAGCCTGGAGATGCATGGCTCTGGTGAGCCGCACTCCGTGGTGGTATCGGAGGCGGTTGTTTAAGCCACCAGCCTGGAGATGCATGGCTCTGGTGAGCCGCACTCCGTGGTGGTATCGGAGGCGGTTGTTTAAGCCACCAGCCTGGAGATGCATGGCTCTGGTGAGCCGCACTCCGTGGTGGTATCGGAGGTGGTTGTTTAAGCCACCAGCCTGGAGATGCATGGCTCTGGTGAGCCGCACTCCGTGGTGGTATCGGAGGCGGTTGTTTAAGCCACCAGCCTGGAGATGCATGGCTCTGGTGAGCCGCACTCCGTGGTGGTATCGGAGGCGGTTGTTTAAGCCACCAGCCTGAGATGCATGGCTCTGGTGAGCCGCACTCCGTGGTGGTATCGGAGGCGGTTGTTTAAGCCACCAGCCTGGAGATGCATGGCTCTGGTGAGCCGCACTCCGTGGTGGTATCGGAGGCGGTTGTTTAAGCCACCAGCCTGGAGATGCATGGCTCTGGTGAGCCGCACTCCGTGGTGGTATCGGAGGCGGTTGTTTAAGCCACCAGCCTGGAGATGCATGGCTCTGGTGAGCCGCACTCCGTGGTGGTATCGGAGGCGGTTGTTTAAGCCACCAGCCTGGAGATGCATGGCTCTGGTGAGCCGCACTCCGTGGTGGTATCGGAGGCGGTTGTTTAAGCCACCAGCCTGGAGATGCATGGCTCTGGTGAGCCGCACTCCGTGGTGGTATCGGAGGCGGTTGTTTAAGCCACCAGCCTGGAGATGCATGGCTCTGGTGAGCCGCACTCCGTGGTGGTATCGGAGGCGGTTGTTTAAGCCACCAGCCTGGAGATGCATGGCTCTGGTGAGCCGCACTCCGTGGTGGTATCGGAGGCGGTTGTTTAAGCCACCAGCCTGGAGATGCATGGCTCTGGTGAGCCGCACTCCGTGGTGGTATCGGAGGCGGTTGTTTAAGCCACCAGCCTGGAGATGCATGGCTCTGGTGAGCCGCACTCCGTGGTGGTATCGGAGGCGGTTGTTTAAGCCACCAGCCTGGAGATGCATGGCTCTGGTGAGCCGCACTCCGTGGTGGTATCGGAGGCGGTTGTTTAAGCCACCAGCCTGGAGATGCATGGCTCTGGTGAGCCGCACTCCGTGGTGGTATCGGAGGCGGTTGTTTAAGCCACCAGCCTGGAGATGCATGGCTCTGGTGAGCCGCACTGTTGGTATCGGAGGCGGTTGTTTAAGCCACCAGCCTGGAGATGCATGGCTCTGGTGAGCCGCACTCCGTGGTGGTATCGGAGGTGGTTGTTTAAGCCGCACTCCGTGGTGGTATCGGAGGCGGTTGTTTAAGCCACCAGCCTGGAGATGCATGGCTCTGGTGAGCCGCACTCCGTGGTGGTATCGGAGGTGGTTGTTTAAGCCACCAGCCTGGAGATGCATGGCTCTGGTGAGCCGCACTCCGTGGTGGTATCGGAGGCGGTTGTTTGAGCCACCAGCCTGGAGATGCATGGCTCTGGTGAGCCGCACTCCGTGGTGGTATCGGAGGCGGTTGTTTAAGCCACCAGCCTGGAGATGCATGGCTCTGGTGAGCCGCACTCCGTGGTGGTATCGGAGGCGGTTGTTTAAGCCACCAGCCTGGAGATGCATGGCTCTGGTGAGCCGCACTCCGTGGTGGTATCGGAGGCGGTTGTTTAAGCCACCAGCCTGGAGATGCATGGCTCTGGTGAGCCGCACTCCGTGGTGGTATCGGAGGCGGTTGTTTAAGCCACCAGCCTGGAGATGCATGGCTCTGGTGAGCCGCACTCCGTGGTGGTATCGGAGGCGGTTGTTTAAGCCACCAGCCTGGAGATGCATGGCTCTGGTGAGCCGCACTCCGTGGTGGTATCGGAGGCGGTTGTTTAAGCCACCAGCCTGGAGATGCATGGCTCTGGTGAGCCGCACTCCGTGGTGGTATCGGAGGCGGTTGTTTGAGCCACCAGCCTGGAGATGCATGGCTCTGGTGAGCCGCACTCCGTGGTGGTATCGGAGGCGGTTGTTTGAGCCACCAGCCCGGAGATGCATGGCGCGGCGGCGGCCGAGTGGCTGCGTGACTAACGTAGCAGACGTTGCGGGTTGCACAGTTCCCGGTGGTGCATCTCAGGCGGTAGATTATATCGGTCTGTTTCAGTGTCGTGGGTTTGAAACTGTCATTGCGCGTGATAAGAGATGGCGTTTTAGGTGTTTTGTAGCAAACGAGGATACACATTGTGTGGCCTGGTTGTGCGGGTATAGCGTTCTTCATGATTATTTCACGGATGACCTCATCTTTCTTCCAGGAGGTGTCGTTTCTTCGTTGACTCCACTTGTGGCTGCTGTTGCACGCGTGGGTCCAATTGGATCCTACCCTTATTTTGCAATTTGCAAACATGTTCACAGAAGGTGGACATTTTTCTTCTTCTTCAAAATAGGACAGAATTTAGGGTAAAAATGGCAGTTGATCCCTGGGTTCAGAAACTATTGCTGGTCAGATGTTAACTGGATCTTATGGAGCGTATTCGGCCCATCATTTCCCAGATCCCCTCCCCATCCTATCAGTTGGCAAAGCAGCTTAACGCTCTGATCTCGCCCTATATCCTTAATGGGCATGCACTGCGCTCCTCTGAACACTTCGGAGATATTCTGAGGGCCGATAAGCCCAAGGGCATCCAAGCCTCGCTAGACGTTGTTAGTTTGTTTACAAACGTGCCAGTTCATCAGACCATTAACATAATAATTGACTGCGTGCACCGAAGCCGTGACCTCAAACCACCACGGCTGTCCAAGAAAATATTGCGAGCCGTGTTTGCGCGTGCACTGAGGAGGTTCTGTTCTTCAAATCGAGGGATTTGAAGAGGTAAGAAGAGGGAATATAGCTCCCGAGGGAAAGCTATACCGGCAAATCGACGGCATCGCTATGGGCTCCCCTCAAGAAGTGCTGTTTGCGCAGGCTGATATGTGTCATGTGGAGAGTATGGTACCGGCGCAGGTCGATGGTAAACCGAGCATGTATTACCGCGGTATCAACGACATTTTTCTTGATGTAAGCACTGACTTGATGTAAGCACTGACTTGATGTAAGCACTGACTTGATGTAAGCACTGACTTGATGTAAGCACTGACTTGATGTAAGCACTGACTAACTAAACGCAATCATGCTGGAAAATCAAAATCATGCTGGAAGCTGAGTCATGCCTCAAATTCAGCACGGAGCTTAATGTCAGCAACAGGCTTCCATTCCTTGACATGCTCGTCGACGGTAATAGCGGCTCGTTTCTGACCGATGTTTATGTCGAGTCAGCTGACCTAGGTCGATGTATGAATGGCACCGGGGACTGTGCCGATTGTTACAAACGTAGCGTAAGTAGGTCATACGTCCGACGAACTATAACCCACCGTTCTACGTGGTCGCACGTGTGTCTTGAGTCACAAACGGTGCGTCAAGTGTCAGCAGCGTTCTGTGGCTTCTGTCTGTAGCCCTCTCCACACCCGGATGAACAGCCTCGTTGCCAGCCAGAACTACGTGGCACGGGACCCGCATGAAATGCACGCGGACGACCTCGCGGAGAGAAAGAAATGTTCCCAAGATGTCATGTGCGACGGGACGGTCCCGGTCCCGCACCGAGATTGGGAAGAGACGCTTTAGTTCCAGAGCGCCACACATGTACAACTCACTGCCACCTGAGCTGACGCGACTTCCCGTGTCGATCTTTGGTCGCCACCTACGGGAGTATCTACTTGACCTGCCGCCCGTGCCGGACTGATAGACTACTCGACTTGCTGTTATTTTATATATATATATTTTTATAGTTTAACTTGTATTCTGTGATTTTGACCCTCTTTTTTACCTTTTGTGCTGTGTTGTTTTATCTATTTGACGCGATGTCGTAATAGCCACAAGTCAATTGTGGATGACCTCAATAAAAGTCTGTCTGTCTGTCTGTCTGTCTGGTAGATGTGACTAGATGCCTTCCGGTGTAATAGACTACTCGGAGAGTCGGTGATTATTCGGTGATTATTCATTCGCTCCCGTCACGTGTTCCGCCGTCATGCTTAATAAAGCGAGAAGCCTGTAGAACGGCATGCAATTCTGTCGTAAACACTGATGAATTATTGGGCAATCTAAACAGTTGGGTTTATGAGTGACATGCAAAGTCGCATCCCACGTCGCTACCGGGTTTTGATCCGTCGGTGAAGATTCGCACACTGCCCGTCTGTGAATGCATTCTGCTTCATGCGCACACACGAGAGTCAGTTGTACTGACACCATCCTTCCGGATATCACTCAACGAGAGGTTGAGTGCGACCTGGATCTGCCGCCACGGGGGCAGATCCGGGGTGTGGGTGCACCCTGGGTGTATCCCGGGTAGGTGGGGCACAGAGCTGTGCTACGTACGCGTGGCTTACGTTTGCACTCGTGAAGGGAATGGAAAACACTTAAGTTGAATGGTAGCATGCGTTTCCTGGGATTCGGTCGTCGTGGGCCCTCGCCGATCCGCACTGGCCGCGTGGAGTGGCTTCAGACGACCGTTGACCCTGGTCATGTCTTCACACGACCGTTGACCCTGGTCGTCTTCAGACGACCGTTGACCCTGGTCGTCTTCAGACGACCGTTGACCCTGGTCGTCTTCACACGACCGTTGACCCTGGTCGTCTTCACACGACCGTTGACCCTGGTCGTCTTCAGACGACCGTTGACCCTGGTCGTCTTCAGACGACCGTTGACCCTGGTCGTCTTCACACGACCGTTGACCCTGGTCGTCTTCAGACGACCGTTGACCCTCGTCGTCTTCAGACGACCGTTGACCCTGGTTGTCTTCAGACGACCGTTGACCCTAGTCGTCTTCAGACGACCGTTGACCCTGGTCGTCTTCACACGACCGTTGACCCTGGTCGTCTTCAGACGACCGTTGACCCTGGTCGTCTTCAGACGACCGTTGACCCTGGTCGTCTTCAGACGACCGTTGACCCTGGTCGTCTTCAACGACCGTTGACCGTCTTCAACGACCGTTGACCCTGGTCGTCTTCACACGACCGTTGACCCTGGTCGTCTTCACACGACCGTTGACCCTGGTCGTCTTCACACGACCGTTGACCCTGGTCGTCTTCACACGACCGTTGACCCTGGTCGTCTTCAGACGACCGTTGACCCTGGTCGTCTTCAACGACCGTTGACCCTCCTGGTCGTCTTCACACGACCGTTGACCCTGCCACGACCGTTGACCCTGGTCGTCTTCACACGACCGTTGACCCTGGTCGTCTTCAGACGACCGTTGACCCTGGTCGTCTTCACACGACCGTTGACCCTGGTCGTCTTCAGACGACCGTTGACCCTGGTCGTCTTCACACGACCGTTGACCCTGGTCGTCTTCACACGACCGTTGACCCTGGTCGTCTTCAGACGACCGTTGACCCTGGTGTTGTCTTCACACGACCGTTGACCCTGGTCGTCTTCAGACGACCGTTGACCCTGGTGTTCGTCTTCAGACGACCGTTGACCCTGGTCGTCTTCACACGACCGTTGACCCTGGTCGTCTTCACACGACCGTTGACCCTGGTCGTCTTCACACGACCGTTGACCAGGGTCGTCTTCCTCCAGCCAGAATGTGTCGGCTGGTGGCTAAGTGGTGGTGGTGTACTGCCAACTGCAAGCTGGGCGATGTCGACGACGACATCGCCCAGAACTGGCGCAGTGACGGCTGCCGGAGCTGGCGCAGTGACGGCTGTTGGAGCTGGCGCAGTGACGGCTGTTGGAACTGGCGCAGTGACGGCTGCCGGAGCTGGCGCAGTGACGGCTGCCGGAGCTGGCGCAGTGACGGCTGCTTGAGCTGGCGCAATGGCGCAATGAGCTGGCGTTTTTACTGGCACATAGTTCGATGCAGTGACAACCAGGGTGGATAAAGGGTGCGGCACCGAGGGCATATACCCCCACGTGGAAGGTGGTGTCCCCCAGGCCAGGAAAAGCCGAACCTATGAAAAGGTTCCATTGTACTCGAATTTCCCTATGAAACAAAAAGGCCGAGTTTTTCAGGGAGGTTCGAATGCAACCCGTCCCCTCGAATTTTCCATCCAGAGGCGCCCCTCCAGGTGCTTTCACAATGGCGCTGCTCCAAATAATTGACGCCTCTCCATACAAGTGCCCCATGCCAATTTCTGGATATGCTCCTAATTACAACATTGCCCTCTGGCGGTTATGAGCTCCAGCTAGTTGTAAAATTGTGCGCATTCACGTGTGGGTACTCTTTAATAATTGACAACTTCCGTTGAACCATTAAGAGGAAAGCGGTACATTGAAAACGTTCTATATTTTGTACGTGGCAGTGCAACAGCATGTTGCCAAACAGCAATGTGGCAGTGTAAATGAAAAACCAGCGATGAAAGCACCATCCGATCAGGTTATGACGGATTTCTTGGGGAGCCCTAGTCATATAGGATACGAGTACTTGCTATCAAAACGGCTGGAAACAAAACAAAGATTTGACCCCCATATTCCTATTACATTCAATTATTGTACACACGCCGGACCTCAGACACCTTTGAAATTATTTCAATATCTCAACATTGTGATACCGTACAGCAAGCCACGTCGAATGACACCCATATCATGCAAATTGAAGCCATAGCCACGAAGCGTGAGGACTCTGAAAATTAAACGAACCTTTGACCTTCAGGCATAATCTGATGTTTTCCGAACCAAATACGCTTGACTAATTTTAAAAAGATAAGAACCGAAACAATGATCAATGATCGTATTCGCTGCATTACCTCGAACCCGCGACCATTTGTTTGCCCCTCTCCACTCGCCCAACGGCGGCCACCTTGCCGGGTCGAGCGCGCGGCGTGGGAACCGCGCGCTTAAAGCACTTAAATAATTTTAAAAAATAACTTCACAATGCCTCGCTTTGTGATTGGTCAACACACGTGTGACGTCACGCTTGTTGTCGGTAGCGAAGGTCGACTGCCGGGCGTTCCATTTTGCGTATAGGACGCCGCCGAGTTTGAGCTGATCGTAGCTGTTTTAGCTTCAATGGCATCCCACTGCCAGGTGACAATGGATCGCAGAAAACGCCGCTGTTTTAATTGCTTTGTGCCAAGGTGAAATAATACGACTTTTACTAAGCCAGACACGATATTCATCAGCCCTCCAAGTTCAGACAAGATGAAGAAGCTGTGGAGCGATGCTGCGCGCCAAGATGGTCCTCTGATCGCCGTGGTAATGTAGAAAAGGCACTTGCTAAAGCCTCTTGCTTTTCTTACCTTCAGTCGTATTCCATTAGGTGCATAAGTTTCATCTCTCTGATGCCAATCCTTGACCTGGTGCATTTGGATGTGGATTTTTCTGAGGTTGGTATGCTTCGTCAAGTAGTTTGTCATGCTTTGCAGTCTGGTTCTACATCCTAGTGTGATTGATCACACGATCCTACACCTGTGGAGAGTGTCATGTCTTCCTACACCTATTGATCTCCCTGCCTATGTCCCATGTTCTCTTAACATTTCCCCGTGCCCCATGATCCCTTCCTATCAACCTAATCTAACCAAACCAAGCCTAGCTTAAACTAACCTAACAAAACCTACTCTATGAAACTAAAAGGAGATAAACAAATAAAATTTCCACCTTTTAATGAATCGTTACGACGTCAGAGATAGTCTCGAACCAACCTGTTGTGTTTACATGTAGCAAGTGCGTCAGTTTCAGTGAAATTGAACCATGGATGATTTACATGGATGACGTACATGATCCATGATTGAGCCTCCAAGCACTGTAATACCCTCCTGTAAGATTATCACAAAAACGTCTGCTTGGGACTAGTGGGAGGGCACCCGTATAGCCGAGGAACAAAGCCTGAATACCTACCAAGATGCCAGTTTTACTTTGCCCATTGACGAGTTCCTGGCGACTTTATAGCATTATTTTGCCATGGCTATGAAATGCCTACTTTGCTGTCCGATATACTTTACTAAATAGGGTGGTGAAAGGGGGGTGTTCTGGTAGGTCACAGGGGGGAGTGGCATGAGGTCAGGGGGGAGGATTTGGAGACGAACCAAGGAAAGGGTCAGTGAGTGGCGGTGGGGTGGAGGGCGGGAGGAAGTGTAGCCGACCGACCCAGCGGCAGGCATAGTAACAGCAAATATGTTCCAGGCATTAGATGACTGCCCCAGGATAGCAGTAGTAAGGAATCAGTGCTGGTCATAGGAGACTCTCGTGTGCGTCATTTAGAGCGGGTATTTTGTAAAGGTAGGAGGGACAGGAGGTGCATCACCAGGCCTGGTGCCAAGGTGAAGGACCTGGTAACTGCGGTGGCACAGGTCACCAGTGATCACCAGTTTAACACAGTCATAGTGCATGTAGGGGTAAATAACATAGGTCATACTAGGAGCGAGGAGCTTCTGCGGGAGTACAGGGCCCTTCTGGCCACCCTGAAGGGTACCAATAGAGTGCTTGTAACAGGAATTTTGCCTAGGGCTAGAGCCTCCCCTGAGTGGAGCTCTAGGGCACTGGCAGCTAACACCAGGGTAGGAAAGCTCTGCCAGGAGCTAGGTTTTACATTTGTAGACGAGTGGAGCAGGTTTTATGCATCGTGGGACCTCTATCAGAAGGATGGCCTGCATTTTTCTGAGAAGGGGGTCCATGTGTTAGGCAAAGTATATGAGCATGTCCTTCAGGGAAACTAGGAAATGGGGTGGGGAGGGATGAAATTGCATTGCCAACTCAGGAATATTCCAATAGTGTCAGCCAAGGCAATAGAACCTCAAAGTCTGCAAATAGGGACAGCAGCAACTCAAGGGGACAGAGTTATAGTTCATCTAGTGATAAAAGAACTCCTCAATATGAAAAAGCCAAAGGTGGTTATGGAGCATTTGTTAAGTGTATGATGTTTAATGCTCAGAGTATCCGTTCCAAATTTGATGAGTTCAAGTGTTATGTTGCTGAGGAGGAACCGGATTTTGTTTGCATTACGGAGGCATGGGTCAGTGAAGGATATTTTGGAGATAACTTACAGGACTATGAGATCCAGGGATACAATATGTTTTCGTGCAATAGGGGTCCAGCAATGAAAGGGGGTGGTGTAATGCTCTATGTGAATAGCTTATTCAGTTCTCAAAAAGTAGCAGGTGGGGATAAAAATGTGTCTGTGGAGTCCATTTGGCTTGATGTCACTGTGGGAAAAGGCAACAGCAATACTCTTAGGATAGGAGCTTTCTACCGATCAGGAACCCTGCCACATTCTCAGCAACTGGAGCTTGACAAGGTGATTTGTGAGGAAATCAGTAGAAACTTTAAGAGGAAGTGCCTTATTCTCGGTGACTTTAATCTAAAAGGTTATGAAAATGCTGGTGTTGGCTCCCCATCATGCAAAATGTTCAGGAAATGCCTTGAAGAGGACCTGTTCTTACACCAGTTTGTATCGGAACCTACCAGGCATGGTTCATTCTTGGACCTTGTATTCTCGGATTTAAGTGACTTGGTTCAAGACTTGACTGTAGGCGAAACTCTGGGAAAAGTGACCATAACATAGTTAGATTCAAGGCACATGTAGGGGAAACTATCAAGGATAATTTGGTAAAGGTTCCAAATTTCAACAAAGCAGACTTTAACGGCATGAGAGCGGCTTTAAGTGCCATCAGATGGGAAGAAGAATTCTCCAATTTAAATGCCTGTGAAATGTGGGAAAAGTTCAAATCTTACTTAAAGGAAACTCAGATTAGACATGTCCCCCAAAAGCAAAGACGCAAAAGAAGGGTAGGAAAGCCAGCATGGCTTACACCAGACGTGATAAAAGCAATTAGGGCTAAGAAAACTGCATTTAGAGTTTTTAAAGAAGCCTCAAATGTCATTAATCTAAAGGCGTATCGAAAAGCTAGAGACACTGTGAAGCAAAAAACCAGAGCAGCAAAGCGAGCAAAGGAACTGGATTTAGCTAGAAACTGTAATGGGGACAGTAAAAAGTTCTTTAGTTTCTACAAGCTGAGTAAAGTTTCTAACACAATTGGTCCACTGGAAGTAAACGGGACTACATTGGGTGAGGATAGTGAGATGGTTGAGGAGCTGAGCAAGCACTTCAAATCAGTGTTTACATTGGAAGATATGACCAATCTGCCGACCGTACACCATAGTTCAGATACATGGGATCTGACAAATGATGTTGATTTCATTGGTAGTGATGTTGTTTACAATCATATCAGGAAAATAAAGCCAAATAAGGCAGCAGGACCTGATGATATTTATGCTAGGGTGTTGCGGGAAACTGAAAAGGAACTGGCATTTCCACTTAGTATAATATTTTGTAGATCAGTTTCACATAATGAAATTCCAACCGATTGGAAAAGGGCAAATGTAGTTCCTATTTTCAAGAAAGGAGAAAGAGGGAAAGTTGAAAACTATAGGCCAATAAGTCTCACATCCCTAGTCTGCAAGGTACTCGAATCAATTATCAAGGATAGAATAGTTAGTTATCTGGAAGGTAGCAGATTGATTCAAGATACTCAACATGGATTTAGAAAAGGACGATCGTGTCTCACAAACCTCTTGGACTTTTTGAACTTCGCCACAGAACAATTTGATCAGGGAAATCAGGTTGATGTAGCATATCTTGACTTTAGTAAGGCCTTTGACAAGGTACCCCATAAACGGTTAATGATACAGCTTCAGTCCCATGGTATTGCAGGTAGCATCTTAAAATGGATAGAGTTGTGGCTTTCAGATAGACAGCAAAGAGTGATGCTAAATGGTACAAAGTCATCATGGCAAAATGTTCTTAGTGGAGTCCCCCAGGGGTCAGTACTAGGGCCATTACTGTTCATTATATTTGTAAATAACATTGAAAGTGGCCTAAGCAGTAAAGTTTTGAAATTTGCAGATGATTTGAAGGTCTTTAGGGCAATAACAGGTCAGGATGAGCATATCTCGCTGCAAAAAGACTTAGACGAACTTGTGAAGTGGTCCGAAGAATGGCAAATGAAATTTAACTTTGATAAGTGCAAAATCATGCATGTAGGTAAGCAGCATATGAAGGCTCCATACTTGATGGGTGGCCAAGTGCTATCAGTGACTCAACAGGAGAAGGATTTAGGTGTTATTCTAAACACAAAATTGGGGGCATCAGAACAGACCAAGGAAGCCAGGAAGAAGGCACTGAGAATGCTCGGGGCAATAAATAGGAATGTATCATACAGAAGTGAGGAAGTGATCAGGAAGCTTTACTGTGCATACGTCAGGCCACATTTGGAATACTGCATCCAAGCTTGGTCTCCTAGCTATGAAAAAGATTGTTGGCTTTTAGAGAGAGTACAAAAGAGGGCTACAAAAATGGTTAATGGCATAAGCAACCTGGCATATGAGGAAAGATTGAAGAAATTGAATATGTTTTCACTTAGATATAGAAGGCTGAGAGGAGATCTCATCGAGGTCTTTAAATTTGTCAATGGTCTGGAGAGGGGATACCTTGGGGAAATGTTTGAATTTAACAGAAATGATGCAATTAGAGGTCATAAATTCAAAATTAAAATTAACCACAGCAGAACAAGGTTAAGGCAAACTTTCTTCACCAACAGGGTAGTGGAACACTGGAACCAGCTGCCAGAAAACATCGTCAGTAGCAGAACATTGAACATCTTTAAAAACAGCATAGACAATCATTATAAGAATAGAGGGCTTGCTTTTCAGTATTACAGGGAGGGCTGATTGGCAGATTTGGTGGGCAACTGGTTCAGTGTACAGAGTACTTAAATGGGTGGGTGTAGTAATTCTAAGTAAGCTGTCATGTCACCAAGAAAGGAGATCGAGATCATTCAAATCACATTAAAGAGAAACACCAGAAAATGCATGTTTCGGCGCGCGGCAACACGCTGTATAGATGAATGACCCACTTTTTCCCAGTCTTTTTAAGGAGTACCATTTTTGGTTTTCTGGACCTCTTCCTGAGTTCTTCGAAAGCCTTTTTGTTTGTTCCTGAGGTTTCTGTTGTGCTTTTTTTTAAAGTATTTTCCTAAAAATGAAGTGTTCATTATATTGCAGGATTTTGTATTTGGTTTTAGTAATGGCTCTGGTAAATGTTTTCAAAGTTATCCAGTTCTTCCTTTGAATTTTGTTCTATATCACTTTAGCTATTGACTTTACATGGTGGAGCCTGATCCAAAGGGGTGAAGTAGCAACCACTACATATGATTATATTGTCCGTAAGTGCTATACATATGATTATCCTGTATGTGGCCCCAGGTGCATGAATGGGGAGTTTGGGATTTCATGTTCTGCAATGTATAAAGTAAATTTGATATTGCAATGGACACCCTAGATCAAGGATAGAATAGTTAGTTATCTGGAAGGTAGCAGATTGATTCAAGATACTCAACATGGGTTTAGAAAAGGATGATCGTGTCTCACAAACCTCTTGGACTTTTTTAACTTCGCCACAGAACAATTTGATCAGGGAAATCAGGTTGATGTAGCATATCTTGACTTTAGTAAGGCCTTTGACAAGGTACCCCATAAACGGTTAATGATACAGCTTCAGTCCCATGGTATTGCAGGTAGCATCTTAAAATGGATAGAGTTGTGGCTTTCAGATAGACAGCAAAGAGTGATGCTAAATGGTACAAAGTCATCATGGCAAAATGTTCTTAGTGGAGTCCCCCAGGGGTCAGTACTAGGGCCATTACTGTTCATTATATTTGTAAATAACATTGAAAGTGGCCTAAGCAGTAAAGTTTTGAAATTTGCAGATGATTTGAAGGTCTTTAGGGCAATAACAGGTCAGGATGAGCATATCACGCTGCAAAAAGACTTAGACAAACTTGTGAAGTGGTCCGAAGAATGGCAAATGAAATTTAACTTTGATAAGTGCAAAATCATGCATGTAGGTAAGCAGCATATGAAGGCTCCATACTTGATGGGTGGCCAAGTGCTATCAGTGACTCAACAGGAGAAGGATTTAGGTGTTATTCTAAACACAAAACTGGGGGCATCAGAACAGACCAAGGAAGCCAGGAAGAAGGCACTGAGAATGCTCGGGGCAATAAATAGGAATGTATCATATAGAAGTGAGGAAGTGATCAGGAAGCTTTACTGTGCATACGTCAGGCCACATTTGGAATACTGCATCCAAGCTTGGTCTCCTAGCTATGAAAAAGATTGTTGGCTTTTAGAGAGAGTACAAAAGAGGGCTACAAAAATGGTTAATGGCATAAGCAACCTGGCATATGAGGAAAGATTGAAGAAATTGAATATGTTTTCACTTAGATATAGAAGGCTGAGAGGAGATCTCATCGAGGTCTTTAAATTTGTCAATGGTCTGGAGAGGGGATACCTTGGGGAAATGTTTGAATTTAACAGAAATGATGCAATTAGAGGTCATAAATTCAACATTAAAATTAACCACAGCAGAACAAGGTTAAGGCAAACTTTCTTCACCAACAGGGTAGTGGAACACTGGAACCAGCTGCCAGAAAACATCGTCAGTAGCAGCACATTGAACATCTTTAAAAACAGCATAGACAATCATTATAAGAATAGAGGGCTTGCTTTTCAGTATTCCAGGGAGGGCTGATTGGCAGATTTGGTGGGCAACTGGTTCAGTGTACAGAGTGCAACCAAGAAGGGCCCTTGTGGCTCATAGTTGCACTAATCTTTTATGTCTTTATGTCTTTATGCCTCCTCCCCCACCACTACCACCACCACCGACCCCGTGACCCGTGACCCGTGACTCCGTGACCCCGCTGCCTGCAGGCGATCCGACGCCGGCTCCAGGAGAGCGGGTTTCTCGTGCTGCAAGATCGCCAGATGGCCCTGAGTCGCAGCCGGGCTGAGGACTTCTACAGCGAGCACCGCGGCAAGTTCTTCCACAACCGCCTCGTCACCTTCATGTCCAGGTCAGCCACCGACGGGCACAGTGGTGCTGCATGTTCAGCGTAGGGGCGGGGATGGCCGAGTGGTTAAGTTGTCGGGCTATGGGTACCAAAGGTCCCGGGTTCGACTCTAGCGCCACTCAGGACATTTCCCAATCCCGCGGCCCACCGGCGAAACAGTGTGGGCGGCGCCATTACCCGTGAATGTGCAGAAAGTGTGTCGTGAACCAACCAATGAACAATAAACATGTTCAGCATAGCCAGTGCTTCTGCCGGCTATGCTTTCGATGTGAAAGATTTGCGAGTATGTAGGTGCATGCTGGTGCGCTTCGTGCATTAAGTAGATGTACTATGTGTGTACCAGGATGCTATTGACAAAGTCAACACGTGGTCGGAGGCCAGACTTGGAGCATGCGCAGACGTAGGCGCCACGGATGTCTTATATTGCATGTGCTGGCTAAATTATTCAGAGCAGGGCTTCTTCACGTGCGATTGTAGCGGCTTGAGTGGGCGCTGCATGACCGACGCAGTCGATGCGCCCTTAATCTCAAATAACTAAATAAGTAGCGGCTTGAGTGGCTACTGACGTGTCCGTTGGCGAGCTCCAAAGCTCCGTCGCTACTTGTTGGCACGTATATCCGGCGGCGATAACGAGAACCACAGCGTGAAGGCGAGGGAGCGAGTGCAGGGGGTTGTTTTTAAGACGCGGACCATAAAGGTCATTTGCGCGCGAGTGCAGTTTGCATGGCACGTTACATACAGTAACCGCCGACGTGTCAGAGTGCTGTTCCGCCGCGGCGGCCCGCACGCATGCGCAATGACCTGCGCGAGGTCACGGGCGATACTGGCAAGCGGCCAGTTTACAAAATGGCGCGTAGAGGTAGTAGAAGTTGAGACGTCTTGCAGGCAGATGAAGTAGGAGTCGAAGCTGAGCTGGTACAGAAGTATAGAGTTTGCCAGTCCGGTCGGTGCCATGGGGCGGGGTGTAGTTGGAGGGTTCGGATCGAATACTGGCGATGACCCGACCCCAACCCTCCAACTACATCCCGCCCCATGGCACCGACCGGACTGGCAAACTCTGTACTTCTGCACCGGCTCAGCCTCGACTCCTACTTCATCTGCCTGCAAGACGTCTCAACTTCTACTACCTCTACGCGCCATTCTTCAAGTCGCCTCAACTGACTCACAACTCGCCTCTACAAGACAACTATAATCTTCGCTTCGTCTCATCCGCACCACATTACTCCTCATACCTTTTCACCCGTAGCAAACAGCAACAAAATACTGACACCACAAACGCCCCCCGGAAACAGCCGACATCACCATACGGTGGCAGGCTGGTCAAACACAGAGACACACACACCCGAGCGTCTCGGCGCAGGCGCACAGTAATGTTCGGCGCGTGACCAATGTGCTGTCGGAGCGCGAGTCACTGCACGATATCCCAGTTTTGTTATCCCCCGTGTTGATCTACGATTGACCTGTCCTAGCCTGGCCCAGGTTTGGTGGCTTAAATGTGTGCAATTGAGCTCTACCAAGAAGTCAGTTCTTTGGGCCTTAGGACGCATCTGGACCGAGAAGTGAAGGTACCAACTGTCGTGCATATATTTCGTGTGTATGAACAGTACTGAATCAGAGCGTGTTCATGGTGACTACTCAGTGAAGGTGAATGTTCGGAGAGATTGTCCGGCACACCGAAAGCCTACCACCTGAGTATTCAGGGGGTTGTGGTAGCTCGCGACTATTGATGGTAATATCGCGAATTCGAATCCAGCCACCGTCGGGATTACTTCGTTCCCCCACGATCAATCATTGTGAGAAGTTCGCGACGCTATATGGCCCAGTAGTCGAAAACGTTGTAAATGCTCTTTCTCCACCAGCTAAATAGTACCCTTCATCCAGCGGGATGGGAAAGTGAGTGTCACCAATGTCACTAGTGGGTTCAAAAAAGGACAGGCGATTCCCGAGGAACTCCACGCTCTGACATTATAAAAAGATGAATTTGGCGATTTCTTGCGGATTTACACAGACGGTTCCAAGTCCGACTCTGGTGTTGGATGCGCTTACGTCAGTCGACACGCGGTTAAGTCTTTTTGTTTACCAATATACGCATCGTTTTTTACTGCTGAATTGTACGAGATTCTTCAAGCCGTGTACATGAAGACAAGGCCATCAAACACGCGATTTTCACAGACTCCCTGAGCAGTCCCTGGGCAATGGAAGCCTTCAACCATGAAAACATACTTGTCCGTAGGATTTTACGAGTCGTCAAATCCCTAAATGACATAGACAGCATTATCATCTTCTGCTGGATTCCCAGCCGTGTCGGACTTGTTCGGAATGAAGCTGCTGACATACTGCCAAGGACGCCATCACCAACGGCCTGGAATTCCACTTGCGGCTCTCTCCAAGAGACTCGTGTCCCTCTATATTCTCAAGTATGCGGTTAAAGTGCCAACGAGCATGCAATGCAGCCCGTAGTAAGCTGAGGGTTTTGAAGCCAATACCAGGACTGTGGAATTCCTCGAGCCGAGCGCAGCGACGAGAGGAAGCAATACTCTGCCGACTGAGGATGGGTCATACCTTCGCGACACATGACTGCATACTGATCGGTGATGACCCGCCTTTACGCCCACGCTGCTCGCACCCGCTTATCGTGTACCATGTTTAGTAGGGTGTGCTACTTTTGGAACCACTACGACGCCAGATTTTAGGACAGCTGGACGCCGACACTACCTTGCATATGCTAATAAGAAACTACTCTGAGGTCGTCACGTCTGGGAACATTTTGACCTTCCTTCCACATAATTGTTCGCATTTTTCATACCTTTTGACATTTTTTCTACCTTTGAGCATTGTTTCCACCTTTTAGCATTTTTCCTCCCTTCCAGAACCACGATTTGACGTTTGTCGCCGCTCCTAATGATAAATTACTGACCGCTGTAGGAGCATGACATATTCTCTGTGAACACAGTTATGGACTCAAAATTACCTTAACAGTTGACGCGCCCCTAAGCTCTAATTCATCATCAATGTCACCAGTGTTATCAACATCAGCAGTGTCAGCAATGTCACCAGTGTCATGAATATTACCAATGTCACCAGTGTCGTGAATATCACCAATATTTCCGCTCTCATCAGTGTCACTAATGTCACCAATGACACTAATGTCTCCAATGCCACTAGTACCACCAACGTCACTAGTCATTAAAATCACAAATGTCACCAGTGTTTTCAATGTACACAGTGTCACCAGTGTCACTGGTGTCACAGTGTCGCCAGCACATTAATGCCACCAAAATCACCAGCGTCACCAGTATCGCCAATGTCCCGATGACCTGGCGGGGCTGACTTTACTCGCGAGAGCCGAGTGTGCGACAGAGCCGCGCCCCAGAGTGTGCCGTGCCGCCAATGCTCCGGCACTGCCGCCCCGTTGTCGCGTGCCCACCCGACCCCTGACCGTGTCGCGTGCCCGCTCGTCCGCCCCCACTGAACACGAGCTCTGACGGTTTGAAGCTGCGCCGTCCCGGCTGAGAGCGGCCCTGCATTACTGCTTGGCACGCTGATTGGCTGCTGCTCACCAGCGCCCACCCTGATTGGCTGCCGCCCGCTAACCTCCGCCCTGATTGGCCGCTGCTCACCAGCGCCCACCCTGATTGGCTGCCGCTCGCTAACCTCCGCCCTGATTGGCCGCTGCTCACCAGCGCCCACCCTGATTGGCTGCCGCCCGCTAACTTCCGCCCTGATTGGCATCCGCCCGCTAACCTCCGCCCTGATTGGCCGCTGCTCACCAGCGCCCACCCTGATTGGCTGCTGCCCGCCAGCCTATTGTCCTGACGGGCGGCGGCCGTGCCGACAGCGGGCCGATCTGGGCGCACGTGCTGGCGCGCCAGGACGCCATCTGCACGTGGCGCCGCCTGCTGGGCCCGACCCGGGTGTACCGCGCCATCTATCAGCAGCCCGAGTGTCTGCGCTCGCGCTACGGTCTCACCGACACCAGGAACGGCTTCCACGGCTCCGGTGAGGCAGCTCGGTCGGGGCGTTCGACTCATGGTCGAAGTATCGTGGGCTCGAATCAATCCACCGTCGGGATTACGTCGTTCCCACGATCAATCAGTTAGTTATTTGGGCTTTGATTCGACGATCAATCAGTGTAAGAAGTTTACGACGCGGTGTGACCCGGGTAAGGGTGGGCTGCGGCCAAGAGGTCCTGTGGGTGCCGATGTGTTGGGATGGACTGCAGGCCGGATTGACTGATGGACTGACGGCTGGGTGAGTGATGTGCTGAGGACTGATGGACTGATGGCTGGGTGAGTGATGTGCTGAGGACTGATGGACTGATGGCTGGGTGAGTGATGTGCTGAGGACTTATGGACTGGGTGAGTCAGCTGGGTGGTGATGCAAGTATGTGCTGAGGACTGATGGGCTGATGGCTGGGTGAGTGATGTGCTGAGGACTGATGGACTGGGCAAGTATGTGCTGAGACTGATGGTGAGCGGGTGAGTGATGTGCTGAGGACTGATGGCTGGGTGAGTGATGTGCTGAGGACTGATGTACTGATGGCTGGGTGAGTGATGTGCTGAGGACTGATGACTGATGGCTGGGTGAGTGATGTGCTGGGAGTGATGTCTGAGGACTGATGGCTGGGTGAGTGATGTGCTGAGGACTGATGGGCTGATGGCTGGGTGAGTGATGTGCTGAGGACTGATGGACTGATGGCTGGGTGAGTGATGTGCTGAGGACTGATGGACTGATGGCTGGGTGAGTGATGTACTGAGGACTGATGGCTGGGTGAGTGATGTGCTGAGGACTGATGGACTGATGGCTGGGTGAGTGATGTGCTGAGGACTGATGGCTGGGTGAGTGATGTGCTGAGGACTGATGGACTGATGTCTGGGTGAGTGATGTGCTGAGGACTGATGGACTGATGGCTGGGTGAGTGATGTGCTGAGGACTGATGTACTGATGGCTGGGTGAGTGATGTGCTGAGGACTGATGGACTGACAGCTGGGTAAGTGATGTGCTGAGGACTGATGGACTGGAGGAGAATGGCTGGCAACCTTGGGAGATGGATGTTTGGTGGCTGGTAACTGATTGTTGTTTAATGATGATTGATGGTCCTCTCCCTCCCTCTTCCTCTACCTCTGCCTCTCCACCTCCATCTCCCCTCACTCTCCATCACCCTCTCACTCTCCCTCTCCCTCTCCATCTCCATCTGTCTCCCCTCGCTCTATGTATCGCTCTCCATCTCCCTCCATCCTCTCCATCTCCCTCCATCCTCTCCTTCTCCCTCCATCCTCTCTGTCTCCCTCCATCCTCTCTCTCTCTATCTCTATCCATATATATATATATATATATATATATATATATATATATATATATATATATATATATATCACACTCACGCTCTCACTCTCACTTTCATATTCTTTCCCTCTCCCCTATATCTCCCTCTGCTTTATATTTCGTCTCCCTCTATGTCTCTCTATATCTGTCTTCTATATCTGCATCTCGCTCTAGCAGGACCATTGAAATCCTCTTGTTTACCGTGTAATGTCCCTAACTAAGGGACCATCAAACATCAATAGGTAGTGTTCGGTCACATTTCCTATTCATTGATGTGTATCTCTTGAGCTATCCTATCACGCTTGTAGTAACGTACCATGCTGCCATGTTTGGCCCCTCAACGATTTTTCCTGGTCGTTCAATTCAATGCTTGTGTACGTCACTTTTAATTTTCAGATATCACTGCTTCCTGCAACCGACATCGTTGTACTGACGTTCGGTAACTGACATGTGCTGACCCTTCGTCTCGTGCGGTAGATTCGCCCGAGTCCGCTGCCAGGGAGATCGCGTTCTTCTTCCCCGAGTTCGACGTGGCGCAGTGGTTCGCGCAGCACCAGCCCGGCCTGCGCGCAGACCACGCCCACGTGACGTCACCGGCGCGGCGTGTGACGTCACTGGGGCGGGAGGCGCCAGCCGTTGCTGCCGGCTGTCGCCGGGTGACGTCAGAGCGTGTGACGTCAGAAATGTGGGAGGAGCCGGCGTCGTGTGCGGCCGACCTGCCGCCGACGAAGGACGCAGTCGGCGACGGTGACGTCACTAGTGCCCGACGGGGTGTGAATGTATGACGTCATGCGTCTCAGCTGACATTTCGTAGGTGAACTTTAGGACATCAGTGAGCGATAACGAGTGCAAGTGACGACAGTGACAGCCACAGCACAGCATTGCTCGTCGGCTCAAGGCGATAGGTGACGTCATGGGTGGCTTGTGACGTCACTCTGTGTGAAGGCGGCGGTCGGCGGGCGTGGCAGCTGATGACGTCTGTTTCCTCCGGATGGCGGACGCCATGTTGTCCAGTAAGCCGACAGGCGCTCGAAGGGCTTCCCGTGGTGACCGGTCGGGCCGAGCTGGTCTGGCGAAGAAACACGACTGGGAACCGGGAGGCTGCGGGTTCGAGACCGGGCGGCTCCCGGCGTCGTTTCGCAACCAAAGAGCGATTGTGATAGGGGTTGGCGATGCAAAATCAGTCTGCACGTGGGACATGCAATGTCGCAATGCTCAGTGATGTTACGAGGTGGATGTTAAGGGCCCGGAGCGGGGATGGCCGAGTGGTTAAGGTGTCGGGCTATGGGTGCCAAAGGTCCCGGGTTCGACACTAACGCTGCTCAGGGAATTTACCAATCCCGCGGTCCACCGGCGAAGCAGTGTGGGCGGCGCCATTAGCCGTGAATGTGCATAAAGTGCGTTGTGAACCACCCAATAAACAATTTACAATTTGTGAGAGCACAAGTACAAAGAGTTCCTGTCGGTCCTGTCTTCCTGTTGCTTAGAGTTCCTGTCTGCGTTGCTCTCCCCTGCCCTGGCAAGACAGGGCTCGAGCTGCTTCACACGCTCACACTTAAGCCCCCGACTGCTGGGAGTGTCAGGTGAGCCCGACAATTCCGGGGACGAGCTACTGGGGCGGCCGTGTCAGTGCATTGGCGGCACGCACTCGGCCTGAGCTCTGCCGTTGGACTGTGGTTCTCAGATCTGGTGGTGGGGCCAGCGTCCAGGCGGCAAGTTCTGCTTAGCACTGCACCCTGGTCCGTAAACACACCCCAGCAAGGATTCGGATTAGAGTTTCTTTTTGTAGTGGGAAAAGGTCACTTTTTGGGGGCGACGCCAGCCATTGCAGGGATGTGGGCATTATGACCCGCTGGTGACCAGTATGTGCTATTGTTGCGGATAAATTCATGTGTAATTTATGTCCGCTGTTGTCTGTGTTATGTGGATGTTGTATGAGTGGAAATACACATGCCTTCGGATCTGAATGGCATCGCTTCAGAAGTGCCTTCGGAAGTAGAAACCTGGCAACGAAGGAACAGTGTGGCATCGAGATGCCACGATAGAGACCGCCGATATGCCATGACTTTAAATGTATATTGCAAATGCACTTTGACGCCTTGCGTGTGCGAAAAAATACTATTTGTGTGTTGTGTGGTAAGTGCAGTGCCTAAAGAGTGTATGCATTTGTATGCATAATTACACGAGCGCATAGTTGGCCGTGGGCCTGCAGGATCAGTTTTGGGCTGGTTTCCACATCGCGTTTATCATAACCTTGTATTGTCTAGTGCCGACTAGGGAACTTCGGTGAATTTTTTTGGTAGGTAGGCTTTCTCCGCCTTCCCACCTATCCAGTGTGAACATTAGTGTGAGCTGTGTATGCAGTCGCTTCGTAATGTCTTATCTTCACGTAGTGGTAGTTTTCCCATCTTAGTACCACGGCCGATATCCGTCAAGATCTGTTAGTGTACCTGCAGCGGTGCCTCTTCTAGTCACCAGATGGGCGCACCAGATCACCCTGCGTTTATGTTGTGGCAATTATATCAACAGATTAACTGTGTGTACGAAGGCGCAAACGAGATTTTCTTATGGTGGCCGGCTCAAGACAACAGTGTAAAAGCAACGAGGCCGCTTGGGGCGTTCCACGACAGATCGACAAATAAAATTTCGATTTTGCACCCCACACATCTCAGATTTTGATGCAAATGAGTCTATAGGGTTATCAGCAGCCCTAAACACGCCTGTGACATTTTCAGGCCTCTCCGACTTCCGGTTTTCGAGCTACAGCCTGCGACATTTTTACATTCGATGCATACATGGCTTTGTTTGGCAGGATTTTTCCCTGCTACATTGAATGATAAGTAGGTGAGTTTGTACATCAAAATGATTGCAATCCCATGCAGAATGAACGTTTATCACTATCGAAACCATAGCAATTAAATATATGTCAAATATAACACTTTAAAAAATTCCAAGTTCTCTTGAGCAATTTTCCCCTTCGATATTGTGATTTTGGATATTTTTTAATGAAAGAGCGTTGATTATTACCTATATTTCATCAATAAAAAAGTGGTTATCGGCTTATAAATATTTTAAACTTAATTTCAAACACCAACCGCCCGGCCTCATTTTACCCAATACGGCGTCGTTCAGCAACGGCCGCGGCCAGCTGCTGCCAACGGGGGATAGGGGTGCTGGCGGCTGTCGTCCGCGGCCCCGTGGGATTGAGAGGACACTATGCAGATTATTTATAAACACCAGGCAGGACGTTTTAGCACTTCATTTATTATTCACACAAATAACAAGCCGGAAAGTACATGTACATTTGCGAATGCTAACGAGATGGTACAATGAGCCTTATCAGAGGTACAAAATGCATAACTTAACATTAGCTCACTTCACATTGTAATTCGCACATAAACAAACGGAAATCAGCTGCCGATGTAGGTCACGCTAACCATTCAACCTAAATCCTGTAGCAAATCAGGCCACCATCACCTCTCTTCCTTCACTTATGGCAAGTTCTCGCACAACGACAATGTTTGCCTTCACTGGAGTTACCCTGTGTATTTTTAGAGTCCCTTTGACAGTTTTTGCCATTGACAGTCTATCGCCAAGCTCATGCCGTGTACGACTAACCTCTTCTTTCGCTACAAAGCAGCACTCGGTATGCAAATTACCCTTGTCCTGTAGCACTTTACATAGCTTTTCCGCAGTAAGAATGTGGTCCGAGTGTGTCCGCGAAAGACTGGCGCTAGCTGCAACCCTTTTCAGTGTACCCCCAACACCGTCGCACGAATTTTTCCCATGCGACGTTGCAAAAAAATTCCAATCGCACTGGACTCCGAAATCCTCATCATGAAAACTCACATTCACGAAATTAAACTTATTCTTGTACTGGGCAGCTGACCCATCCAAAAAATAATGAATCTTTTTCAAGTTCGGGACTATGCCTTTCACTTTCGGTACAATGTGCTGCAAGAATGTGTGCACAGCGACGGTGCCATGCTTCAGTTCGTTTGATAACACGCAAAAACTGTGGCATTCAATCTTTCCAGCCTCTCGCCAATAAACAACAAACGGATGAACGGTACACTGTGGTGCGTTCCAGTGATATGACTGAATTTCGTCTTGAACTACAAAAGTGTAGTTTTCTGAAAAATATAATATGATCAGTGCTTCATGCTCAGGTAGCTGCTTTTTTAGATCGTCGAAATATTTGCTTTGATGCTGACTCGTGAAATGATGCCGAGTAAGTGTCACAATGGCGTCAGACAGTTTGTCAAGAAACTCGTCCATAGGAAGAACAATTTCGGTCAAAGTGCAACGATCCGTGCTTAGCCACTGACTAAATCTGACTTCGTCCACCAAGTCTGAGATTTCCCCTGCCTGCGCATTTAAAGTGTCGATCAAATATGACCTGACACTGTCCTGACCTGGACAGTTTTCACACTTTTGCAGCATACAGGCTTCCCTCCCGACATCACAAACCGCGTGCTTCAACAGGTCCTTGTAGGTAATGTCTTTTAAGCCCAGAGACGCTAACATTAGCTTCACGTTCTGGTGATAGCAACATACACAAACCGTATGAGTGCCGTTGCTTCCCAACAGGACACAGTGTTTGGGGCGGAGGCTGGCGAACTTCGAAAACCCAATGCGCGGGTTGCTACCGTTCTCTTTATGAAGTTGGTAAATTTCCTGCAAATTACCTCAAATCAAACGTTTCTGCTTCTTTACTTTAACCCCATTCTCATCTCTTACCGTCACATAGTCTTTTTTTCCAGGACATTTTCTACTCACTTCGGGGCCAGGGGGGAGGTGGCAGTCACGTCTCCCATATCATCCTCCCGGGACGCGCGTCTCCTTTGTTGACATCCCACGCTCGGCTCCCCCTTCCCCTCCCCCTCCCCCCGGCAGGCGTATCGCGAGGCAGCGGCAGCGCGCGCGCCGGTCCGGTGAGCGCAGCGCCCGCATTCACCGCATTTGATTCGTCTTTCCAAGTCGATAACCACTTTTTTTATTTATGTTTCTAGGGTAAAAAACTACGCTCTTTCATATGAAAGTGAGAAAAAATACGATATCGGAGGGGAAAAATGTTTTTATTTCTTTTCAATTTTTTATTTGGCTAGAGTCGGCAAAAATTACGTAATGAAAGTTTAAATGGTGGCATAGTCATATTCTTCAATGTTTTGTCTTCATTTTGACGTATAAATTTGTTCAGTTACTGAAAAATGACTCGGAGAAAATTAGCACCAAAGATAGTCATGTCAGTGCAAAATGTAAAAATTATATAGTTCATAACTAGAAAACGGTAAACCTAAGAGACTTCAAAATGGCACAGGCGTGTTCAGCGATGCTGATAACCCTATAGAACCATTTTCATCAAAATCTGAGGTGTGAGGGTGCAGGTCACATGTCGATTTGTCGTGGAATGCCCCACCGACGCTGGGCGGCGATACCGACCCTTCGCGGCGATACCGACCCTTTGGCGGCGATACCGACCCTTGGGCGGCGATACCGACCCTTTCGGCGGCGATACCGACCTTTGGGCGGCGATACCGACCCTTGGACGGCGATACCGACCCTTGGACGGCGATACCGACCCATTGGGCGGCGATACCGACCATTGGACGGCGATACCGGCCCGTTGGCTGACTGACGACAGACTGACTCGGACTCCACTCGACACACGTCAGACCGACTCGGACTCCACTCGACACACGACAGACCGACTCGGACTCCACTCGACACACGTCCAGACCGACTCGGACTCCACTCGACACACGCCAGACCGACTCGGACTCCACTCGACACACGTCAGACCGACTCGGACTCCACTCGACACACGACAGGCCGACTCGGACTCCACTCGACAGACGCCAGACCGACTCGGACTCCACTCGACAAACGCCAGACCGACTCGGACTCCACTCGACACACGCCAGACCGACTCGTAAACCCACTACAAGCCAGACCGACTCGACTCCACTCGACAAACGCCAGACCGACTCGGACTCCACTCGACAGACGCCAGACCGACTCGGACTCCACTCGACAGACGCCAGACCGACTCGGACTCCACTCGACAGACGCCAGACCGACTCGGACTCCACTCGACAGACGCCGGACCGACTCGGACTCCACTCGACAAACGCCAGACCGACTCGGACTCAGCTCGACAGACGCCAGACCGACTCGGACTCCGCTCGACAGACGCCAGACCGACTCGGACTCCTCTCGACAGACGCCAGACCACGAAACCGACGGCTGATCCAATAGGCTGCGCTACTTTGGCTTCCGCAGCTCGTCGGAGCTCGTGCGTATGGCTTCCAGGTGCGTTCGAGTCTCACCTGTCGCTACTCTTCGCCCGCGACCAATCGGCGTGAGATATTGGCGACGCTACATGACTCAACGGTCGATGTGTCGTAAAACCAATAACCAACCGGCTTCCAGGTGCAGCATTTTTATTGAATTATCTCAGGCCGGGCAAGCTGGCCAACAGGCCGCCAAGACGGGGACAAACAAAATCATCGATCGATTCCGCGATCCTTCCATCGATAACAACGGAGTAATCCGGAGGCGCAGATAACTACTCCGGTGCAAATGAAATGAAAGTCCAGTGAAAATCTCCAGTGGTGATAAGTCGATTCCTCATGTTCCACGGATGGTGATAGCTCCAGTGATGGAATAGCACAGAGCACTTTCCACCCAATTTCAGAGCAAAACAACGTGGACGGAAATGAAAGGAGCCGGGTGCGAAACCTGCACCCAGTTTGCCGGAGTAAAATGCCTTGCTTTCCAATATTCCTCCATATCTGTATCATCGGACGCTTGTCAGTAAGTTCACGCTCGCTTCACACGTGAACGGATAATGGCCGGGTGTAAAATGCATTAAATAAAACACGTTAATATCTATATATGAATACAATTCATAAGCATTCCTATATATGTGTATATATATATACGTTTATAAGGAGAGAGAGAGAGAGAGGGGAGGGAGGGAGAGAGCGATTGCTCGCGCGTAATAGTTGATATGGAAATAGAGGACGAGAGAGAAAGTAAGAGTGGAGAGGATGACGCGAAAGGCAAGGAATAGGTAAAAGGGACAGCTGGGAGAGCATGCATGCTATGTTATAAATTGCATTGTGAAATATCCGTCTGGTGGGTAAGTTCAGAGTGGCGTGACGTGCAGGATGAATGGGGATTATCCAAGATTGAGCGACAGCGGCCCCTATCTGCCGCACTCAGAGACACTGTCGAGATCGGGGGCCCCAGAGCCGGGAAACACGAGGAAGTCATTGTTATTGCAGTGTCATCGTCATTGTTGGTGTGCGGACGGTATCGATTCCGACAGTCATGGTCGGGTGACATTATGAAGAGCAAACGTGGTTGACTGCTGACGTCATGAGCAACTGAGGTTGTAGAGTACCCATAGTTGCAGAGCACCCTGTATTCCGCGGTAATATTTCGCACATGGTTTGCTTGTTTGTTTATTGGTTGGTTCACGACACACTTTATGCACATTCACGGCTAATGGCGCCGCCCACACTGTTTCGCCGGTGGGCCGCGGGATTGGGAAATGTCCTGAGTGGCGCTAGAGTCGAACCCGGGACCTTTGGTACCCATAGCCCGACACCTTAACCACTCGGCCATCCCCGCCCCTTTTCGCACATGGTCTGCTTTATTCCCACAAGAAATAAATTTTGTGACAAATACTGATGGGTATTCATCAATAGTCCAGCTCAGCCATGTGGAAAAACTCTCGGAACTACTCTCCGTCGGGGTTATATATGTGTATCTAGGATCGTGATGAATAGCAACATAACCTGTTTCACTCAAATAGTGAAAATCACTTTTATTATTTGCTGGCATGTGTGCAGCGGTTGGATTTGTGGTTAGTTACCACGGGGGCTATCGATTACGCGCTTATTGATGTCTTGAGACGACTCCACCACCCGATCTGGCAACTTCAGTTCACCGGCAGAATTTTAACCGAGTGTCCCATGCGCACGAAGGCCACACACCGGCACGGCGGCCCGGAGCTGCGTACCCGGCCTTATCGGACCCCAGATGCTGACATTGACATTGGCATCTGATCCTCTGACATCTGACATCTTACGTCTGGCATTGGCACCTGACCCTCTCAGCGGGGCGCTGTGCACGCCCGCGAAGCGATGCGAGCCACGTTTCGCCAGAACAGCGGAGACGGGGCGGGGATGGCCGAGCGGTTAAGGTTTTCGGTTCTGGGTACCAGAGGTCCCGGGTTCGACACTAGCGCCGCTCGGGACATTTCCCAATTCCGCGGTCCACCGGCGAAACAGTGTGGGCGGCGCCATCAGCCGTGAATGTGCATAAAGTGCGTCGTGAACCACCCGATAAACAAGCAAACAACAAGAACAGCGGAGACCAAGGCAGGCCGACAGCCTGACCAACTGAGTCGCCAGGGCGCTGGTAGGTGGGTACTGTACTGTACTTACTAAGTACTTCACTTCACTAAGTACTACCACCTAAGTACTTCACCGACTCCAAACCCAGGGTGTGATGCATCCTAAATCCTCGTATGTCTGGCCACGGTGTGGCACTTCTGCGGCAATTATAAGAACACAATGACAATCGATGCTGTTAAAGACATAAAGACATAAAGACATAAAAGATTAGTGCAACTCTGAGCCACAAGGGCCCTTCTGGTTGCACTCTGTACACTGAACCAGTTGCCCACCAAATCTGCCAATCAGCCCCCCTGTAATACTGAAAAGCAAGCCCTCATTCTTATAATGATTGTCTATGCTGTTTTTAAAGATGTTCAATGTGCGCTACGACGATGTTTTCTGGCAGCTGGTTCCAGTGTTCCACTACCCTGTTGGTGAAGAAAGTTTGCCTTAACCTTGTCTGCTGTGGTTAATTTTAATTTTGAATTTATGACCTCTAATTGCATCATTTCTGTTAAATTCAAACATTTCCCCAAGGTGAGGGAGGGACACTGGGGCCGCAGTTTCTTTACACCTCTTGTCACATTTTGCGCGTAGTCTATGCACACCTTGTCGATGTACATATCTGGTTTATGAGTGCATGCACACTCACAAAGGGATTCGGCGTTGCACTCCTGTGCCGAATTGTATTCAACAAAAATGTTCAAGTTGTTCTCGATCGCGTCGTTGTGGACATGGTAGACATAATAACCGGGTGGGAGTACATGCCTCTGGGTGTTGTTCTGTGTGCTTTACGGGGGCAGGTACCCCGTCATTGTGGGTTTTGCCCCCAACCCCAATCATTTTCTGTTTGCATGGGACCCTATGAATCACCCCCATGCATTGTGCCTCCCGCCCCTAATTATTTCCTGAAATCATCGCACCTGAACATGTCCTGCATTTTCGCGCCTTGGCCCTTCATCATTTCACCACTGAATGGGAAGAATACACCTCAAGAAAAAATGCAACGTCGTCCATTAGCCTTTTCTGGTGTTATTCTGCTTCTTCTTCAACTAACGTCAGCGTTCTCAACTACGCCACAACAAAGCGCGGCGACCATTCCGCCTTCGGTGCAATCCGAGATGCCCTCACCTTGGAATCGCGGTGAGTGGCGCCAGATAAGGCGGCATATAAAGCGACACAGACCGCTCGGCCCGATATCTTCCGGCCCGACCTCCGCCCCGGAACACGCGCCGCCGCAAGGTGAGCCGCCATCGGCACTGGTGACCCTGCTCGTTGGTTGGTTATTGGTTTCACGACACATCGACCGTTGAGTCATGTAGCGTCGCCAATCTCTCACGCCGATTGGTGGCGGGCGAAGAGTAGCGACGGGTGAGACTCGAACCCACAACCTTTCGATTGTGAGACGAGCAACTTACCCCTAGGTTACTCGTCCCCCGCCCTGCTCGCTGATACCATCCGTTCCTAGCTGATGTCGATTCATCATTCGCTCGCAGCGCAAACCGCGTTCCCCCTTGCCGGGAACGATCCAAAGTGGTGTGGCCGTGACGTGATGTTCTTCACGTCACGACACAACGTGACGTGATGTTCTGGCAGCGAATTCCGCCTTCGCCCTGCCTCATGCGATGCGGTGTCGTCGGCGCAATGCATGTCGCTGTGACACAATTTCATCGTAGCGCACACCACCTTCCCCCTTTTCCATGCAATTTGGTGCGGTGGGCACAATGCACGTTGCTGTCATATTGTTCCCATGTCTTCATGCCTCAAAGTTGCCAGTCTGCACGCGCCGGGCCCGAGCGTCGCCATCGCAGGCCACGGCGGAAGCGCGTCGCCAAACTTCGTAACGCTACACTCATTTATTTATTTATTTATTTAACAATACATGTGCCCTCCACGTGCAGTGGCTGTTGGCGTCGCACGGAAAAATTTACCTAGCTACCTAGTGTTCCGCTGTCCAAATCCCGTGGCGACGTGCGTGCGTAGAACGCTACCACCAGAGGGGAGCACCTGGCTGACGCGAAGCAGCAAAACCGCTCCGCAATGATGAGCTGTGCGTGTGACGATGACCCCATGAAACCACACGGTCCCCTAAAGACCCGACCTCTCACCACCAAATGAGCAACTCGGTCCATCTACCGCCGGGCAGTGTTCAGCCTCTCACCAGCCACGATAGGAGTTGCGTGCGCGACTTAAAACGTCACACAGAATTCAGGACGGCTAAAATGCGCCTTGATTGTTTTGTATGCTTAGTGAGATAGCTGTATGTTTGATTTGCATGTAAGATATCCCACAGTTTCACCATGTCTACTCCTGGTGTGTGTCCATCGGGATAACATAAAACACCATTTCTCTCCATCGCTAGTAGTTTAGTAAAATCCTGACTTTCAAATTTCCATACTTCCATACTACTATCTCCACGCTCTAATACTACTACTTGCAAACTCCGATACCACTACTTTCATGCTTTCATACTACTATACTAGCATAGTATGCTCACAACTATGCTATACCCATACTAGTATGCCATCCTCCGTCAGTATGACAGCCCGTGCGGCCCTGTTGGCCTGTCTGCTGGCCCCGTCAGTATAGCTGTCAGTATGACCGCCTCCGTCGGTATGACCCCTCAGTCAGCATAACCGTCAGTATGACCGTCAGTATGCCCGCCTCCGTCAGTATAACCGTCAGTATGCCCGCCTCCGTCAGTATGACCGTCAGTATGCCCGCCTCCGTCAGTATGACCGTCAGTATGCCTCCGTCAGTATGCCCGTCTCCGTCAGTATGACCGTCAGTATGCCTCCGTCAGTATGCCCGCCTCCGTCAGTATGACCGTCAGTATGACCGTCAGTATGCCCGTCTCCGTCAGTATGACCGTCAGCATGCCTCCGTCAGTATGACCGCCTCCGTCAGTATGACCGTCAGTATGTCTCCGTCAGTATGGCCGTCAGTATGCCCGTCTCCGTCAGTATGACCGTCAGTATGCCTCCGTCAGTATGACCGTCAGTATGACCGTCAGTATGCCCTCCGTCAGTATGGCCGTCAGTATGACCGTCAGTATGCCCGCCTCCGTCAGTATGACCGTCAGTATGCCCGCCCGTCAGTATGACCTCAGTGCCCGTCAGTATGACCGTCAGTATGTCCCCGTCAGTATGCCTCCGTCAGTATGCCTCCGTCAGTATGCCTCCGTCAGTATGACCGTCAGTATGTCTCCGTCAGTATGCCCGCCTCCGTCAGTATGGCCGTCAGTATGACCGTCAGTATGACACCTCCGTCAGTATGACCGTCAGTATGTCTCCGTCAGTATGACCGTCAGTATGTCTCCGTCAGTATGACAGCCCGCGCCGCCCTGCTGGCCGGCCTGCTGGCCCCGTCAGTTTGCCCGTCTCCGTCAGTAAGACCGTCAGTATGCCTCCGTCAGTATGCCTCCGTCAGTATGCCTCCGTCAGTATGACCGTCAGTATGACCGTCAGTATGCTCGTCTCCGTCAGTATGACAGCCCGCGCCGCCCTGCTGGCCGGCCTGCTGGCGTGTGTGGCCGTGCCGCCGCCCGCCGCCGCCGACACGCCCGCCAACTGCAGCTACGCCGACATCCAGGGCGTGTGGCAGATGTACCACTCCGACCCCACCGGAGACAACACCATCGTCTGCACCGACTCCAGTGAGTAACACCATCGACGGCTCTGACTCCAGTGAGTAGTCGAGCCGGAGACTGTATCATCGACTGCTCCAACTGCGGTGAGTAGTTGGGAGACAACACCATCGACTGGTCCGACTCCAGTGAGTAGTCGAGCCGGAGACAACACCATCGACTGGTCCGACTCCAGTGAGTAGTCGGGAGACAAACCATCGACTGGTCAACTCCAGTGAGTAGTCGAGGAGACAACACCATCGACTGCTCCGACTCCGGTGAGTAGTCGAGGGAGACAACGCCATCGACTGCTCCAACTCCGGTGAGTAGTTGGGAGACAACACCATCGACTGTCCGACTAGTAGTAGTCGAGCCGGAGACAACGCCATCGACTGCTCCAACTGCGGTGAGTAGTTGGGAGACACCATCGACTGCTCTGACTCCAGTGAGTAGTCGAGCCGGAGACAACGCCATCGACTGCTCCAACTCCGGTGAGTAGTTGGGAGACAACACCATCGACTGCTCCACTGTGAGTAGTTGGGAGACAACACCATCGACTGCTCTGACTCCAGTGAGTAGTCGAGCCGGAGACAACACCATCGACTGCTCCAACTCCGGTGAGTAGTTGGGAGACAACACCATCGACTGGTCCGACTCCAGTGAGTAGTCGAGCCGGAGACAACACCATCGACTGGTCCGACTCCAGTGAGTAGTCGAGCCGGAGACAACACCATCGATTGGTCCGACTCCAGTGGGTAGTCGAGTCGGCTACTCCACCACTCGAGTCAACCCAGAGTACTCGCGACAGTCGAGCCAAAGCCAGAGACCATGAACAGCCAGATTCAAAGCCAGAGCCAAAACCAGAGTCAGTAGACAAGGAAAAACCAGACTTCAGTACGGGGCCGCCTCTGGCATGTTGACTTCGAGGGTCGTGTGCCTCCTCCACCCCCACCCGTACACACATCTCCTCATTCAGGTCACATTTTACAAAATGGCCAATGCAGTCGACGCGCCCTAAAGCACACATTCACCACCAGGTCACGTTTTATCATTGCGTGAGCATGACTGTGGAGGGCAGGGAGCTAGGATTTGACACCATTGAAGCAGCGGCCCCACACACAAATGCTGCTAGACGAGACCCTGGTTCAGTGAACAGCTGAGTCAGAACCAGGGCTTCCGCGAATAGGTACGTCAGAACCAGGGGTTTCGGTGAGAAGCTGAGTCACGTTCGCAACTAGCTGATTTCAGGACAAAGACGCCAGTCGGTCACTTGTGCTGTCATTTTTCGGATACAGCCGAAGTTGCCGAAGTGGCAGTATTGTCTGCATCCGTTCCGCAGCATGCTGCTCAGGCAGGAGAAGCATGTGGGTATGTGTGTGTGTGCGTGTGTGTATGCGTGTGTGTGTATGTGTGTTTGTGTGTGTGTGTGCGTGCGTGTGTGTGTGTGTGTGTGTGTGTGTGTGTGTGTGTGTGTGTGTGTGTGTGTGTGTGTGTGTGTGTGTGTGTGTGTGTGTGTGTGTGTGTGTGTGTGTGTGTGTGTGTGTGTGTGTGTGATGTGTGTTTGTGTGTGACATGTGACATGTGACATGTGCCCGACATGTGACATGTGCCCGACATGTGACATGTGCCCGACATGTGACATGTGCCCGACATGTGACATGTGCCCGACATGTGACATGTGCCCGACATGTGACATGTGCCCGACATGTGACATGTGCCCGACATGTGACATGTGCCCGACATGTGACATGTGCCCGACATGTGACATGTGCCCGACATGTGACATGTGCCCGACATGTGACATGTGCCCGACATGTGACATGTGCCCGACATGTGACATGTGCTCCCAGCACCGATGTCGGGCGTGGTGACGCTGACGCTGCAGGAACCCAACCTGGTCATGGACGAGTTCGGCAACATAGGCAAGTGGACGCTTATCTACAACCAGGGCTTCGAGGCGACCGTCAACGGTCGCACCTACTTCGCCTTCTCCTACTACACCCAGGTGAGCAGCGCCGCACTTGCTTCGCCTTCTCCTACTACACCCAGGTGAGCGGCGCCGCACCTACTTCGCCTTCTCCTACTACACCCAGGTGAGCGGCGCGCACTTGCTTCGCCTTCTCCTACTACACCCAGGTGAGCGGCGGCCTTTTCCTTCTACACCCGGTGACTGCCCGCACCTACTTCGCCTTCTCCTACTACACCCGGGTGAGCAGTACAGCACTTGCTTCGCCTTCTCCTACTACACCCGGGTGAGCTCCCACACTTCTTCGCCTTCTCCTACTACACCCAGGTGAGCAGCCGCCACTTGCTTCGCCTTCTCCTACTACACCCAGGTGAGCAGCGCCGCACTTGCTTCGCCTTCTCCTACTACACCCAGGTGAGCGGCGCCGTACTTGCTTCGCCTTCTCCTACTACACCCGGGTGAGCAGCGCCGCACTTGCTTCGCCTTCTCCTACTACACCCAGGTGAGCAGCGGCGCACTTGCTTCGCCTTCTCCTACTACACCCGGGTGAGCAGTACAGCACAGCACCGCACAGCACAGCACAGCACAGCACAGCACAGCACAGTATAGCATAGCATAATATAGCACAGCATAGTGTAGCATAGCGTAGCATGACATATAATACAATAGCATAGCATAGCCCATCCTAGCATAACATTAAATAGCATAGCATAGCATAGCATAAGATAGCAATGCATCTTCTTGGTCTTGCTCTCTCTCTCTCTCTCTCTCTCTCTTTCACTGCATGACGTTTTTCCGACGTCAGCACCTCACAAGGATACGACTCTGAGGTCGGGGCGAAATTATAAAGGGACTAGGTCTTCGCCTTGTGCGTGTTACTTTTTGCGTCTGATAGGAAAATTAACTTCAGGGCACATTCTTAGTACGAGCACCAAATAAACATGCCAGGACACACAAACTCACATAAAGAGCACACGAGTTATTGTTGATAGCAGCAAAATACTTTCATGCTTGGTCCACCGATGCTTTGGGAACAGAAGAATGATAAGACGGTTGCGTATACTGTCGTTTAACTTTTTTTTTCAAATGCACTTACCGATTACCCAAGGCAAAATGCACTTCATCTATGCACCTTCTCATATGTACAGAACTAAGTATTTTATTCTGCTAGAAAATGCTGATGCATTGGCATGAAAATGTCGTAAAAGCCACTCACAACAATCTCAGGAAAATGTGTGCCAAAAATTAGTGAAGAACACAAATCCCGTAAGATATAAGCTACGAATCCATCACGGAGTTACCTGAGATGACGTGTCCACTATGCCGGGTGTAACGGTAGTTTCTACATATGGCTAGATGTGGTTCTGGGCATGAAATAAGACATAAAGACATAAATACATAAAATATTAGTGCAACTATGAGCCACAAGGGCCCTTCTTGGTTGCACTCTGTACACTGAACCAGTTGCCCACCAAATGTGTCAATCAGCCCTCCCTGTAATACTGAAAAGCAAGCCCTCTATTCTTATAATGATTGTTTATGCTGTTTTTAAAGATGTTCAATGTGCTGCTACTGACAATGTTTTCTGGCAGCTGGTTCCAGTGTTCTACTACCCTGTTGGTGAAGAAAATTTGCCTTAACCTTGTTCTGCTGTGGTTAACTTTAATTTTGAATTTATGACCTCTAATTGCATCATTTCTGTTCAATTCAAACATTTCCCCAAGGTATCCCCTCTCCAGACCATGGACAAATTTAAAAACCTCGATGAGATCTCCTCTCAGCCTTCTATATCTCAGTGAAAACATATTCAATTTCTTCACTCTTTCCTCATATGCCAGGTTGCTTATGCCATTAACCATTTTTGTAGCCCTCTTTTGTACTCTCTTTAAAAGCCAACAATCTTTTTCATAGCCAGGAGACCAAGCTTGGATGCAGTATTCCAAATGTGGCCTGACGTATGCACAGTACGTTTGTTATATTCTTGTTTCTCAAATGTTTATATTCTGCTATGTAGTTTTAGTATTTTGCACTGGCCCCTCATTTCATCTCACTGTTTTGTCACTGTCATAGGTGGGCTTCCGTAGCTTCCAGTGGGCTTTCACACGCATAGAGAGCCGAGAGGATTTTGACAATTTTGTCACTGTCGCTTATTAGTGTTGTTCGCTCAACAGTTCGAAGCTCAGGAGTTACAGTAAATTGAACGAGGCTCGATTGATTGAACGACTGAAAGCTGGCCCGATTGCACCCGGGGCCGTCGCGGCGAATCCATGGCGGTGCGCTTATTTCAACTGGAAATTGCCATGGTACATGCATGTACCATGGACCTGATAACCATATGGTTATCAGGTCATATAGCTGGGAATCAGGCAGCACGACCTGATAACCATATGGTTATCAGGTCATATAGCAGGGAATCAGGCAGCATGACCTGATAACCATATGGTTATCAGGTCATATGGCTGGGAATCAGGCAGCATGACCTGATAACCATATGGTTATCAGGTAATATAGCTGAGAATCAGGCAGCATGACCTGATAACCATATGGTTATCAGGTCATATAGCTGGGAATCAGGCAGCATGACCTGATAACCATATGGTTATCAGGTCATATAGCTGGGAATCAGGCAGCATGACCTGATAACCATATGGTTATCAGGTAATATAGCTGGGAATCAGGCAGCAACCTGATAACCATATGGTTATCAGGTAATATAGCTGGAATCAGGCAGCATGACCTGATAACCATATGGTTGTCAGGTCATATAGCTGGGAATCAGGCAGCACGACATGGCTTGGCGTAACCCCTGGCCCAGTGGGACTGGGAAGCATGTAGCATGGCATGGCTTTGTGAGACCCCTGGGCCCATGGGGCTGGGAACCATGTGGCATGGCATTACTGGTGGTGGATTGGAGTTTAGGGGCGCGTCGACATCTAGGGTCATTTTGCGCCCATAACTGGAATGCAATAAAAAGTGGATACGCTTCACGATTTTGCGTGTCATCCTTGCGCAGGGGCCATGCTAATCTTCTCTGTATCGTTCCAATTTTAGTATATGTACTGCCGAAGCAAGTACAGCATGGCATTACTAAACGTGGCGGTCTGTAGATGTGGCCCAGGAAAAGTTCAGAATGTATTTTTCCAGAGGTCGAAAATAAGTTCATCGGAGTCCTTATCAATGCCGTCCCGGTAGCTCAGTTCGCTAGAGCGGTGGGCTGCGTTCGTCATCCATGTCGTGGCAGTACCGGGCTGGAGCCACTTCACGCGCTCACATTTAGCCCCCGGCTGGAAGGGTCAACTGGCAACTGGTCCGATAAGGCCGGGGACGAGCTACCGGGGCGGCCGTGTCGTTGCATTCACGGCACGTGAAACTACCGGTCAATATTCTGCCGTTACGCTTAAATTTGCGGATCGAGTGGTGGGTTCAAGGTCCACGCGACAAGCTCTGCTTAGCACTAGGACCCTTGCCCGCACTGTCACCCAACACGAATTCGGACTAAATTTCTATTGAAATCTCCAGTGGTAGTAATGTAGTGTTTATGCAATTGTATGCAATTGTCAGGACAGCGATTGGCAAGTGCGTTTCGTTGCACTAGCAGGCCGAGGCGTGAAAGAAGGGCGGTGGGGGGCGATGGCAGACACATACCCCCCCCCCCCCCGTTGCCGGTCTGTCGTTGGTATTTTTCGGTCTGACCAGAGGCGGTCGGCTCATGTAAGGCTCCAAGGCTGTGCCTCACCGGAGTAGAGCTGGGAAGTATTTTTGTACGTTATTTTCATAAAATGATGCTTTCATCCGCTGGAGAATAGCGAGCTCGAAAAACTGGAAAAAAATATGCATTGGTGACTCATAATTATGGTGAAAATTGAAGTTCATTTACATTTACACCATTTGCATCTTAGTTCCAAAACAACTCTGTCACCGGTCGGCAGAGGCTAGCCCAAGGCCGTATACGGGGATAGCCTCTCGCACACATCGCCATATAGTAAGTTTTCGTTTCATAACAAGCGCAGAGTGGCCGGGACCCTCAAATATTGTTTGGAAATCGGTGACGTCACATGGGCGGGAAAATTGCTCAGTCCCTTAGGCGCTCCAGCGAAACTTCCGTGTTTTCCACACGATAGTTCCGATCTTAAATACCATCGAAATGAGACAAAGTGGGGTTCATTTGAAAGCTTGAGGAATCTTGTCCACGAATATGAGCCGTATTTTCCCTTACACTAGGATTTTTCGCTTGGACCCGCGCTGACTGCATTCATATCAAGCGCCGCAGGTATCGCGTGGTGCCACGGGTAGTAGCAGTATGATGAGACAGGCCAACTGAAGATCACGGCCGGGTAGGAGGTGTAGGAGCAAGTAAGATATAACTGTTGCAACATAATTCCTCCCCACTCAGTGCACGGGCGTAAACAAGGGTGGGGGTACTGGGGCATGTGCCCCCATGGGAGGGTGGTACCCATCCGGTCAGGAAAAGGCGCCATTATATTTAGGCTACCGGCGGAAGCACCTATACTGGTTGGAATAGCACGCCCTTATCACCCATGTGCAAATACGGAACATGCAGCTGGTTTTCAGGATTGTTTTCAATTTTTCACTCTACACGTCTAGACAAGGCGTGTTCTTCTTGTATATTCTTGAAAGGCGACCCTCAATATTGTCTCTATATATATATATATATATATATATATATATATATATATATATATATATATATATATATATATATATATATATATATATATATATATATATATATATTCTGATGTATTGCAGCATGTTCTCGGGCATTAATACCTCCTGGTGAGGTGACGATGGCTATCGCACAGAGCCTGTGTCCCGCTTACGAAACACTGGCCAAGCTGTGCGATCCCGTGGGTTTTCGGCACGACACCTCCACCTGTGGCGCTTCCGGCGCAATCGCAGGCGCTGTTGATACGGGCTGAGAACAGGCCATGAGAAGACAAAACAACAGCCTGGCACACGCACACATGTCGCACACCTGAGCACACCTTAGCACACCTGTCTGCTTTCTCGGAAACCCAAGCGGGCGATAGTGCAATCTGTACGGCAAGTCCCCTGAGACCCTGCTACTCCACTTCGCACTGGGACTGGCCAGCATGGACGACTGCGACGCGTTCTCTGAGGTCCTGTTGCTCCACTTCCTACTCGTGCCGGCCCGCGGCTTCCAGTAGATCATCGTGCAGAATATTGGTGGGAAATGTGCCGCAATAGGAAAAAATAACTGCGTCCGATGTCACACATTTCAGTTACGTATCGTGAGGATTAGTTGCAATATTCGCTTCGATCTTACGAGGTTCATCGCATTGTCATCTTTTTTTTCTTTCTTTTTTTAAATAAATTTAATCCGAGTTGTTGTTGGGGTGGCTTGAGGAACCAGGGTTCTATTGCTAAGCAGAGCTTGTTGCGTGAACCCTGGCCCCACCACCCGATCCATGAACTCCAGTTCAACGGCAGAGTTTAGACAGAAAGTTTAACGTGCCGCCAACGCACCGACACGGCCGCCCGGTAGCTCGTCCCCGGCCTTATTGGACCAGCTGCCAACTGACACTCCCGGCCGGGGGCTAAATGCGAGCGCGCGAAGCGACTCGAACCCTGTGTTGCCAGTACAGGGAGACCAGTGCAGGCCAGCGCTCTAACCAATTGAACTACCGGAGCGGCAAGGATCTTGGAGGTTTCTTGTAGGTCAAATCCAGATGACATGACTTTGTTTCAGTTGCACATATGTGTGGTTTCGCGTGACATCACACTTACACGAAGTGACGAAAATGTACCATGTAATGCTCTGCATGCAACAGCTATGCACTTCCCAATCTTGTCGTCATCTTAGGTGTCAAGACCAGGCTACTTTCATTCGCATGCGACCCCGACCGAAAGCGAATTTCGCCCGGAGTGAACACGGACCGGAGCGGAGAGGCGTCATCGTCCTCCTCGGGTGTTCCTCTAGCCCCGCAGGCCAACGTTGGACGAAACTTCCGGGGGATGGGGTACTTCAGTAGGCGACGCCGCTACAGGTTGGGTACAGCTGACGGCACTACAGGGTCCCGATCCGCCCCGACCCCCCCGCCCACCACCGTCCGCGGCGCCACCGTTCTGACCCGGCCCGCTGGTGACGTCGCAGGAGGGCGACGAGGTCACCAGCTACTGCGACAAGACGTTCCCCGGATGGTCGCACGACGTCACCGTGCGAAACTGGGCCTGCATCCGCGGCCAGAGGCTGGGCCCCACCGCCACCAAAGTGCACCGGGTCAAGACGCCGCGACCGGAGCACGTGAGTTAGATGGGGGCAGTGTGCGCTTCATGTCGGGATTGGAAACACAGCTGTACAAGTGCATGCCATTTTCAATGACGTTTTCGCTATATCCGAGACAGAGAATTAGAGAAATAGAGGGCCGTGATAAGCAGTTAACCATGATATTCCTTAATGTATATATATATATATATATATATATATATATATATATATATATATATACATATATATATATATATATGTATACATATGTATATATATATATATATATATATATATATATATATATATATATATATATATATATATATATATATATATATATATATATATATATATATATATATATATATATATATATATATATATATATATATATATATATATATATATATATATATATATATATATATATATATATATATATATATATATATATATATATATATATATATATATATATATATATATATATGTATATATATATATCAGTATATATATATTTATATTTATCCATGGAAACCGAAAGGAACGAAAACTAAACTACCGTAGCAATAAAATTCATCGATAGACGATCAAACGAAACTAACAAATTGTTGTTCTTCTTTTCGAAGTCCAAAAAAGAGTTCCATTTTCGATGCTAGTGACGGGTCCCAGTGTCGAACTGTTGATTTGTCGCGACTACTACACGCATGCAATCGCTACAATTGGCAGAGCCGCTGACCTTTCACCTCGCACCGCCGCAGGGCAAACAGAAGTTCCAAAACGACCATCAGCTGATCGCCGCCATCAACAGCAGGAAGGGAGCCACGTGGAAGGCACGGGCGTACCCGCAGCACGAGAAGTACACCGTGGCGGATATGTACCGGCGCAGCGGCGGATCCAGGTGTGGAGGCAGGGAGGGCCGATCATGGGCGTCGCCAGCACCGGGGAGCGGTGGAACGCTGGATTTCTGCACGTCTCTACCGTGCAGAACTTGCTGTGAAGTTGTGCCTTGACCTGTGCGCATCCAAGCGAGGCCTCGGATAGCTTGGTAACTGCGTGGGAAATTCCCCCTGCACCGGTGTAATCTTCCCCCAGTGAAACCTTAGCTACTATAACTGCAGCACTACTGCGAGCGCAAAACGCTTCCGACAGTGCCATAAGGGAAGAAAGACCGCATGCATTCCTCTGTCGCACATCAAATAGGGCATGAGCTTTCAGAAATAATTCAACTTCTGCTTCAGTTACATTTCACAAAATATAACCGTGCCCCCACCCGTGAACTTTTCTTAGTCAATCCCATGGACCGAGACCAGCAAGCTATTCTTCCAAGCGATTGGCAGCAGCATGGAATTGCAACTGATTTCTCCAATACAACTGAACTTTTAAGCTCCTTGAATCTTAACGCATTAAAGTACGAAAACATTGTTTTTTTTCACAGATATGCATTGTTTTCAACTGTTGGCAGCAGGGGTTGACCGTTTTGCCCTTGCCGAACGATTTTCCATTTCCGTCCTGAATCCACCGACGTTCCATCTTGTGCGCACACCCAACCCATTAGCCAGCCTCATATGACGTATGACTCTGACGCATGACGTCACCTGTGTGAGGTGCAGCGCTGCCGACAGGCTCCTCCGAGCCCCGCGGCTGGCTCAGGTATGACATCACCAGTGTCGCGTGACCGACGGGTCGCGGCTGGCTCCGGTATGACGTCACCAGTGTCACGTGACCCGGCAGGTCGCGGCTGGCTCAGGTATGACGTCACCAGTGTCACGTGACCCGGCAGGTCGCGGCTGGCTCGGGTATGACGTCACCAGTGTCACGTGACCCGGCAGGTCGCGGCTGGCTCGGGTATGACGTCACCAGTGTCACGTGACCCGGCAGGTCGCGGCTGGCTCAGGTATGACGTCACCAGTAGCACGTGACCCGCCATGTCGCGGCTGGCTCGGGTATGACGTCACCAGTGTCACGTGACCCGGCAGGTCACTGCTGGCGCAGCGGCCGCGCGCGGCCCTCATGACCCGGCGACACCGCGACATCATCAGCGCCCTGCCCGAGAGCTTCGACTGGCGCGACTTCAATGGCGTCGACTACGTGTCTCCTGTCCGGTGAGGGTCGCCAGGGGTGGCGTCAGCGTCGCCAGGAGTCTGATGAGGGTCGCCAGAATTCGGGTGAGGGTCACCAGGGGTCGGATCAGGATCAGCAGAGGTCGGGTCAGTATCATCAGGGGTCGGATCAGTGTCTCCTGTCCGGTGAGGGTCATCAGGGGTCGGGTCATTGTTACCAGGGGTCGTGTGAGTATCTCCAAGGGTCGGGTAGAGAGCTTCGACTGGCGCGACGACAATGGCGTCGACTACGTGTCTCCTGTCCGGTGAGGGTCGCCAGGGGTGGCGTCAGCGTCGCCAGGAGTCGGGGCAGAGTCACTAGGGGTCGCGTCAAGGTCAGCAGACGTCGGGTCAGCATCATCCCGGGTCGGATCAGCGTCTCCTGTCTGGTGAAGGTTATCAGGGTCGGGTCAGGATCGCCTGGGATCGCGTCATTGTCACCAGGGGCCGGGTCAGGGTCACTAGTGGTCCGGTCAGAGTCATCAGAAGTCGGGTCGGTATCATCAGGTGTCGAGTTTGTGTCACCACGGATCGGGTCAGTCACCAGGGATCGGGTCAGTCACCAGGGATCGGGTCAGGATCGGCAAGGGTCTGGACAATGCCATCAGGGGTCTGGTCGGTCACAACAAGGGTCATGTCAGGGTCATTGTGGTTCGCCGTGAAGAACTGAGAGCCTTGTCCACCAGATGAGACGCCGGGGTCAGGTAAGTGAGGGCCAGCATGAGTCTATCCAGTGTCACCAGAGGTCACTGAGGGCAATTAAAGGTAACCATTGAAAAGCATCCGGCGAGAATCAGCAGGGGATCGTGCCAGGACTGCTGGAGGTCATTGAGGTCAAGTGAATGTAACTGAGGTAAGCTAAGGGCGCCGCCTTGATTAGTTCCAGCAGAATAGCTGGCCAGGGAAGAAGCGCCGGCGAGGGAGAAAATTTGGTGTCGGGCAACTTCTACGATAAAAAAGTAACTCCAAGTGGGAAGGAATCGCCTTCGTTGCTTGCACCTTGTGCTTGCTATTGACCGCAGTGAATGCATCTAGTCGAGTGACCGCGTGATCGTGAGATTGAAGTATCGAGTCGAGTGTTCCCGTGACCGGGTTGGAATATATTGAGTCGGGTGATCGTGTGACTGGAAGCTGGAATGTGTCGAGTCGAGTGACCGCGTGACCGGGGAAGAATGTACCGAGTCGGGTGGTCGCGTGACCGGGGAAGAATGTACCGAGTCGGATGGTCGTGTGACCGGGGAAGAATGTACCGAGTCGGGTGGTCGCGTGACCGGGGAAGAATGTACCGAGTCGGGTGACCGCGTGACCGGGGAAGAATGTACCGAGTCGGGTGGTCGTGTGACCGGGGAAGAATGTACCGAGTCGGGTGGTCGCGTGACCGGGGAAGAATGTACCGGAAAAAGAATGTACCGAGTCGGGTGGTCGTGTGACCGGGGAAGAATGTACCGAGTCGGGTGGTCGTGTGACCGGGGAAGAATGTACCGAGTCGGATGGTCGTGTGACCGGGGAAGAATGTACCGAGTCGGGTGGTCGCGTGACCGGGGAAGAATGTACCGAGTCGGATGGTCGTGTGACCGGGGAAGAATGTACCGAGTCGGGTGGTCGTGTGACCGGGGAAGAATGTACCGAGTCGGGTGGTCGTGTGACCGGGGAAGAATGTACCGAGTCGGGTGGTCGTGTGACCGGGGAAGAATGTACCGAGTCGGGTGGTCGTGTGACCGGGGAAGAATGTACCGAGTCGGGTGGTCGTGTGACCGGGGAAGAATGTACCGAGTCGGGTGGTCGCGTGACCGGGGAAGAATGTACCGAGTCGGGTGGTCGCGTGACCGGGGAAGAATGTACCGAGTCGGGTGGTCGCGTGACCGGGGAAGAATGTACCGAGTCGGGTGGTCGCGTGACCGGGGAAGAATGTACCGAGTCGGGTGGTCGCGTGACCGGGGAAGAATGTACCGAGTCGGGTGGTCGTGTGACCGGGGAAGAATGTACCGAGTCGGGTGGTCGCGTGACCGGGGAAGAATGTACCGGGGCGTGAAAGTCGGGTGGTCGTGTGACCGGGGAAGAATGTACCGAGTCGGGTGGTCGCGTGACCGGGGAAGAATGTACCGAGATCGGGTGGTCGTGTGACCGGGGAAGAATGTACCGAGTCGGGTGGTCGCGTGACCGGGGAAGAATGTACCGAGTCGGATGGTCGTGTGACCGGGGAAGAATGTACCGAGTCGGGTGGTCGTGTGACCGGGGAAGAATGTACCGAGTCGGGTGGTCGTGTGACCGGGGAAGAATGTACCGAGTCGGGTGGTCGCGTGACCGGGGAAGAATGTACCGAGTCGGGTGGTCGTGTGACCGGGGAAGAATGTACCGAGTCGGGTGGTCGTGTGACCGGGGAAGAATGTACCGAGTCGGGTGGTCGTGTGACCGGGGAAGAATGTACCGAGTCGGGTGGTCGCGTGACCGGGGAAGAATGTACCGAGTCGGGTGGTCGTGTGACCGGGGTGGAATGATAGTCCTCAGGGGACCAGGTGAGGAGCATCAAGTGAAGATCTAGCAACGCCTGTCGGCCACCTTCAGGTCACGTGTGCCGCGACCGAACATACGCCAGCGACGACCTTGACTGGACGCGGCCATTTTGTTTTCGGCAGTGACCAGGCGAACTGCGGCTCGTGCTACGCGTTCGCCTCGATGGCGGCCATTGAGAGTCAGGTCCGCATCCTCACCAACAACACCGAGCAGCCGGTCTTCTCGCCGCAGGTCAGTGATTCTGACCCAGGTCAGTGACGTAGGCCTTTTTTAATCGAAAAAATCATCCGAGTTCTTGTTTGGGTGCCTTTATGAACCAGTGTCCAATTGCTAAGCAGAGCTTGTTGAGTGAACCCTGGCCCCATCACCCGATCCACGAATTCCAGTTCAACGAGATAATTTTTACCGAAAGTTTAACGTGCCGTCAATGCACCGACACGGCCGCCCGGTAGCTCGTCCCCGGCATTATCGGGCCAGCTGCCAACTGACCCTCCCAGCCGAGGACTAAATGCGAGCGCGTGAAGTGACTAGAATCCTGTGTTGCCAGGACAGGGGAGAAAGACTCTTGTCTTTCTCCCCTGTCCTGAATAATAGTGACTGATCTATGACAAAGGACAGGGACCTTTGGCATAGATCAGTCACTCTTGGCAATGATAAGCGCTTCCCCGACACAAGGCAGTAGCCCAAGGCAAAGGTCACCTGGCCAGTCACTGACCTTCACCAGGGGCGAAGGTCAGTGTCACCTGGCAAAAGTCAGTGAGCCAGCTCACAGGAGCTAGGCCAGGTCAGTGAGCTAGGTCAGTACATGTTGATGAATCGATGAGATGAACCGCCCCTGACGTAGGTAGGTGGTACAGGACATACGACAGTTACCCCCAGTGCAGGTCAGTAACTCCTGGCACAGGTCAGTGAACCAGAACTTAGGACAGTGATCCCTAATGGTAGTGCTAAATGATAATGCTAATAGTGGTGACCTATAATTAGTGTAACTCATGGCACAGGTCAGTGAACTAGAACTTAGGACAGGGACCCCTAATGAGAATGCTAAATGATAATGCTAGTGGCCCATAATACAAGTTGGTAACTCCAAGCACAGTGAAACAGAACTTAGGACAGTGACCCCTAATCCTAATGCCAAATGCTAACGCTAATGCTAGTGACCCCTAACTAGTAACTCCTGGCACACATCGGTGAACCATAGCCTAGGACAGTGACTATTAATGCTAATGCTAGGTGATAATGCTAGTGGCCCATAATTAGAAACTCCTAGCACGGGTCAGTGAACCAGAACTTAGGGTAGTGACAACTAATGCTAGTGCTAAATGCTGATGCTAGCGACACCTAATGCAGGTTTGTAGCTCCCGGCACGAGTCAGTGAAGCTGATTTTCGCTGATTCAGTGAACCCGGCGGCGGTGCAATGTCGCAGCGCTAGATGTAGCGCCACAGTGGTGCTGGGGGAATTGCAGTGCAAGGTGGGTGGAAAAAGGTGTATAGGCGTATAGAAAAGGTGTATAGAAAAGGTGTATAGAAAAAGGTGTATAGGCGTTCGGCGGTACTGGACGAGCAGATGCGACTGATTTGACTGAAGACGTGACGTTGCATTTAACGTGCTACGCATTTCAATTTCAATTGGAATGTCTCGCACCTTAGCACGGAGCCTGGCAGGAATCATCGATAGGGCCCAGCAGTGCTGAGGTCGACGGATTCAAAACGCCCGGGAGGGGATCGTCCACAGGACTCTGCCTCTGTTCCCAACACACATGCTGTGGTAACTGTGACCTATGCATGACCTATGCATGACCTCTGGACGACAATTGGGGTGGCTCGATCTAACACTGGAGCGGCTTAAATCCACCCAAAGGCTTCACCGACTTCACCAACGCTCCTACCGCTTCAGCTGTGAAATTGCATGTAATTATTTGATTTTTGTGTGTTTCACGGCGATGGGCTACGTGGGCATTTGGCGCCAAGAAAGCGTACAGCGTAACATTGGGTTTGCTGGTGCTAAGGTAGCCAAGCACTTCAGAAGCGCGAAGGCATTGTTGGCACTCCAGTTGAAAGAGAATTCCTTGCCCTTTCCTCCGAAACATTCATGAAAAAACATATCCCAGCTGTCGCATGCTAGTCTCTGCCACGATCGTGACGTCCTAACGTCCGATGTCACATCGGCCAGTAAACTGAAATAACTCACCGACGGTGAGTTATTTCAGTTTACTGGCACTTCGACCTAACGTCTGATGTCGTTAACGACCGTCGCACCGTGTGTTTGCAGGACATTGTGAGCTGTAGTGAGTACGCCCAGGGCTGCGAAGGTGGCTTCCCGTACCTGATCGCCGGCAAGCACGCCAAGGTACGGTGAAAAGTTGTTCTCATACCGCCAAAACGATCACCGCCATCGTAATACTATCCACCGAATATGTGACTAAATGCTCCATGCGTGCCAATAATTAACTGCAACACTGAACTTAGCTCATTCTCTGGGATCTGGTTCAGTGGCAGAATAGCACTCGATTTTAGTGCAACCACGTAAGCATGAATTGTGACGGAGTTCGTCTCACCGCGTTGGCCTCCGCGGAGTTCGTAGCGTCGGGCGAGTCCATGTCGGTTGTCGAAGGGGTCGTCTCCGCTCACTCAGCGGACGCGAGGCACGCGTGGCGATTGTGTACCGCGGCGCGGCGCCCCTTAGCGCAATACAAGTTCGAGAATCGTTATGCTCTCCTGCTGATCCGTCACATTTCCACGTGGAGATGTGACGCCCCTCGGACTGGAAAATGGCGCTCTGCAGGACGCTCAAGAGCGTACCCCCCTCCCATCGCTCAAAACATTCACCTCAGAACCAGTGGCGTGCCTCCGGACAAGTGTCCCCTCCCGGGTCAGGATTCCTGGCTCCGCCCCTGCCGCCCACGTGATGACGTCTCGCCCCGCCGCGCTTGCGCAGGACTTCGGCGTGGTGGCGGAGACGTGCGACCCGTACGTGGGCGCCAACACGCCCACCTGCGGCACGAACGCCACGTGCCCGCGCACCTACACCGCCCACTACCAGTACGTCGGCGGTAAGTCTGCCGACGAACAAGGCCGGCGTAGCACGAGGCCCCCCCCTCTTACTCGCACCGCCCACTACACAGTACGTCGGCGGTAAGTCTGCCGACGAACAGGGCCGGCGTAACCAAGGCAGAGTCCCCCCCTCACTCGCACCGCCCACTACCAGTACGTCGGCGGTAAGTCTGCCGACGAACGCGGCCGGCGTAGCACGAGGCAGGTGCCCCGCCCCTCTCACTTGCACCGCCCACTACCAGTACGTCGGCGGTAAGTCTGCCGACGAACAAGGCCGGAGTAGCACGAGGCAGGTGCCCCGCTCCTCTCACTCGCACCGCCCACTACCAGTACGTCGGCGGTAAGTCTGCCGACGAACAGGGCCGGAGTAGCACGAGGCAGGTGCCCCGCCCCTCTCACTCGCACCGCCCACTACCAGTACGTCGGCGGTAAGTCTGCAGACAAGGGGACGAGTAGCCTAGGGGTAAGTTGCTCGTCTCACAATCGAAAGGTTGTGGGTTCGAGTCTCACCTGTCGCTACTCTTCGCCCGCGACCAATCGGCGTGAGAGATTGGCGACGCTACATGACTCAACGGTCGACGTGTCGTGAAGCCAATAACCAACCAAGTCTGCCGACGAACAGGGCCGGCGTAGTACGAGGCAGGTGCCCCGCCCTTCTCACGTGCACCCCCCACCACCAGTACATCGGCGGTGAATCTACTGGCGAACGTAGTCGGCTGAGTGCAGGCAGGTGCCCTCCCGCTCCCCCAAATTCTCGAGAGAAGCCATCGAATTTGCGAACCAGCTATCCGACAACCTCCAAAAAAGCTAGACTATCACTGCCATGCAACAGGACTTGCCTACACTTGCAAGTGAAACGATACACATTCTCGATAGGCTCGACTAACTTGTTGAGCGCCCGCCGTTTCTTCCCGCGTTGGCGTTCGACCCGACCTGCTCGCGTCGACAGGCTACTACGGCGCCTGCAACGAGGCGCTGATGATGCAGTCGCTGATCAACGGCGGTCCGCTGGTCGTCGGGTTCGAGGTGTACGACGACTTCAAGCCGTACACGTCGGGCATCTACCATCACGTGTTCGCGCTGGACCATCTGCGCAAGTGAGGACGGCGATGGCGCTCGAGTAGTCGGTGCGCCCTGAAGCTCTAATCCACCGCCACCGCCACCACCATATGCATATGCATTATATATATATATATATATATATATATATATATATATATATATATATATATATATATATATATAAAGTGCATATATATATATATATACGTATATATATATATATATATATATATATATATATATATATATATATATATATATATATATATATATATATATATATATATATATATATATATATATATATATATATATATATATATCGTACCTTAATTTGGGAGCTGAAATACCCCATCTATGTGCTGGACGTGATTTCTACACGACGTTTGTGTAGTTACAGTTTGCATTTTGTATGTTGGGAACAGAGGCAACATGAACGTCATAACGTACGTATCATGGCGTACGTGCACATCATGACGCAATCTTGCGGTTTGTCCTGCACCAACATGTTGTGGTAGCTGTGACCTATGCATGACCTCTGCATGACCTCTGCAGTGACGGTGCCGGTGACGTTAAAGGACTGTTCACACCTAGCGTAATCTCGTCGCAAAAAAGCCAGCGAAATGACGGACTAGGTGCAATCCCGACGCATGAGACATGCTGGAGCTCACAAGCTGACAAAACCGCAGCCGATGTGGCCCCAATCCGCCGAAGAGCAGCACATAGGGCGACCGCAGTTTATCCCGAGCAGTCCGTCGACCATGCGTCAAGGCCGCTGGTGCGCCGAGCGGAAAAAGTTGAGAAACCCCCAACTTTGTCCGCTCGGAAATCGCCAGCGTTTTGTAGGACTCGGCAGACAGCTGACGCAAGGCTGGCGCAATGGCAGAATCGGCAGACGCGTTGGGCCCCATGATAGCTTTGCGTCGATTCCGACGGTGTTTGTTTTTTTATTGGTTGGTTCACGACACACTTTATGCACATTCACGGCTAATGGCGCCGCCCACACTGTTTCGCCGGTGGGCCGCGGGATTGGGAAATGTCCTGAGTGGCGCTAGAGTCGAACCCGGGATCTTTGGTACTTCCGACGGTGTGCCGAGATTACGCTGGGTGCGAACCGTCCTTAACTGTGTGCCACGTCTGTGTCGACAGCGGCCAGTTTGACCCGTTCGAGCTGACCAACCACGCCGTGCTCGTCACCGGCTACGGCGTGGAGAACGGCACCAAGTTCTGGACCGTCAAGAACTCGTGGGGCGGCGACTGGGGCGAGAACGGCTTCTTCAGGTGAGAATCGAACGCTTCGTTTCAAGTCAGACGTGAATGTTTGCAAGAGGGTGGAAAGTGAAGATGAATTCACAGCTTAACGGGCAATACAAATGATTCCACCACTAGCATTCTTGAGGATATTGATTTTATTGTTAGTTTTAGGCTTATCTCAAGGCATATGACAACTGATCCTACCATGGGTTAACCGGAACTAACTGTTGCATTCTTGGTTTAGCATTTCATGAGATTGGCTAGAACTGTTAGTTAATGTGCAGCTTAGCTGTCAAGTTGGACAACATGTTACCCCCTGTTGGTATAAGTGCTTCTACAACTGCATGAACGGACTACCGCTTCGCTTCGTTTTTTCTCTCAGCTCTTGCACTTCACAGCTGGCTCCTATCGCTGACGATTATCTCGGTGATTATGCCATCGCTAGCGATTACCCAATCGTTAGCGATCACCTCAGCGATTGCCCCATCGATTACCCAATCGATAGCGATTTTCTCAGCGATTATCCCATCGTTAGCGATTACCTCAGCGATTATCCCATCGTTGGCGATTACATCAGCGATTATCCCATCGTTAGCGATTGCCCCATCGTTAGCGATTACCCCGTCGTTAGCGATTACCCCGTCGTTAGCGATTGCCCCATCGTTAGCGATTACATCAGCGATGGATTACATCCCCATGGATTGCCCGATGGATTACCCCATCGCTAGCGATTTCCTCAGCAATCACCCCAGAGAGGTAACCGTTAGTGATTTCCTCAGCAATTACACCATCGACTAGCCCATTGCTAGCAACCACCTCAGTGATTATCCCATCGTTAGCAGGCACCCTACGTCACATCGGCTTTCGAATGCTGAGTGTGTGTTCGTGTGCGTTTGCGATCCAAATTAGTGTGGGTGCTCAGCCATGGAGGAACTCCTACCGGCATCGGCGTGGCACTCAATGGTAACTCATGGGTAACTAACCCATGTGCACAGGACCCAGCGAGGTACCGGCCGGGCACTTAATGCCAACTGCGATACCCATGTTCACAGGACCCAGCGAGGAGTTAATGGGGCACTTAATGCTAACTGCGATACCCATGTGCCACATGATCCAGCAAGGAGTCAACGGGGCACTCAATGCTAACTGCGATACCCATGTGTCACATGATCCAGCGAGGTGGCGGCGGGAAATTGAATGCTAAGTCGTGTGCCCATGTTCATCAGAATCCAACCAGGCATCGGCGGGGAACTGAATGCTAACTCGGGTGCTCGTGTGCAACAGGATCCAGAGAGGCGCCGGCGGGAACTTTGGTGCTAACTCGGGTGCCCATGTTCCCCAGGATCTAGCGAGGAATCGGGGGGAATTGAATATCAAGTCGGGTGCCCATGTGCCACAAGATCTAGCGAGGAATAAATAGGACACTCAATGCTAACTGCGGTCCCCATGTTCGACAGGATCCAGCGAGGAATCAACGAGGGACTCAATGCTAACTTCGGTGCCAATGTTCCCCAGGATCCAGCGAGGCAACGACGAGTGCGCCATTGAGAGTCTCGCTGTCGAGATCAAGACCGTGCTGTGAAGGTCAACACGTGACCTTGCCGTGACCCAGCGGCGACCCTGGCGTGGGTGAGGCACCACGTTGTGTCGGTCAGGCGTGTGAGCATTCACAATGCATGAATACACCACTCGTGGCTTTCCAGTCACGGCGGACTCGTGACTTTCCAGTTCTGAATTCGGTTCCGAGTGCGGTGTCCGACACCGGGGCGGGGATGGCCGAGTGGTTAAGGTGTCGGACTATGGGTATCAAAGGTCCCGGGTTCGACTCTAGCGCCACTCAGGAAATTTCCCAATCCCGCGGCCCACCGGCGAAACAGTGTGGGCGGCGCCATTAACCGTGAGTGTGCATAAAGTGTGTCGTGAACCAACCAATAAACGGTGTCCGACACCAAAGGAGGTGATTTCAGCAGAGAGAACGGACGGCTTCGGAGCCATAGCGCCGGCATGTGGGCGGATCGAGGCGATAAAGCCCGGTCGAGCGGAAGCATTCCCGTGATTGGAGAGGCTACTGGCTCGAGGCTCAGTCGCGGCCGGATTTGTTCGCGCAATGATGTAGTTTTCGCCGTCGGCGACGCATTGGAGCACGGGTGGCCTCTTCCAGCCACTGTCAAAAGTGGAACCAACCAATAAACAAACAAACAAACAAAAGCCAGTCGAGGGGACGAGTAGTCTAGGGGTAAGTTGCTCGTCTCACAACCGAAAGGTTGTGGGTTCGAGTCTCACCCGTCGCTACTCTTCGCCCGCGACCAATCGGCGTGAGAGATTGGCGACGCTACATGACTTAACGGTCGCTGTGTCGCAAAGCCAATAACCAACCAACAACGAGAAGTTGACTACCTCTTCCAACCGAACAGAGCGGCGTCTCGCATCGTGTTCGTGCTGTAATTCAAACACGGATGAAAGGTGTCGACGTTTCGAGGTGTTACATCAGTCACTGCTGCTTTTGTGGAGCTGGCGTAGCGCCTGTTGGGGGACAGCAGCGCTGCCATGTTTCTGGATTAACCTCATAGACTGAGACTAAATATGCCCAGGAACAACTATATAGTGCCCAAACAGCCAAGTTTGCTACACCAAAAACTGACAAATTTCAGTCATTATTTGACTGAAGCAAAGCCATATGGCTTTGTTCCAGTCAGTTGGTAGAGCACCACCAGGCAAAGGTAGCACAGAGTCACATTTGCAGATAGGAGGAGAAGAGAGAGAGAGAGAGAGAGAGAGAGAGAGAGAGAGAGAGAGAGAGAGAGAGAGAGAGAGAGAGAGAGAGAGAGAGAGAGAGAGAGAGAGAGAGAGAGAGAGAGAGAGAGAGAGAGAGAGAGAGAGAGAGAGAGAGAGAGAGAGAGAGAGAGACAGAGAGAGAGAGAGAGAGAGAGAGAAAGAGAGCACTTAAGCAGTTAAAAGAACTTAGCTGTGAGGTTCGTCAAAGGAGCGTATTGGATATGACTCAGGTTACTTTAACTGCTTGTACAACTGCTCTCTGCTCAACAGACTCCGTGCCTACCTGCCGGCCGCGGCTATATGGCTCCAATAAAACAACTTGAATTTGACAATTCTTGGCGTGGTGAGCGTGGCGGTTTGTGCGTTTTTGAATTGTTTATGGGGATATCTATCCCCGGCATCATCACGTTGGCACCGGAAATGACGTCAGCGAAGCATGACTGGATTTCGCGCCGTCGAACATCCCGACTGGAGTCCGTTGAGATCAGCAGCGGACATCGAACGGGCTCTTTGTCGCTTGGGCTGGACGGCTGGCACAGGTCCCCCCCCCCACCGCCCCACCCGACCAACCGAGCGCGGCACCTAGCACTTGCTGTGCTGAGGGGTGGTACATTGATTTAGTTCGTTGCAGCTTTTGTGCCCCCAGCATGATTTTCATGGGCCCGGCCTGTCATTCTGGGCCCACAACGTTATTTTCAGGGGCTCCGGCGAGACTTCTTGGGTCCCAGGGTGATTTCCGGTGGCCCCGGTCCAATCCTTCAAAGCCTGCATACCGGGCCAGAGCCTTCAGAGTTGTACCGGGGCTCCTGCATGACTCACAGGAGCCCCGGTACGACTGTTGGGGCCACGAGCATGATTTTCGAGGCTCAAGTTATTGGATTCCCAGCTCGATAATTTTACATTCACTGGACTGGGATACACATTTTTCCATTGCCTGCATCTTCGAAGCCATCCACACTGGTAGTGTTAACACCGAGTTTTGAGATGGCAAGATGGTGAAACGATGGCGAAACGCGCACACAGTTCAAACAAACAACAGATAGTGCGTATCTGGTCTTGGTTCGTTATCGGCTACTTCGTTTCCCGCGACGCCGGCGTGCTCTGGGACCAGCTGGACTGTCCATTTGGCGTCTGTGGCCGACTCTCCTCCAGCGCGTCCAGATCTCGTGCCGTGGCGGGTCCGTCTGGACAGCCGCGCCAGTCTTCAGGCGCACGAGGGAGGACGGTGAGTCGCTGCCGCAGGTGGTGCAGGCGGTCTCGAAAGCGAGCTCCCGCTGCTCCAGTTGTTCCAGTGCTTCGTTGAGGACGTGCAGTTCAGTGAATTAGCTGGAGGTGCATTTGCCGGCGGCAGTCCGCATCCTTCGAGTTTCCTCTGGTTCCTCTCACGCGCCACATTGCAGCGGTCTCACATTGCAGCGGTCGAGCCGTCCGTGAAGACCAGGACGTTGGCTTCCGGGACCCGTCGCAGGGTTTCCGCGGCGGCCGTGCGTCTCTCCTCTGTCGGTCCGTCACGAAGCACGGTCCCGACCAGGTTGGTGTGGATGGCGACGTTCGCCGGTGTATAGACTCCCACGGAGGGGCACTGGCCGCGACCATCAGCGGTTCTCTGGGGAAGCCGTCGAGGCCCGCTACTGCGGTCGTCTCCAGGTTCGTCTTTGCCCGGCCTCGATCATGATGGAGGCGGCTCCGCGGCATGTGCTCGGGTCGGATGGGGTCCTGGATTGGATCCCCTGGTAAAACGAGGGAGCGTTTCTTCGCTGTGGTCGCGGCCAGTAGTTTACGCCGGTAAGTGAAGGCTTTCAGGCCGGCTTCTCTGGAAAGCGCGCTCGCGGGCGTGGACATGAAACATACTGTTACCGTGCGTCAGGCCTGTCGTTGAGCGATCTCCAGTTCATTGAAATTGGTGTTACTGACGCCCGGCGTCCAGGCCCCCGCCGCATAGTCGGCACACGTCCTGGAGAAGGCCACGTAGACGCTGTGCAGAGCTGACGGTGCGCATCCCCACGTGGTCCCGCTGATAGCCCTCCAGATGTTTCGTTGCTCCTTCTACCCCTTGATGGTCTGGATCTGATTGTCAGAGGTCATGGTGCCGTCTAGTAACTCCCAGAAAAGTGGACGGGATGAATAGCTGATCGGTAGGTTCTCGAAAAAGAGGGTCGCTTCCTTCTTGACCGCGCTTGGGTCCAGTGTGAATAACTACACCTATACCGGTCAAATCAAATCAATCGGTCAATCGATCATCGAACTCTACCGGTCGTTCCCGCGCCTCGACCTGGAAGACCTTCACTGGCCGATGCTGAACCGATCACGATGGCGGGCACGGGAACAGACTCATGATACCTGAACTAATAGCTGCATCATGAAATAAGCTGCACGTTAAGTCCAAATACATTTCTAAATACATTGGTCTTTTTCAAATCGAGCAACGAGAAGGGTTTGTAACTTGTATGATGTCACTTAGAATTACTTCTGTATATTGGGAAGCCGTTCTATTTTTTGTCACAGGAGCGCCAATTGGAAAGAAAGGCTTTAGGATGTAGCTCCACTCCATTGTTTGCAAGTGTGCGAAAGGCTAAAGAGGTTTCTGGTCAGGTAAGTACGTGTATTTCCGATCTGAAGCTTTTGCTGGTGTCATATCATCGAGACTCCTGATAGTAAATTGATCAATTTGATGCAATCTGTTATTGAACCTTTGCCATTGGCTACTGCCGTAAGCATGGCATTGCATAATATAATGCTATGTTGGTAATGTTAGAACTCGTGTGAATGGAAGGTTCTGAATGAAGAAACATGGCTGAAGTAGCCTGCTGAAGTGAATTTACAACATTTATTCTGGCTAGCATAAACTGTTCGGTTAAAGTAATTGATGGCACCATATTAGTTACAATATCATTACTTGTTTTACACAAACATTGTTTTGTAAGGTTATGCTACCTGTTTCATGTCAATGTTGCCAATTGCATTGTCAATGTATGCTGACATTCCAAGTATAGCCAATGTTCTAGCAAAGCAGTGAAGTTTTCTATGCACTGTTGATATTGTGGATTCATCAATATCAATATGGTCGGGTATCTATCATTAGTGTTGTTGGCAATGAGACAAATATGTGTGGTTGATGGCCAGTTGTAGACCCAATCCATAGATTGTGGCTTCTGGCATGTTTCAAGTCACAACTATTTGAAATTTTAAGACTGATTGTTTGCTTGGAAATTGGTTTGGCACAATAAATATTCAGTTAAAACTTTGTGCACATAAATCATGATGGCATTATGGTGCTTTAGGATGAATTATTGATTTTAAATATCATTGGCACATTTATTCAGGGTATTTTGTTTGGTTAAAAATGTTGATCTAAAAATAAATGATAAAAACAAGACTAATCTAACCAAACTTAACCAAACTCAACCCATTTGTATACTTTGTGAAGGTAAAATGTGTGTACAACTCATCTTGTGGTTACCTTAAACTGCAATAACACTACAAAAAGTTGTATGAATGTCTTGACTGCAAAGGGTTGGTAATCTTCAAGAATTACCCCTCACACTTTCTTTATATCAACCATGCATCTGTTCAGGCTCCCTAAAGCCCAAATAACAAGCAAACAATGCATCTAAGTTACAGTCAGCTGACTGTCACTTAAATGTACAGACACACATCCAGCCTGGTGCAATAAATGACACCTCAGTGGGGCGGGGATGGCCGAGTGGTTAAGGTGTCGGGCTATGGGTACCAAAGGTCCCAGGTTCGACTCAAGCGCCACTCAGGACATTTCCAATCCCGTGGCCCACCAGCGAAACAGTGTGGGCGGTGCCATTAGCAGTGAATGTGCATAAAGTGTGTCATGAACCAACCAATAAACAAACAATAAACAAACAAATGACACCACAGTGTCACCAGGAATATTTCTAAGGGGGTGAAAACCTAACTTGTTGGTTATTGGTTTTACGACACATCATCAGTTAAGTCTTGTAGCATAGCCAGTATCTCACGCCAACTGGTCGTGGGCGAAGAGTAGTGACAGGTAAGACTCGAACCCACAACCTTTCGATTGTGAGATGGGCAACTTACCCCTGGGCTACTCATCCCCTGAAAACCTAACTTAACCTGACCATTAGACATATTCCTGGTGATCAGGAAGCTTTACTGTGCATACGTCAGGCCACATTTTGAATATTGCATCCAAGCTTGGTCTCCTAGCTATGAAAAAGATTGTTGGCTTTTGGAGAGAGTACAAAAGAGGGCTACAAAAATGGTTAATGGCATAAGCAACCTGGCATATGAGGAAAGATTGAAGAAATTGAATATGTTTTCACTTAGATATAGAAGGCTGAGAGGAGATCTCATCGAGGTCTTTAAATTTGTCAATGGTCTGGAGAGTGGATACCTTGGGGAAATGTCTGAATTTAACAGAAATGATGCAATTAGAGGTCATAAATTCAAAATTAAAGTTAACCACAGCAGAACAAGGTTAAGGCAAACTTTCTTCACCAACAGGGTAGTGGAACACTGGAACCAGCTGCCAGAAAACATTGTCAGTAGCAGCACATTGAACATCTTTAAAAACAGCATAGACAATCATTATAAGAATAGAGGGCTTGCTTTTCAGTATTACAGGGAGGGCTGATTGACAGATTTGGTGGGCAACTGGTTCAGGGTACAGAGTGCAACCAAGAAGGGCCCTTGTGGCTCATAGTTGCACTAATATTTTATGTCTTTTTATGTCTTTATGGTGATGCCATTCGGACATTCAGTGCACTGAGCTGAGGGTGTGCCCTTGGCTCGTGCCATGAGTGTTGCATCAGCAGCTTCTTCAATCAGCCTATCACATGATGCCTGCAGACAAAGTAAAGGAGGTTGTTTTCCAGTGTTTGCTCTGTGGTAACGCATGCACTATTATTTTGGCCCGTGTTGGAGGCTGTCATCAAATGCTATGCCAACAACTCTTGGCCAGGCCCCACTCTTCTAAAGCTTCAACAACAGCTTCGACTTCGCCAGGAGCTGGCTAACTCTGTTGCCCAACATGTGGATGAGGAGGGGCTGAGTAGTCTAGGGGTAAGTTGCTCATCTCACAATTGCACCTCTTTGCCCATGACCAATCTGCATGAGCAGGGTTAAAATATTGGTTTTTCGTTTGGTGTGAGATGTCAAAACGAGCATAATATGATGTCGAAATTTGGCATGTAAGTAGTGTAATTTATAATGCTTTTGATGTCTTTCAAACTAAAATTAGAGTTCATGGCATAGGTAATTATGACTGGACCTTTATCATTTGTTTTGAGGTTTATAATTTTAGGAAGTGCTGTATTTCATAAACAAGATACTGTTAGAAAGGATACATGAATAGTTCATATCCAGGAGCAGGATGCTGATACTTTTTGGAGAAGGATGTCGATTGAGTGTTCAGAAAGTGGTATACTCCACCCTATTTCGCGAATAATTTATCACTGTGCATGAGAGATTGCTGATGCTACATGACTCAATGGTCGATGTGTCATGAAGCCAATAACCAAGCATGAGGATTGGGAGTCAATGCATCATAACACATTGACTCAACTGCCGCATCGACGCATCAACTCGACTGTCGATGCATTGTAGAACCAATAACCAACCAGAGTGAGTGGTCTGGCAGTATTGCCTTTTGGTCTTCTCATTTTTGTCCTATCAAGAACCACTGTAAAGAGGTTGCTTTGGATGGACCAGGAGTGGCTTCCACATCTGCAGTTGCTCCCACAACACAGTCATCCTTTTCAGATGACACCTCTGGACCATTGCCACTCCCTATACTCGATGCCTCCACCACACCTCCAAAAGAGATTGAGGCTGCTTATTGCGAGTGAGGCTTCCTCTCCTATTGTACTCTCCTTTGATTAAAGGTGCAGCTTTCTCTGGCAGTCAGGATGAAGTACACTGGAGCCATATTTCCTCTATGGCCTGGTTCTCTTTGAGCAAGTATGAAATCTTTGTCCTAACTGGGAATGGCCAATAGAGAATCTGAAGTGGAAACGTCAGACAAGTCCTTTAGGGTGTGCTTGAAGGCCTCATTCTGAAATTGGGGGGTTCATTGGCGATTTGTTTTCCTTCTTCACTTGTTAGCATATAAAGTATAGTTCCATTACCATTGTAATGGAGTTGTCTTTTCGAACCATGGGGATGCAGGCTGTTACCCAGAACTTCAACTGGCAGCAGCACTACTACAATTTGTGAGTTTCCACTCTTGTTTTGAAAGAAGAAGTTGCCAAAGACTTCACCATATCATGGCAGCTTGGATCCTTCAGATCTTCTTTTGTGCCTACTAGGTAAATGTACCTACTTTAACTAGCCATATTAGGTGTAATTTGTAGTCTGATGAAATATTCACACACTTTTAATCCTCGTCTTCGGTTTTTACCATTTCGCCACATGATGTATGCGACAATCATGCACATAACTGCTAAATATGACAAAATGCATACGATATAAAACAAATAAAATAACACACCTCACCACATTTTAAACAGGATACCCGACAAACACAAGCCCTAAAGCCAAAACTTTTCATGGTACCCAAATACCGTAGCCTTAGCAGATCAGAACAGTGACCTCTACATACAGGGTCAGCAATGCCTTAGACCCAGGATGTATTACAGGGTGCTCAGCATATTTCCATCATAATATCCTCCCTTAAGACCAACCCAGATGGCCCGTGCGTTATGAGCCAGCACTGCACCCGATGTGATATCATGACTAATCGCCGGCATTGGCAGTAAAAGTTAGTTAAATACATGGCAGGTTTGTGGAGGGCAGGAAGTCACAAGGTGGGGTTCGAGTCCACCGGTCGCACCCCCCACCGGCAAGCACCACAACCAACGGCTCAAACCAAACCAACCATTGTGGGAGGGACCGTACGGAACAAATAGCACACCCCAACCGCATTATTCGATTGCCCTCGGTTCAATGTTAATGCATGTGAGATTAAACGAAAGGCATTCCAGTTTGGTAATACAAAACAATGTTGTGTTGTGGTGACCAAAGAAACACAAACGCATCCCGATTAACCCCAAGGAAATGATATACGAAGGCTCTCAAATAGATCAACCTATGATGGTACTCGGGATCTAATCAACCCTGCCCCTCCCATATAGTACTGTATAGTAGTTGCCCATACCCATGTTCCATAACGTCCATCAAGAGATCAACCAGTGTAGTTTATATATTTTATTTATTTTCATATTGTTTATTTATTTATTTTTCACCATGAATTATATAAATATCCCATAGCCAAACCATAGACGTCTTTTGGTTAGGTGGAGTCAATTATTTCAGTCGAGCAGCCAACATGTGTACTGTTACTACTGCGTGACAGTGACTGGCATCAGCCATGTCGGGGTCGCGGCACCTCAGTCGGTAGGCTGTTGGACTCTCGATCGCTAGGTCGTGTGCTCGAATCCCACGACTGGTGGGATTGCCGAGTCCACCCGCGACCGATCGGCGTGAGAGGTTGCAAGCGGCACACCTAACAGTGAAGCATGTAAAAATCGTAAGGCTCTCCAGATCAGGTAGCCACTCCAGTCATTTCAGGAAGTCATCCGCAGTATTGTCCAGAGAAAATCAGTTTTCCCTCATGCAAAGGGTGAGCTACCATGCTCCGTGTCATTAAACAGATCCGCAGATCTGCAATGCCCCAAAAAAATACAATTATACCATTGTAAGTCACGGACGTGGGCATCGACGTATGCACTCTGCATTAATGTTATTCTTTGTCAGTATTGTCAGAACACTTGCCCATGTCGAGACTCAATTCACTTTGAAAATTGCAGACAAATACGGAACAAATTTTAGATCTGATGCATGGGTGAAGGACATCAGTGTCTTTAAAATCGACATCGTTTCGATGGGGAGGTCCAGGTGCTGTATTCCGCATTGCCCTCACATGGCAAAGCATATACGCCATGTATACCACGTTCATTGTATAGGTCAAATATGTAACGCCAGTAACCACGTTCATTGTGTATGGTCAAATATGCGTATACGTCCATGTATACCACGTTCATTGTGTATGGTCAAATATGCGTATACGTCCATGTATACCACGTTCATTGTCTATGTCAAATATGCGTATACGTCTATACCACGTTCATTGTATATGGTCAAATATGCGTATACGTCCATGTATACCACGTTTATGTATAGGTCAATATGCGTATAGTCCATGTATACTACGTTCATTGTAAGGTCAAATATGCGTATACGTCCATGCATACAATGTTCATTGTATATGGTCAAATATGCATATACGTCCATGAACCTTTCATTGTATCTGGTCAAATATCTACAATCTTTCATTATTCCCAAGCAACTTCTTCCTTCGTCCACAAAATTAATGGTGAAGTAACTTTAGGACACTGGGTGTCGAAACACCGTTTCGACACTTCACACCAAAGAAGCAGCATCATTTCGCCACTGTCTGGTCCTCAGGCACGGTCGCGCGGGACGCCATTTTGTCGGCGGCGGACGAGCCGGACCGCGGCACGCAGTGACCACCGCAGTGACCACCGCAGTGACCGGCGCAGTGACCGGCGGCCGGCGGCCATGGCCTCGTCCAACGTCATCAAGTCGATGGTGTCCAAGAACAAGAAGCGCTTCGAGGACGGCAAATTCAGCCTCGACTTGTCCTGTATCCTCTCGGGCAGTAGCCGTGGCGGTGGTTGCGGCGGTAGCCGTGGTGGTGGTGGTCGTCGCAGTAGCCATGTCGGTAACCATGGCGGTAACCATGATGATGGTCGTGATGGTGGCCGTGGCGGTGGTGGACATATTGGTATCCATGGTGGTGGTGTGGCGACAGCTGTGGTGGTTGCGGTTGCGGAAGCCGTGGTGGTGACGTGGTGGTGGTGGTGTGGTGGTAGCCATGGCGGTAACCATGGTGGTGGCCCTGGTGGTGTCCATGGTGGTAGCTGTGTTAGTGGTGGTGGTGCCATATTGGTGGCCATGGTGGTGGTGTGGCGATAGTTGTGGCGGTAGCCGTGGTGGTGGCCGTGATGCTGGTGTGGTGGTAGCTGTGGTGGTGGTCGTAATGGTGGCCATGGTCGGTAACTGGCGGTAGCCATGGCGTGCGGTGAACCATGGGGTCGGTAGGGTGGCGTGGTAGCTATGGCGGTAGCCGTGGCGTGGTGGTGGTGGTCACGGTGAGGGTGGTGAACGTATTGGTAGCTATGGTGGTGGTGGCTGGCCGTGGCGGTGGCCGTGGTGGTGGCCGTGGTGGCGGCCGTGCGTGGCGGTGGCCGTGGCGGTAGCCGTGGTGGTGGCCGTGGCGTGGCGGTGGCCGTGGGTAGCGCCGTGGTGGTGGCCGTGGTGGTAGCCGTGGTGGTAGCGGCGTGGCGGTGGCCGTGGTGTAGCGTGATGCCGTGGCGTGGCCGTGGGGTAGCCGTGGTGGTAGCTGATGTAGGTGGCCGTGGTGGTAGCGGGCCGTGGCGGTGGCCGTGGTGTAGCGTGGGCCGTGTGTAGCCGCGTGGTGGTAGCGTGATGGCCGTGGCGGTGGCCGTGGCGGGATGGCCGTGGCGGTAGCCGTGGCCGTGGTAGCTGTGGGCCGTGGCGGTAGCCGTGGCGGTGGCCGTGGCGGTAGCCGTGGCGGCGGTGGCCGTGGTGCGTGTAGCCGTGGCGGTAGCCGTGGCGGTAGCCGTGGCGGTAGCCGGTGGCGGTAGCCGTGGTGGTAGCCGTGGCGGTAGCCGTGGCGGTAGCCGTGGCGGTAGCCGTGGCGGTAGCCGTGGCGGTAGCCGTGGCGGTAGCCGTGGCGGTAGCCGTGGCGGTAGCCGTGGCGGTAGCCGTGGCGGTAGCCGTGGCGGTAGCCGTGGCGGTAGCCGTGGCGGTAGCCGTGGCGGTAGCCGTGGCGGTAGCCGTGGCGGTAGCCGTGGCGGTAGCCGTGGCGGTAGCCGTGGCGGTAGCCGTGGCGGTAGCCGTGGCGGTAGCCGTGGCGGTAGCCGTGGCGGTAGCCGTGGCGGTAGCCGTGGCGGTAGCCGTGGCGGTAGCCGTGGCGGTAGCCGTGGCGGTAGCCGTGGCGGTAGCCGTGGCGGTAGCCGTGGCGGTAGCCGTGGCGGTAGCCGTGGCGGTAGCCGTGGCGGTAGCCGTGGCGGTAGCCGTGGCGGTAGCCGTGGCGGTAGCCGTGGCGGTAGCCGTGGCGGTAGCCGTGGCGGTAGCCGTGGCGGTAGCCGTGGCGGTAGCCGTGGCGGTAGCCGTGGCGGTAGCCGTGGCGGTAGCCGTGGCGGTAGCCGTGGCGGTAGCCGTGGCGGTAGCCGTGGCGGTAGCCGTGGCGGTAGCCGTGGCGGTAGCCGTGGCGGTAGCCGTGGCGGTAGCCGTGGCGGTAGCCGTGGCGGTAGCCGTGGCGGTAGCCGTGGCGGTAGCCGTGGCGGTAGCCGTGGCGGTAGCCGTGGCGGTAGCCGTGGCGGTAGCCGTGGCGGTAGCCGTGGCGGTGGCCGTGGCGGTAGCCGTGGCGGTAGCCGTGGCGGTAGCCGTGGCGGTGGCCGTGGCGGTCGTGGCGGTGGCCGTGGCGGTCCGTGGCGTAGCCGTGGCGGCAGCCGTGGCGGTAGCCGTGGTGGTGGCCGTGGCGGTGGCCGTGGCGTAGCCGTGGCGGTAGCCGTGGCGGTGGCCGTGGCGGTAGCCGTGGCGGTGGCCGTGGTGGTCTCGTAGCGTAAGTTCCAGGTGAAGGGGTTACCCATGATGCAGTCTGTTATGTGATGCCAGTTGATAGGATTGGTTTTGCTATCATTAACATATGCATCCTTATGTCAGGTATCTTCCAAAGGAAACGGAAAATGTACACTAAGAAGTGCACTATTAGCTGAAGATCTGGTTTGAAGGATTTTAAAGACATTTCAGATGATGTCGTTCCTTTGGCGACTTTCTACATCCTACTGTGCTCGTTTCAACATCTCACACTTGCTAAAACCCATAATTTTAACACGCCCTGAATATACTCCGTGCGTTGCGACGGTTTTACCCATTTTATCCCGCGGTTTGTGCGCTTCCAGATGGATGCTGGCCGCTGCTTATCGCGACCCTCACTGTGGACTCGCGAGGAACGTCGCCCTCACTGTGCGCGAGATAACCACTGTTTGTTCCCCGAGTCCAAATAGGCAATCGGTCATTGCCCGTAATTGTGGCGCTCCGATCCTTCTCGCGCATCGTGGATATCATAATGTTAGGCGCAGTGTGTCTAAATTCACTGCTTTGAACGTCGAGGTGAGGATGTAAATGCAAATTAATCTTTCGATGCCAAAATCCTGAAGAATATAGTCGTCGAAATTGGCATTTGCGCCTATTTCGAAATGAAGTATCAGCTGAATGCGATAGAAGCGTCTTGTGAAATCAGCGGCATGTCTCATCCTATTTAAAATGAATGCATTGCAAGACATAACGGGCGTGATAGAAATGCTTTGCTTGCTTGCTCTGCTTGCTTGCTTAGAAATGCTTCCCGATGTTTGAGAAGATTATCCTGCTTAACCGCATGTGTGCTCGTGACCTGTCAACATTGCTGGATCTGTCACTTTATTGTTGTCAGATGGCGCAGCCCCCACGCTTCGCTTATCGTGTGTACAGTCGGCGTCCTCTGGAGTGTCTGTCCGGCGTTCGCTTATCGTGTGTACAGTCGGCATCCTCTGGAGTGTCTGTCCGGCGTTCGCTTATCGTGTGTACAGTCGGCATCCTCTGGAGTGTCTGTCCGGCGTTCGCTTATCGTGTGTACAGTCGGCGTCCTCTGGAGTGTCTGTCCGGCGTTCGCTTATCGTGTGTACAGTCGGCATCCTCTGGAGTGTCTGTCCGGCGTTCGCTTATCGTGTGTACAGTCGGCGTCCTCTGGAGTGTGTGCCGGCGTTCGCTTATCGTGTGTACAGTCGGCGTCCTCTGGAGTGTCTGTCCGGCGTTCGCTTATCGTGTGTACAGTCGGCATCCTCTGGAGTGTCTGTCCGGCGTTCGCTTATCGTGTGCACAGTCGGTATCCTCTTGAGTCTGTCCGGCTTGCCAGTGTTTTACGCGTGATCATAAATACCTTCTGTGTGTGTGGTTGGTTGCGTCATTTGTGTGTTTGTTTATTTATTTGTTTGTTTGGATTGTTTGGGTCATTCGTTTGTTCGTTTGGGTGTCTCACGACGCGCTTTATCCACGTTCACGGCTAATGGCGCCGCGCACACTGTTTCGCCGGTGGGCCGCGGGATTGGGAAATGTGCCGAGCGGCGCGAGTGTCGAACCCGGGACCTTCGGTGCCCAGAGCCCAACACCTTAGCCACTCGGCCATCCCCGCCCCGTTGGCTGCGTCATATTTCCGTCGACTGCGCCGCTCGTGCTGTCCACCTGAGGGCTCGCACGTGCCCCGGTCGTGCTGAACATCCCGCCGCGGCATCGCGCTCACATCCCGTCGCGTGTGTAGGATCCTTCGGTATCTGGGCTCGGGCGGCTTATCCGCGTCCTTTGCGACCGCCCTTCGTGCTGCGCCGCTGGTACATGGTGCACGCTCTGGCATGGATAGTGGTACACTCTCTGACATAGCTGCAGCGGTGCACCGACGTGGCCACAGGCGCCGTGGACCGGAGCCGTTTCCGACGGTCGTGCTGTGGCTGGTCCGTGGCTGTGCATCTTTGCGCTTTGTCTCCTCTATGGACCAGGTCTCAGTAGATCGATCGGCCTTCGATCCGTAGCTGTACACCTATCAGTAGCTCGATCGACCTTTGGTCCGTTGCTGTACACCTTTCCGATGTCTCCGCTGCGCAGCGGGTCTCAGTAGCTCGGTCGCCTTTGGTCGATGGCTGTCCGCCTTTTCGATGTCTCCGCTGTGCACCGGGTCTCAGTAGCTCGGCTGGCGGGGCGTTCGACTCTTGGTTGGAAGATGGTGGGTTCGAATCCCACCAGCGGCGCGACCGCCGAGTCCACCCATGACCAACCAGGTGGGGGATTGTCGACACCATGTGGTCTAGCAGTCGAATGCTTCGTAGGAGTCCAAGTTCTTCTCTTCTGCACGCTGCGTACACTCTGTATACTCTGCATGCTAAAGCTTAAATGAGCTAGGGGACGAGTGGTCTAGGGGTAAGCCGCTTGTCTCACAATTGGAAGATTCTGGGTTCGAGTCTCGCCTGTCGCTACCCTTTGCCCGCGACCAATCGGTGTGAAAGATTGGCGACGCTACATGACTCAAATGGGCGCTAAATGACCGAACCTGGTAGATGTGCCATAAAACTCAAACAACCAACCAGCTACATGACTGAGCGGTCGATGTGTCGTAAAGCCAATAACTAACTAGCTAACCAAATTAGCTACAAATCGTCGTGCGTTGTCCCCAATGTCGGTGTGCCGACTCGTACTTCACATCGCACATCGTGCCTTAGCTCGCTGATTATACGTTCTCCGACATCGTGCCCGAGGTACCGCATCGTGCGTTGTGCGTTGGCTCCTTGACCGCGTACACTCTCAGACATCACGCCCCGGATCATCGCCATGGGCTACCCGGCACAGGACATCGAGAAGCTGTACCGGAACGACGCGCGCACCGTGCTGGAGTTCCTCAACGAGCGCCACCCGCACCACTACCGGCTCTTCAACCTGTGAGTGGTGGTGAGGACACCACGTGTGGTGCTGTACAACCTATGCAGTTGACGCGACCCTAAACCCCAGTAACAACAACGACACTACAACATGCCAGTGGCACTGAGTACACTACAGCCTATGATTGGCACTGAGGACACTACAACCTATGAGTGGTACTGAGTACACTACAGCCTGTGAGTGGTACTGATGTCACTACAGCCTGTGAGTGGTGGTGAGGACACTTCAACATATGAGTGGTACTGAGGACACTACATATGGCGCTGCATAACCTATGCAGTTGACGCGACCCTAAACCCCAATAACAACGACACTACAACATGCCAGTGGCACCGAAGACAAGACAACCCATGAGTGGTACTGGGGACAAGACAACCTATGAGTGATACTGAGGACACTACAACCTATGAGTGGTACTGAGTACACTACAGCCTGTGAGTGGTACTGATGTCACTACAGGCTATGAGTGGTGTTGAGGATACTTAAGCATATGAGTGGTACTGAGGACACTATGTATGGTGCTGCATAACCTATGCAGTTGACGCGACCCTAAACTCCAATAACAACAACGACACTACAACATGTCAGTGGCACTGAGTACACTACAGCCTATGATTGGTACTGTGGACACTACAGCCTGTGAGTGATACTGAGGACACTATAGCCTGTGAGTGGTAGTGAGGACACTACAGCCTGTGAGTGGTACTGAGGACACTACAGTCTGTGAGTGGTACTGAGGGTACTACAGCAATGCGAGTGATACTGAGGACACTACAGCCTATGAGTGATACTGAGGACACTACAGCCTATGAGTGATACTGAGGACACTACAGCCTATGAGTGATACTGAGGACACTACAGCCTGTGAGTGATACTGAGGACACTACAGCCTATGAGTGATACCGAGGACACTACAGCCTATGAGTGATACCGAGGACACTGAGTGCACACGTGACAATCAGCTGACCTTGACGACGCTCATTGTCAGTGATTACGCGCCAAGATCCAAAGTATAATTCACCACCGTCACCATTCTGTATCCTGTATTTATTTTGTAAAGTGAGGCGGAAGGGGAGGGCAATGTCAAAAACGTCAACTGATGTCTAAAGAAAACTATACATGTTTGCGGAAAATTCCTACTACTGGTGAGTGATGTATGTCTTTTGTTGATTAGTCGACGACAGTGATGTCAGTGTCTATGCTGCCAGCATAGACACTGACAAATCAGGGAAATCAGGGCTCTGCTGGTGCCAGAAGCCATAAGCGCTTGTAATTATACACGTCTCACTCATACTTCAGAATGTAAAGCATAAGTGGCACTTATTGATTGCAATAAGAAAAAGTGATGTCAAGGCAATTGGCATTAAGTGTGGGTCTCCACTTAATTTTCAAGCTTTCAGGGCATTGTAACACCACTGGTGATGAGTAAATAGCGTAGAACGTAAGAACGTAGAACGTAGCGTTCAGAAGAACGTAAGCATCGCATTGGAAGTGTTGCCCAGCCGTTTCACCCAGAAGTCAAAATAATCAATCCGTCCGGCGGGAGACACGCTGCAAGTGCCCGAGCCTCATGTTGAAGAAGCAGGCATCGCTCGTTTGGCAGCCAGTCCGGCCGAGGGGTAGCGCAGGTCATGGTTGGACACTTGGTCTCGCCCTGGACGTTTGACCTCAGAACGGTATTCTCTCCGGGTAATTATCCGCTTCTCCACAAGATTCGAAGATGTTTGAAAATGACTGCAAGTCTGGTTGTTTAATCGACATGCCCGAAGCTCAGTGGAAGGAAGGGATTGAGGAAATTTTGATGTGTGAGAGAGAATAAAAATATCTCCTCCAAATCGGAATGTCCAGAGTTTTCCTCCATATCCACTACTCCGAAACACGAATCCGGCCGCGGTCGGCGCGTCATTTCTTCGTCTGCGCCGGAGTTGGACACCCGGCGCAGGTTGCCATGGCGACACCCGCATTGGTTGTCATGGCGACGGGACGCGCGGGGGCCGGCGCCGGCCGACAGTCCGCTATCGGTGGCAGCGGCAGGATGTCGGCCTTCCTGTGTACGTCACCAGCCGGCGTTCTGGGCAGTCATGCGGCATAGCAACACCGGTGTGGTCGTTACACACATGCAGACACCTACACACACGCAGCTGCAGTCTGCTGACACACATACGCGTGCCTAGTCTGCGCACACACACGGATACACAAATACACGCGCCCAGTCTGCGCACACAGTCACACACACACACACGTGCCTGCACATCATGGCTGGAGATTCCGTGTGGGTCGGCGGGTCCGGACCCCGTAGTTTGGGACCATACTAATGTTTTCGTATTCATTGTCAAAATATGTCTCGACGATAAGGACTTGTTCCCCTTTTATATTATGGGCAACGAAACAACCTGAATTTTACGCAACGTGCAAAAGATCGGTGTCGGCACGGAAGTGCGAATGTTGGGGTCTAGACTACTGCGGGGCCGAATAGTCTAGGGGTAAGTCGAGAGCGCCAGTACGACTGTGCCACGTTTGGCCACCGTGCCGTCACGTTTGCCCACTGTGCCGCCAGGTGGTGTCGAGAGCGCCAGTACGACTGTGCCACATTTGGCCACCGTGCCGTCACGTTTGCCCACTGTGCCGCCAGGTGGTGTCGAGAGCGCCAGTACGACTCCGCGACATTTGGCCACCGTGTCGTCACGTTTGCCCACCGTGCCGCCAGGTGGTGTCGAGAACGCCAGTACGACTGTGGCACGTTACGTTTGCCACGCCGCCAGGTGGTGTCGAGACGCCAGTACGACTTGGATATTTGGCCACCGTGCCGTCACGTTTGCCAACCGTGCCGCCAGGTGGTGTCGAGAGTGCCAGTACGACTGTGGCATATTTGACCACCGTGTCGTCACGTTTGCCCACTGTGCCGTCAGGTGGTGTCGAGAGTGCCAGTACGTCTCCGCGACATTTGGCCACCGTGCCGTCACGTTTGGCCACCATGCCGTCACGTTTGCCCACTGTGCCGCCAGGTGCCGAGAGCGCCAGTACGACTCTGCGACATTTGGCCACCGTGCCGTCACGTTTGCCCACTGTGCCGCCAGGTGGTGTCGAGAGCGCCAGTACGACTGTGGCATATTTGGCCACCGTGCCGTCACGTTTTCCCACTGTGCCGTCAGGTGGTGTCGAGAGCGCCAGTACGTCTGCGACATTTGGCCACCGTGCCGTCACGTTTGGCCACCATGCCGTCACGTTTGCCCACCGTGCCGCCAGGTGCCGAGAGCGCCAGTACGACTGTGCGATGTTTGGCCACCGTGCCGTCACGTTTGCCCACCGTGCCGCCAGGTGCCGGGAGCGCCAGTACGACTCCGCGATGTTCAGCCACCGTGCCGTCACGTTTGCCCACTGGCCGCCAGGTGCCGGGAGCGCCAGTACGACTGTGCGATGTTTGGCCACCGTGCCGTCACGTTTGCCCACTGCCGCCAGGTGGTGTCGAGAGCGCCAGTACGACTGTGCCACATTTGGCCACCGTACCGTCACGTTTGCCCACTGTGCCGCCAGGTGGTGTCGAGAGCGCCAGTACGACTGTGCCACATTTGGCCACCGTGCCGTCACGTTTGCCCACTGCGCCGCCAGGTGCCGGGAGTGCCGGGAGCGCCAGTAGAGAGTGCCGGGAGCGCCAGTACGACTGCGATGTTCAGCCACCGTGCCGCCACGTTTGGCCACCATGCTGTAACGTTTGCCCACCGTGCCGCCAGGTGCCGGGAGCGCCAGTACGACTCGCCGATGTTTGGCCACCGCGCCGTCACGTTTGCCCACCGTGCCGCCAGGTGCCGAGAGCGCCAGTACGACTGTGCGATGTTTGGCGACCGTGCCGTCACGTTTGCCCACCGTGCCGCCAGGTGCCGGGAGCGCCAGTACGACTCGCCGATGTTTGGCCACCGCGCCGTCACGTTTGCCCACCGTGCCGCCAGGTGCCGGGAGCGCCAGTACGACTCGGCGATGTTCGAGGGCCGCGTCGAGTGGGTGCCGTTCGAGGACCACCAGCCGCCGCGGATCGAGCAGATCGAGCCGTTCTGCCGGCGCGTGCACCAGTGGCTCGGCGCGCACGAGCAGAACGTGGTGGCCATCCACTGCAAGGCGGGCAAGGTACGCGCCGCCGCCCCCGGTCGCCTAATGGGCGCCGTACGACCAACGGAGTCGATGCGCCCGTAGGCCCGAATAACCAACCAACCAACCTCCGATCGCTTCTCCTATGTGTGTTGTTTATTGGTTGGTTCACGACACACTTTATGCACATTCACGGCTAATGGCGCCGCCCACACTGTTTCGCCGGTGGGCCGCGGGATTGGGAAATGTCCTGAGTGGCGCTAGAGTCGAACCCGGGACCTTTGGTACCCATAGCCCGACACCTTAACCACTCGGCCATCCCCGCTCCTCTCCTCTGTGTGTGTGTGAGGGGTGACAACGCCGTGAGTTTTGGGCGCAAAATGACCTCGGTAGTCGAGGCGCCCTGAAACCCAAATATCTGTATGGGCGCTAAATGACCTACACAGATCGATGCGCCCAAAAACCCCGATCATCATCCAAATAACCGACTGATTGTGGGTGGTGGGGGCGTCGGAAACTCAGTGGCTAAGCTGGATGTCTGAAAGACAGGAGGTACGGGCTCGATAGAATACCATCTGGATATATAGTTTGACAACGGAGCCGCTAGTCGGCCCGAGAGCTCATAAAATCGTTTTGCGAGAGGTCATCCATGGGTCATCTTTATCAAAGATTCGGGGTTTGGTTTCCCGCGGTGCCCGCCTTCCTGCCAGAGTGAGAGGCAGGCGACGCCATGTACCTTCAGCTGCTGAGCCGCGTCGTCAAGCCGGAAGCAACAATAAACAGCTACTTCTTTTTTTCTGTTGATGTCGCGCATAGTTGCAATGATGGTTGTTCTTTAGGTGCGATATGTCGAAACGAGTACAGTAGGATGCCGAAATTTGCCATTGAATTATTGTCATTTAAAATGCTTTTGATGTCTTTCAGGCTCAGATTTGAACCAATGGTCTAAATACCTATGACTGCACCTTTATTATTTGTATTGATATTCGTAATTTAGGAAGACCTATAGTCGGGATAGGGAGATAATAATCTTGTGCTATAAACCGGTAGTGTGACCCACATCACGTTATAGATCATCCCTTTTCCTGAAATTGCAGTGCGAAATATTCGTGTATAACCATTCCTTATTGAGAGCATGCACTTGATACTTATCAGCGAGATACTGTTAGAAGGGAGACATGAAGACTTCATAAGCACCCATCGCGGATCAGGATGTCGATACTTCTTGGAGAAGGACGTCCATCGAGTGTTCAACAAGTGGTATATTCCACCCTATTTCATGAATAATTTAACAATTTTTAATTTCATAATTTAATAATAATTTATTAAAAAATAATTTAATAATTTGAAATTTTAATTTAATAATTTAACACTGACGTGCCTGCGAGTAGCTTACTGATGTCCTTTCGCTGGCCATGGTTCTGTTGGTGTCGTCCCTGTGAGTGGCTGACTGATGTCGCTTGGTTGGCCAGGGTTCTGTTGATGTCCCTGCTAGTGGCTGACTGATGTCGCTTGGTTGGCCAGGCTTCTGTTGATGTCTGCTGCCTGACCCTGTGGCTGACTGATGTCGCTTGGTTGGCCAGGGTTCTGTTGATGTCCCTGTGAGTGGCTGGTGATGTCGCTTGGTTGGCCAGGGTTCTGTTGATGTCCCTGTGAGTGGCTGACTGATGTCGCTTGGTTGTCCATGGTTCCTGTGAGTGGCTGACTGATGTCGCTTGGTTCTGTTGATGTCCCCATGAGTAGCTGACTGATGTCCCTTGGTTGTCCATGGTTCTGTTGATGTCCCTGCGAGTGGCTGGCTGATGTCGCTTGGCTGGCCAGGGTTCTGTTGATGTCCCTGCGAGTGGCTGACTGATGTCGCTTGGTTGGCCAGGGTTCTGTTGATGTCCCTGTGAGTGGCTGGCTGATGTCGCTTGGTTGGCCAGGGTTCTGTTGATGTCCCTGTGAGTGGCTGACTGATGTCGCTTGGTTGGCCAGGGTTATGTTGATGTCCCTGTGAGTGGCTGACTGATGTCGCTTGGTTGGCCAGGGTTCTGTTGATGTCCCTGTGAGTGGCTGACTGATGTCGCTTGGTTGGCCAGGGCCGCACCGGTGTGATGATCTGCTGCTACCTGCTCTACTCGAAGCAGTTCGCCACGCCCGCTGAGGTGCTCGACTTCTACGGCGACCGTCGCACCAAGGATGGAAAGGTGGGTCCCGCCCGGACGTGCGCGAGCCTCGGCGGCGGCTGCCGCAATGAGGGGGGGGGGGGGGCTGGCAGGTCTCGGCGTCAGCGGCCCGGTTGGAAATGGGCTGTTGTGGGGTTTTTGACATCCAGAACATTATACTGTCGCCACGAAAATATCCTCCAATTTTTTCAGATAGCGGTTGAATGGTGCTGTTTGCCAATGAGAGAATTCGGGTCCACTCGTGGAAGTCGTGCAGCCGGCTGGTTGCCGGTCGCTCTTAGAGCGATCGGCGATTTTGACCATGTCGCTCTTAGATTCTTTAATTTGGATCAGTATGACCGGTTCGTTGGAGTAGATGACGGTCGACACGACGAAGCGATGTCTGTGTCAGTGCCATTGTCGGTGTCAGTGTCTGTGTTGTTGTTGTTTATTGGTTGGTTCACGACACACTTTATGCACATTCACGGCTAATGGCGCCGCCCACACTCTTTCGCCGGTGGGCCGCGGGATTGGGAAATGTCCTGAGTGGCGCTAGAGTCGAACCGGGACCTTTGGTGCCCATAGCCCGACACCTTAACCACTCGGCCATCCCCGCCCCTCAGTGTCTGTGTCTGGTCGACTGTGCCCACGGGGCACTCGCTGGAAATGTAGCGAGTCGACCCGGTCTCCGCGGACATTCGATGATTTCCGGGATGGTCGAGCTCCCCGCGGCGCCGCCCTTCCTGTCGGGACGGGAGGCAAGCGAAGCCGTGTGGCCTCATCTGTTCAGTACGTCGTGAAGGCACTACCAACAGGGGATTGCAACGTTCCGGTGGCCGAAAGGAGAAGTGTGGGTGTGGGTGTAGACCTTGCGTTGCGTATGGATTCGCCACAAAATAATGGGGAGCACGTGGCTGGATGAGCGCAATTTCCTCGGAGGGGGTGTTTGCAAAAGTCCCTGGAACCTTCGGTTGAGTTATGGGCGCAAAATGACCCTAGCTGTCGACGCGCCCCTAAACTCCAATCCACCACCACCACTTCGGTTGAGTTTCCTTCAGGGGGCGGGCGTGTTTAGGCGTGCTCTCGATGGTACTGAAGTGTCACCTTTTCCTCACAGGAGGGCGCCTCTGGCGTTAAGACACCTCTCCAGGAATCTTCGCCTCATGCGCAAGCAATGCACACGAGCATTACGTGCACTCACATGCCATGTCAGATAAATGTTGACAGGATGGAAGGGGGGGGGGGGTGAGAGGACGAGATGTTTTTATAGGTAAATTAATTCCACGCAAATGCGTCAAAATGTAAGCCAGTCGGATGTAATCTTGTGAAATGAGCACATATTTGTGCTACATAGCCACCAGCAGTTGATGCACCTCTGAGCCCAATGACCAATGAATCTTACGACGCGGTCATTGGCGTAATGTTGATTTCACAAAGGCCGGGGTGTCCGCGTCAGTGGCTACGTTCACGTTCTTGCTGGCGGGAGATGGCGGGAGATTGTGAGATCTGGCGGGAACTGATGGAAGCTGCTGCCATGCCATGCCCATGTCGACACCCATGTCAATGCTCTGTGGCATGGGTGTCGGTTCGTGCACTTTAGAGCGGTCGTGGCTCCAATGTTGTTTCCTCCCACCCTCAATTATTTCAGCTTTGAACATGGAACCATATCGGGTGGTTCATCCCAATCCATTTGGGAACATCCCATTCGCCCATGTGCCCAAATGTGACGCCGAGTGTGATGCCCCCGTGGCGTATGTGACGCCCCTGTGGCGTATGTGACGCCCCTGTGGTGTATGTGACGCCCCTGTGGTGTATGTGACGCCCCTGTGGCGTATATGACGCCCCTGTGGTGTATGTGACGCCGTATGTGACGCCTCTGTGGTTATGTGACGCCCCTGGTGTATGTGACCCTGTTGTATGTGACGCCTCTGTGGTGTATGTGTTACGCCCCTGTGGTGTATGTGACGCCCCTGTGGTATGTGTACGCCTGTGGTTATGTGACGCCACTGTGGTATGTGACGCCCTGTGGTGTATGTGACGCCCCTGTGGTGTATGTGACGCCCTTGTGTATGTGATGTACGGTGTTCCTGTGTTAGTGACGCCCTGTGTGTATGTGACGCCACTGTGGCGTATGTGACGCCACTGTGGTGTATGTGACGCCCCTGTGGTGTATGTGACGCCCCTGTGGTGTATGTGACGCCACTGTGGCGTATGTGACGCCTCTGTGGTGTATGTGACGCCCCTGTGGTGTATGTGACGCCACTGTGGTGTATGTGACGCCCTGTGGTGTATGTGACGCCCCTGTGGTGTATGTGACGCCACTGTGGTGTATGTGACGCCACTGTGGTGTATGTGACGCCCTGGTTATGTGACGCCTGTGGCGTATGTGACGCCCTGGGTGTATGTGACGCCACTGTGGCGTATGTGACGCCACTGTGGGCGGTAGTGACGCCCTGTGTGTATGTGCGCCACGCCGTGTTACCGTATGTGACGCCCTGTGGTGTATGTGACGCCACTGTGGTGTATGTGACGCCACTTGAGCTGTGGTGTATGTGACGCCCTGTGGTGTATGTGACGCCCTGTGGTGTATGTGACGCCACTGTGGTGTATGTGACGCCCTGTGGTGTATGTGACGCCCCTGTGGCGTATGTGACGCCCTGTGGTGTATGTGACGCCACTGTGGTGTATGTGACGCCCTGTGGTGTATGTGACGCCCTGTATGTGACGCCACTGTGGTGTATGTGACGCCACTGTGGTGTATGTGACGCCACTGTGGTGTATGTGACGCCTCTGTGGTGTATGTGACGCCCTGTGGTGTATGTGACGCCACTGTGGTGTATGTGACGCCGTATGTGACGCCTCTGTGGTGCCTCTGTGGTGTATGTGACGCCCCTGTGGTGTATGTGACGCCCCTGTGGTGTATGTGACGCCCTGTGGTGTATGTGACGCCCCTGTGGTGTATGTGACGCCTCTGTGGTGTATGTGACGCCCCTGTGGTGTATGTGACGCCCCTGTGGTGTATGTGACGCCCTGTGGTGTATGTGACGCCACTGTGGTGTATGTGACGCCTCTGTGGTGTATGTGACGCCACTGTGGTGTATGTGACGCCACTGTGGTGTATGTGACGCCACTGTGGTATGTGACGCCTCTGTGGTGTATGTGACGCCACTGTGGTGTATGTGACGCCACTGTGGTGTATGTGACGCCCTGTGGTGTATGTGACGCCACTGTGGGTATGTGACGCCACTGTGGTGTATGTGACGCCCCTGTGGTGTATGTGACGCCACTGTGGTGTATGTGACGCCACTGTGGTGTATGTGACGCCACTGTGGTGTATGTGACGCCACTGTGGTGTATGTGACGCCACTGTGGTGTATGTGACGCCACTGTGGTGTATGTGACGCCGTGACGCCCCGTGGTGTATGTGACGCGCCTGTGGCGTATGTGACGCCGTATGTGACGCCGAGTGTGACGCCGGCAGGCAGGGTGTGACTACTCTGTGGCGTATGTGACGCCGTATGTGACGCCGAGTGTGACGCCGGCAGGCAGGGTGTGACTACTCTGTGGCGTATGCAACGCCGTATGTGACGCCCCGTGATGTATGTGACGCGCCTGTGGCGTATGTGACGCCGTATGTGACGCCGAGTGTGACGCCGGCCGGCAGGGTGTGACGATCCCGAGTCAGAGGCGGTACGTCGAGTACTTCCACAAGCTGATGCGGCAGGAGCGGCCCGTGTACCGGCCCACCGACCTCTACCTGCAGTCGGTCACGCTGGAGCCGGAGCGGGCCCTGGAGCACATCGTGTCCAGTGAGTCGCCGACACACTGACACACTGACGGACATTGACACACTGCCGCACTAACCACTGACACACTGGCAGTGAGAGACAGAAGGGGACTGGAGCCGGAGCGGGCCCTGGAGCACATCGTGTCCAGCGAGTCGCCGACACACACGTACTGACGGGTATTGACACACTGACCACTGACGGACATTGACACACTGACACATTGACACACTGACGGATATTGACATACTGACACACTGTCGGACATTGACACAGTGACACACTGATGGATATTGACATACTGACACACTATCGGACATTGACACACTGACGGACATTGACACACTGACGCACTGTCGGACACTGACACACTGACGGACATTGATACACTGACACACTGTCGGACATTGACACATTGACACACTGACACACTGTCGGACATTGACGTACTGACACATTGACACACTGACACACTGACGGACATTGATACACAGACACATTGACAGGACATTGACACACTGACACACTGACGGACATTGATACACTGACACATTGACGGACATTGACACACTGACGTACATTGACACACTGACACACTGATGGATATTGACGCACTGACACACTGACGGATATTGACATATTGACAAACTGACGGACATTGACACACTGACACACTGATGGATATTGACACACTGACACACTAATAGATGGTGACACACTGACGACATTGACACACTGATGGATGTTGACACACTGACACACTGATGGATATTGACACACTGACACACTGATGGATGTTGACACACTGACACACTGACGAAATTGACACACTATCGGACATTGACACACTGACACACTGATGGATATTGACACACTGACACACTGATGGATGTTGACACACTGACACACTGACGACATTGACACACTGATGGATATTGACACGCTGACACAATATCGGACACTGACACACTGATGGATATTGACACACTGACGGACGGAGGGACGCTGACACACTGACGGACAGACGGAAGGACGAACGGTGAGGCGGGCAGGTCTAAGGTCTAAAAGGTAGGTCTAAGGTCGCTGCGCAGTCGACAGCCAGCAGGGGCTGCGGACTGACGGCCGTCGATAGTCTCCCCGACGTCCGTCCGTTGGATTGGGGCGCAGTCACCGATTCCAGTGGACGTTGCCGCGGGTCGGCGAATACACGGCGGGACCGAGCTGTGCCGGGTGACGAGCTGCCTTGTGATCAGGGCCGGAGGCGGTGCGTTGTCCTGGCCGGTGGTTATCCGGAACATTTTCTTCTCGGGGAGATTGTCCTTTTTTCCAAGAATTGTTTCAAAATGGCTGCAAGCTCGTTGCTGTTTTATCAGCCTCCCAAAACGGGACCAAAAAGTTCGGAAAGGAATTTGCTGTGCCAGAGGCAGAAATAATATTATTATCGCCGACCTGGAACGGCCCCAGTTTCTGGGGCGGGGATGGCCGAGTGGTTAAGGTGTCGGGCTATGGGTACCAAAGGTCCCGGGTTCGACTCTAACGCCACTCAGGACATTTCCCAATCCCGCGTACCACCGGCGAAACAGTGTGGGCGGCGCCATTAGCCGTGAATGTGCATAAAGTGTGTCGTGAACCAACCAATAAACAAACGGCCCCAGTTTCTTCCTCTTCTGATCCAGAATTCGAAAGTACAAATCCAACCCTGCCTGGAGAGAAGCGTGTGCTTTACTCTGTGACAGTGACCCTCCTTCTTTCAGTGATGGTGTAGCGTAATTTATCCGTCTCCCCCTCCCCCAGGTGTCTCGACGAAGGCTGGCGTTTCTTCCTCACCCAAAGCATGGTCTAGGCTGAGCCGTTGCCTCTCCCCAGGTGTATGCTCCTGTGACATGGCGGCCTCCGCTTCGCTGGAGACCATCATGTCCTACGCCCGCTCCACCTCCCCAGGTGTGCACCTCTGTATGACGTGGTGGTTTCCGCTCCACTGGAGCGATGGCCTGATGCACGCCGCTCCATCTTCCCAGGTGGGCCCTTTATGTGACTATGCTGGTCTCAGTTTCATTGGAGCCGTGTCCTAATCCGCGCCGCCCGCCTCCCCAGAAGTGCAGCTGCATGTGGTGTAGTCCGCTCGGCTGAAACCATGTCCTAGCCTACGCCGATCCACCTCCCCAGGGGTATGCTTCGGTGACGTGAAGGTCTCCGCTCCGGTGCGCGCGAAGTCATAATTTGTGCCGCTCCGCCTCCCTAAGTTTGACCCTTTACGTGACGTGATGTTCTCCGCTCCGCTGTATCTATGTCCTAATACACACCTGCGCAGGTGTGCACCTATATGTATCGCGATGGTCTCCCGCTCGGCTGGAGCATGTCCTGACCGCCGCCGCCCCACCTGCGCAGGTGTGCACCTATATGTATCGCGATGGTCTCCCGCTCGGCTGGAGCCATGCCCTAACCCCGCCGCCCCACCTCCCCAGGTGTAGCGGCCTTCATGTGGTGTAGTGGTCTCCGCTCGGCTGGAGCATGTCCTGACGGCCGCCGCCTCACCTGCGCAGGTGTGCACCTATATGTATCGCGATGGTCTCCCGCTCGGCTGGAGCCATGTCCACCTGCGCAGGTGTGCACCTATATGGATCGCGATGGTCTCCCCGCTCGGCTGGAGCCATGTCCTAACCGCCGCCGCCCCACCTCCCCAGGTGTAGTGTGGTCTTCATGTGGTGTAGTGGTCTCCGCTCGGCTGGAGCCATGTCCTGACCGCCGCCGCCCCACCTGGGCAGGTGTGCACCTATATGTATCGCGATGGCCCCCCGCTCGGCTGGAGCATGTCCTGACCGCCGCCGCCCCACCTGCGCAGGTGTGCACTTCTCGGTGAAGACGCGCGCGCCGGGCGCCAGCGACCTGACCAACGGCGACTCGCGGCCCACGGTCGCCTCGCTGCTGGACGGCGACCTGCGCAAGAGGAAGGAGCAGAAGCTGGTGTCGTCGCGCGCCGTGGAGCCGGCGCGGCGCGCCGGCGACACCTGCCTGCGCGTGCCGCTCGACGGCGACCTGCCGCTCTGCGGCGACTTCAAGCTGGAGCTGCTCTGCAAGCCCAAGAACAAGCTGAAGCCCAAGGAGAAGCTCTGCTGGCTGTGGCTGAACACGCACTTCGTGGCGGGCCTGATGCCGCCCGAGCTGCGCACGGACCGGATGGAGCGCGCGTCCAGCTGTCCCGAGGAGGAGTGCCTGCCCGGCCAGTCGTATCCCATAGTCGGGTGAGAACGGAGGAGGAATGTCTGCCCGGCCAATCATAGTCGAGTGAGAACGGAGGAGTGCCCGTCCGGTCAGTGGTATCCCATAGCCGGGTGAGAACGGTGGAGTGTCTGCCTGGCCAGTCGGGTGAGAACGGAGGAGTACCTGTCCGGTCAGCCGTATCCCATAGTCGGGTGAGAACGGAGGAGTGCCTGTCTGGTCAGTCGGGTGAGAACGGTGGAGTGTCTGCCAGACCAGTCTTAACCCATAGTCGGGTGAGAACGGTGGAGTGCCTGCCTGGCCAGTCGGGTGAGAACGGTGAGTGCCGCCAGACCAGTCTTATCCCATAGTCGGTGAGAACGAGGAGTGTCTGCCAGACCAGTCTAACCCATAGTCGGGTGAGAACGGTGGAGTGCCTGCCTGGCCCAGTCGGTGAGAACGGTGGAGTGCCTGCCAGACCAGTCTATCCCATAGTCGGGTGAGAACGGTGGAGTGCCTGCCGGCCAGTCGGGGAGAACGGTGAGTGTCGCCAGACCAGTCTTATCCCATAGTCGGGTGAGAACGGTGGAGTGCCTGCCTGGCCAGTCGGGTGAGAACGGTGGAGTGCCTGCCAGACCAGTCTTATCCCATAGTCGGGTGAGAACGGTGGAGGAGTGTCTGCCCGGCCGGTCGTAGTAGGTTGGAGGAGTAGGTTTACTCATCGACCAGGTGAGAGGTTCAGAGGACAGGCGTACTCTTAGTCACCACTGAGGAAGAGATGACTTATCACCCGTTCTCCTCGAGGATGAGGTACCGTCCCACCCGCTATCCCTGAAGCAGATCTAACCTTCCACCTGTTCTCAATGGGCGGTGTGTGACCAACGAAGTCGATGCGCCCGTACGCTGAAATAACCAACCAACCACCATTTCTCACTGAGGAAGAGATAACCTCCCACCCGTTCTCCTCGAGGTAAAGCTAACCGCCGACCCATTCTCCGAGGCAGAGCTAGCCTCCCACCCATTCTCCTTTCGGCGGAGCTAACTTCCCACCCGTTCTCCTCGGGGCAGAGCCAATTCCCGGCCGTCACCTGTGCTGCACACGGTGTGTTTCCAGGAAGCAGGCGTCACTGCCGCTGGACTTGGGCGCCGGCACGGCCCGGACGCAGGGGCGTCACCAGTGAGTGTGGCGCGTGGGGCCTGCTGCTGCATCCGCCTCTCCGTGTGTGGGGTGTGTGGGTAGCACCTGTGGTGGTACGTGTGGGTAGCACCTGTGGTGGCACGTGTGGGTAGCACCTGTGTGGTGTGTGTGGGTAGCACCTGTGGTGGGACGTGTGGGTAGCACCTGTGTTTGTGTGGGTGTGGGTGGTAGCACCTGTGTGGCGTATGGGGCCTGCTGTTACACCTCTCTCCCTCTCTCTCTCTCTCTGTGTGTGTGTGGGTCAGCACCTGTGTGGTGTGTGTGGGTAGCACCTGTGTGGTGTGTGTGGGTAGCACCTGTGTGGTGTGTGTGGGTAGCACCTGTGTGGTGTGTGTGGGTCAGCACCTGTGTGGTGTGTGTGGGTAGCACCTGTGTGGTGTGTGTGGGTAGCACCTGTGTGGTGTGTGTGGGTCAGCACCTGTGTGGTGTGTGTGTGTGTGTGGGTAGCACCTGTGGTGGGACATGTGGGCAGCACCTGTGTTTGTGTGTGTGGGTGGTAGCACCTGTGTGCAGTGTCCTAAAATTACTTCACCATTAACTGTGTGGATGAAGAAAGAAGTTGCTTGGGAATAGTGAAAGATTGGAAGAAAATAAAGGATCGCCACTTAAGGATTAAAAAATTGGAATGCCCTTCAGTTCAGTCACATGCATTTTACATTTTTTTGCAGTCGTGTGTATAATGACTGCCCACACATGTGGCAAAATGGTAAAAACCTAAGACAAGGATGAAATAGCACAATTCCATTAACTGTGAATTTCCAGGTCACATGGTCAATTATTTTACACTGCCTGTGTGGCGTATGGGGCCTGCTGTTACACCTCTCTCTCTCTCTGTGTGGGTCAGCACCTCTGTGGTGTGTGTGTGTGTGGGTGGTAGCACCTGTGTGGTGTGTGGGGGATCGCCTTTGGCGGGACGTGTGGGTAGCACCTATGTTGGTGTATGTGTGGGTGTGTGTGGGGTGCACCTGTATTGATGTGTTTGTGTAACACCTATGTTGGTGTGTGTGTGTGTTTAACATCTGTGTTGGTGTGTGCAGGTAGCACCTGTATTGATGCGTTTGTGTAACACCTATCTTGGTGTTTGTGTGTGTGTTTAACATCTGTGCTGGTGTGTGTGGGTAGTACATGTGTTGGTGTGCGGGTGGCACTTATGTTCGTGCCTGTGGGTGACATCTGTGTCCGTGTGTGTGTGTGTGTGTGTGAGGGGGGGGGGGTAGCATTTGTGCTGGTGTATGTGTGTGTGGGTGGGGCTAGCATTTGTGCTGGTGTGTGTGTGTGTGTGTGGGGAGGGACGGGTACCGCATATCTTGGATATGTTGGTGTGGACGACCGCTTTTGTGGTGTTCTTGCGTGGGGAACACTCTTGCCGCGTGTTGCCATGTATTAGCACCTGTTCGGCTGTGTTTTAACTAAAGTGTTCGGCGGGTAGGTGTTGGGTTGCACCCGTGTTGGGTAGGTGCTACTCCGTGTTTTTTTGGTCGTGGCCTAGCACATGTGTTAGGCGTGTGTTCAGACCACCAGTCGTTGGTCAACAGCTGGGTGTGACGGGTGTTTCCTGTGCGGACGTCACCCCGATATCCGGGTGCATCCGGATATACCGTGCACTCGAAGTGCAATGTCTATGCCAGCGGTGCCAGTGTCAAGCGCTTTGTGCATTGTTTGTTTATTGGTTGGTTCACGACACACTTTATGCACATTCACGGCCAATGGCGCCGCCCACACTGCTTCGCCGGTGGGCCGCGGGATTGGGAAATGTCCTGAGTGGCGCTAGAGTCGAACCCGGGACCTTTGGTACCCATAGCCCGACACCTTAGCCACTCGGCCATCCCTGCCCCAAGCGCTTTGTGTAGCGACATGTGGTTACGGTGTGCGTAAAAAGCGAGCATGTGTGTCTAAGCGAACCAAATGGTGAGAATTGACCAGCGGAGGCATGTCAGAGGCTAGCGGAAATACCATAATATGAACGCATGCATTTTTGGCCATGAAATTCCCCGACCTGCCAAGAAGTGCTTCATTTATCGCTATATTTTTATTGCTTTATTAAGCGCCATATTTTTATCTCGCATGCACTTGGGAAATGCGAAGAGAAGACGGTCGGATCGCGAGATACAGCGAATGAATATAGCGAAACATTTACCAAGAAGGAGGAATTGCTCGGTTGGGCAGCCTTTCCAGTGTATGCTGCGTTGCGCCCACCTAGTAATGGGGCTCTGCCGTGTCGACCCGTTGCCTGCCGACCCCAATGTGGCGTGGGTTCGATTCTCAGCCGCGGCCGACACAGGCTCTGGAGCCTTCGCCATGCCAGATCCCGGCCAAATGATGCACGTCATCTGATGCAATGTTTAAGCCAACCAAAAGCGATCCCCATATATTGGCAGGTTATCCGCCCATATCTTGGCAAGTTATCCGCCCATATCTTGGCAAGTAACACGCTGACCTGCACGAGCAAAGGTGGCAGTTCCTGGGAGGTTTTCTGTTCGGTCGTGATTGTTCGGTCTCGCATGGGATGGGGCGGTTTGGTTTGCATTTGTCGTGGTGTCTGGGCATCTTTGGCCGCGTTGCGTTGAGCATCAGTGTAATGATGTTGCGTGATGTGTCAGTGCTGAGTGGCTATACATCAGCGTAACTGTTGCGTGATGTGTCTGCTGAGTGGTTAGATCAACGTAACAGTGTTGTGTGATTGTGTGTGTGTGTGTGTGTGTGTGTGTTTAATGGTTAAACATCAGCGTATCAGTCTTCCGTAATATGTCTGCGCTGAGTTGTGTACAATGCTCTTCGTGACTGTAGTTGGCAGTCGACGCGCCCCTAAACCCCAATTCATCATCATCATCATCGTGACTGTAGTGTTGCCACTGTGTTTAGCGTTTCGACTGAGTGCAATGTTATAACTGTGCTTATTGTTGTGGCTGTGTTTAATGGTGTTGAAGCGTGTTGTCATAGCTGTTGAATGTTCTGGCTGTGGCGTTTCAACTTGGTGCAATTCTGTAACCTTTTCATTGTTGTGACTGTCAGCAATGGTGTAAAAGCATGGTGTACCTGTGGCGTGTTGTAGCTATATTTAGTGTTTCACCTGGATGCAACATTCTGACTGTTCATAGATGCGACTGTGTTTAGTGGTGTTAGAGCGCGTTGCCTTAGCTGTTGAGTGTTATGCCTGTTCAGCATTCTTACCGAGTTTGCTGAGCTGGTCTAGCTGTGCTTACTGCGGTGGATGTCCTGGTATTAACTGCACTGGTGCTATCTCTCCTTGAATGGGATGTCCACTTTATTGCTGCTTGAGTTGGAAGTGGATGATGGTGGCGCAAGGCTGCAGGGTTTGCTGTGCTTCTGAGTGGATGTCTGTGAGCGATACGATCCCAAACCCTGAGTCACAACCCGTGAACAACACAGTTCGAGAAGACACATCGACAACACATGTGGTGTGGATGTCCGTGCGACGCAGGCGTCGCTTTTGGTGGCGAACACGGTGTCTGCGATAACCTACAGAGACCTTCGTGGCTTTTGATGACGAATAGGGTGCCTGTGATGACCAACAGATGCCTTCGTGGCTCTTGATGAATACGGCGTCTGCGATAACCTACAGAGAACTTCTTGTTTTGTTTCTTTTTGCTCCATGACATGTGTGTGTGTGTTCACCATTTTTTGGGGGGACGAGTAGTCTAGTGGAAAGTTGCCCGTCTCACGATGAAGAACTTGTGGGTTCGAGTCTCACCTGTCGCTACTCTTCGCCCGCGACCAATCGGCGTGCGATTTTGGCGATTTTGCCCCATTTTTGGTCATGTTGTATACTTAATTTGCACTTATATTTTCACGTCCATCATTCCACTATTCACAACGGTTATCTCCTCGTGCGCCCATTGCCCGCACTGGTGACCACGCGCTTCTCAAGTCGCGCACTTGTGACTCATGGCGTTACTCGCATGAGTTTCTGAGCCCATGAGTCGCCTAACGTTACATGATCACGCTTGGTGCCACAGTCAGACCGAAAGTTCGACAGCCAGGGGATGAGTAGTATAGAGCTGAGTTGCCCGTCTCAAAGTCAAAAGATTGTGGGTTCGAGTCTCACCTGTCGCTACTCTTCGCCCGCGGCCAATCGGCGTGAGAGATTGGCGACGCTACGTGACTCAACATTCGATGTGTCGTAAAAGCCAATAACCAAACCAAAGCTCGACAGCTATGGGCGCTCAATGATCGCGCTTTGGTCGAAGCGCCCTTAAACTCAAATGACAACAAAGTTCCACGGCCGGCGTGTGCAGCGGAGGACGTCACGTCACGTCACGTCACGCCACGTCACGTCACGTCACGTCACGACTCCGCACCTGACGTCACGCCGCGCGACATGACGGCGTCTGTGCACCATGTTTTAGTAGGCTGTACAATGTTAGAACCACTACGACGCCAGATTTTAGGACCGCTGAACGCCGACACTTCTTTACGCATGCTAATTGGGAACGACTCTGATGTCGTGGCGTCTGGGAATATTTTCACCTTCCTTCGACAAGCTCGCCTAGAGGTGATATACTCCCACCCGTGAATATTAATAAGCCATGCTAGTAGCACCGTAGATTGAGTATAATACAGTTATGGGCGCAAAATGACCCTGGATGTCGACGCGCCCCTAAGCCCCAATCCACCACCACCGCCGACATGACGACGTGACCACGTGGCCGGCGTGCTCTTTCTGTTTCTGTTTCACTGGTGCTACTCCCGTTTCACTGTTTCACTGATGTTACTCCCGTTTCACTGTTTCACCAATGTTTTCTTGCGCTTGCTCTTTGTCTTTCATTGTTTCACTGATGATATCTGCACGTATTCTGAATGTTCGTGCACTACTGTTGGCACTAATCATCCCAAGCTATCAATCTAACATAGTTGTGGGCGCTGTATGACCGAAGCAGTCGATGCGCCCCTAAGCCCAAATAACAGACCACGTGGCCGGCGTGTGTCTCCCGCAGCTCCTTCAGCGACGCGCGCCTCGTGCCGGACGTGTCGAATCGAATAACGCTGACGCTGAGCAAGCACGAGCTGGACAAGGCGTGCAAGGACTCGCGTCTGCCCGACAGTTTTAAGGTACGGCACGGCACGCGGTGTGTGTGTGCGTGTGTGTGTGTCCAGGACAGTCAGGGTACGGCATGGCGCACGGGGTGTGTGTGCAGGTCAGTCAGGGTACGGCACATGGTGTGTGTGTGTGTCCATGTCAGTCAGGGTACGGCACACCACGCTGGGTGTGTGTCCAGGTTCCGGCGTCACGTAGTGTGTGTGTGACCCGTGCGGGTCACACGACGGGCCGACCGGTCGGCCGAGGTGCGCCGGCGGCTGGTGGCTGACCGTCACGGCTGACCGGCAGATGCACCTGAGCCTGGTGAGGCGGCGTGGTCACGTGACCGCCCGGACACGCCACACGACGGGTTCCGAGTCTGAGAGCGACGACGACGACGACGACGAGTACCCAGGTCGGTGGCGGGGGCACTACACCAGGACAGGGGCGGGAAGTCAGACGTCTGTGTCGGGTCGCTGAGGTAAATGACACCTTGCACGTGGCCAATGGGCGTAGGAGATTGGCGGGGAAATGTGGCACAGAAATCGGCGTGTCGTACAACCACAAAAAAGAGACCAATCAAAGGTATGCTACCTGGTTGATTTTGTATATTTCATCGTAGCTTATTACAGTTTTGCAACACACGTAGTCGTTTCATACTGACATCCACTACTAGACAGCAGTGTAGGAATGCATAATATGTTCCCAGCATGTTTTCCAAGAATGTAGTCAACTTTTTTCGAAGTCAAAATATAGCAGCTGTCCAATTATGGTCGCTGGAGTGTCACCAGCCGATATAAGATCTGTTGAGCGTTGCCATGGATTTTTAGAGTGTTGGGCCGTTCATAAACGGTGGGGTAGTGCATTGACTGATGTAACTTTCATGCCTCGATGAGCGGTTTTCCTGGGCGTAATGGAAAGGTGGTTACAAAATACTGCTCCCTACGAACATAATGATACCGAATTTGTCACTTGAGCGTGCTCTAGGTACAGTTTCTTCTGTGTATTGCCCTGGACACATTCACTTCCGTCGCACATGCCAAAATGTCCCGGCTTGCTCTTCAGCTGTGAATGCTGAAAGGAGACAGTGCATTATAATCTGTGTTGAGGCATGTATGGCCAGTGCAGAAAGTAAGGGCAAAGTGCGTGAGGTAGGTATGAATCGCATAATGGTTAGCTGGTTAACGAATTGCTCAACAAACATGCCACTCCAGCGTGCATCCACTCATTGCGCTCTGACTGTCCCAATTCCCAACTTTGCTTCGGATGAGATGTCCGAACACCCAGAATGCTCCCTAGGAAGACACGTGAGGTTGCAGTGATAATAGCTTACCGACACAGCCCATGCGTGACTACCTCGCAGAAGAATTCGAGCACCGTCGACCGATTTTGCAGGTGCAGCGCCAAGTGCTCAACAGTATCCGGGCCACGGCACCATTGTCACGTGTTGTGGTGGGATCCGGTGATGGTGTGTATCAGATGGACGTCTTGTCCAACTTTCGCGATCGGCTGAGCTGTGCTCACCTCTCCCGACTCCTGCCTCGGCCCTGACCTGACCTGACCCCGGCAGCGGCGCGCCCCCCGCCGACCCCACGGACCACGCTGGAGTGGGCGCGGCTGCCCCACGTCTGGCACGGCAATCCGCGGTGCAGTTAGCGCGCGGACATTTGGAGAGATGTGAGTGACGTGACCCTCCAGCGCCGGTCCGACGTGACCCACGAGTCATTGACCGCAGCTAAGCTCCACATAACCGATCCCTGGTGCTGTCTGAGGTCCGCTTGGTGATGTCAGCCTCCCTGTTTGGTCAGCGCAATAACCAGTTTGGGCTTATCAGCTTTTGCTGTATGTTTTCTGTCGATTGGCCGACCGGGGATCTACTATAAGATCGCGTGTTGATGGCTTGGGCGTGCGAGGGATTCCAAATTAACAAACAGTAAATCTTGGCGGATTTCTGCAATGTCCCGGTCCGTTCTTTGGCGTCTGATTTTGTCCAGATGTGCGCTGTGATGTTGTGAGAAAGGCCTTGTCTGAAGGCAGCAGCCGTTTCCGTGGTGCGTCTCGCGTCCACCGTGCTGTCTGGTTTTGTTTCCCAGTCCATGCTACAGTCTTCATGCGTGCCGCATTGTAATCCAGTGAGGTTTAATCCGATTCAGCAAATGTAGCGACATGTAGATGGCTCCTGACGACATTCGTAATCGTTCATTATGCCCACGCCATCGGAACTATCAATGTAAAGTATGTTGTCTCCCAACGTGGATACTTGACAAATATTAATATCGCGTTAATCGGTCTCGCCTGGCTTTCGTCATATCGGACCATTGCTAAGCGGATTTCTGCTTGCATATGGACATGAGTTACGGCCGGAAACCTATCTAGTGTTTACTATATTACACACCTTCAGTCAGTGAATTTCCAATCAGGCAAGGTACGTGTTCGTACACAGCTTACACATGGCACGGGGTGGGAAATTAGGCTGCTGAAGACAGTTGCGATCTTCGACCTAGTGTTAAATATATGTATACATATGTATATATGTATATATGTATATCCAACAATGCATGATAACCAGTCATCCCATAGTTAATCCACAAATGTTTGCGCAGATATGGTGCAGATGATGTTCTGTATGACGCGTATAATATGTTTCGAATGTTTTTTCATCATTTGTAAATTAGAGTAAGGCGCTGCATTTCGCTGAAATCAGAAAGAAGTAGCTTAGTAGCTGATGGCGGGTCCAGATCATGAGTTTTCCCTCGTGACTATAATAGGCGGAGAACCTCGCCTGCTTGCTATCTACGTTTTGTTTTTGGAAGCTCCCATGACGTAGAAATTCTCGGCGCCGAAAACCAGCCGACTGCTATGTGTTCGCACCACTTCTCTGACGCAGTGCACCAAGGCTCGCCACCCGATGGCCAACGTCTTCGATGGCCCTTGTGGCGCCGGCTCACTTGTGCCAGCCGTGTCAGAACCTTGTTCGTCTCAGACCAAACTAAATGACCAACCATGGTCGATGCGCCATAAAACCACGTCTCAGACGAAAGCTTCACGCTGCGAGGTGTTCTCCACCTCGCTGGACCCGTGCACGCGGTCCCTTTAGTCGTGCACCGAGTTGCTTGATGGGCGGGGCGACCGAGTAGTTAACCCCGCCGTCTCGGTGGGGAGGTATTTTTCCATCCCTTGACTTTTTCCGCGGCTAGCAAAAAAAAAAGACGGCCAGGGGCATCGCCCCAGAACTTGGCATAACTTTTACCACATAAATTTGACACGTATGATACATGCAGACATATATATATATATATATACATATATACATATTCTGGGCATCCTTGTTCACCAGCGATGCCACTATTAGCGGCAGTGTCCAGCAGCGATGCCACTATTGCCGATAGTGCCCAACAGCAACACCACTATTAGCGGTAGTGCCCAGCAGCGATGCCACTATTGGCGGTAGTGCCCAGTATCGATGCCACTATTGGCGGTAGTGCCCAGCAGCGATGCCACTATTGGCGGTAGTGCCCAGCAGCGATGCCACTATAGGCGGTAGTGCCCAGCAGCGATGCCACTATTGGCGGTAGTGCTCAGCAGCGATGCCACTATTGGCGGTAGTGCCCAGCAGCGATGCCACTATTGGCGGTAGTGCTCAGCAGCGATGCCACTATTGGCGGTAGTGCCCAGCAGCGATGCCACTATTGGCGGTAGTGCCCAGCAGCGATGCCACTATTGGCGGTAGTGCCCAGTATCGATGCCACTATTGGCGGTAGTGCCCAGCAGCGATGCCACTATTGGCGGTAGTGCTCAGCAGCGATGCCACTATTGGCGGTAGTGCCCAGCAGCGATGCCACTAAAGGCGGTAGTGCCCAGCAGCAATGCCCGCTCCTGGTGCACTGTTCGGGCCCCACGCCGTCCAGAGGAGCCTGACGATGCCGGTCGCCAAGGGGCCGAGTAGTTTGGGACTATGGCGCCCGCCTCCCAACCAAAATATTGTGGATTTCAGGTCCCATCTGTCGCTACTCTTCACCAGCGACCAATCGGCGTGAGGAATTTTCAGCGCTATGTGACTCAAAACAGTGGACGCGTCTTAGAGCCTCAACCACCACCATCACCACCACCATCCATCCATCACGATACCACCAGTCCAGGAATAAAGTGTCCATCGCCCAACCGAAAGGCTGTGGGTTCGAGTCCCACCTGCCGCTTCTCTTCGCCCGCGACCAGTCGGCGTGGGGATCGCCAGTCGACGCGTCGCGAGACCGATAACCTGACGATTCCTAGCCTAGCCAACTAGCCAACCAACTAACCAGCCGGCCGCCAGCTGGCCGCCAGCCGGCAGCCCCCGTCCCACCACCGCTTACTCGGAGTGTGTAGTCCCGGCGGCGCTCAGCTGACTGTCGTCTGCGCTCAGCTGACTGTCGTGTGCGCTCAGCTGACTGTCGTCTGCGCTCAGCTGACTGTCGTCTGCGCTCAGCTGACTGTCGTCTGTGCTCAGCTGACTGTCGTCTGCGCTCAGCTGACTGTCGTCTGCGCTCAGCTGACTGTCGTCTGCGCTCAGCTGACTGTCGTCTGCGCTCAGCTGACTGTCGTCTGCGCTCAGCTGACTGTCGTCTGCGCTCAGCTGACTGTCGTCTGTGCTCAGCTGACTGTCGTCTGCGCTCAGCTGACTGTCGTCTGCGCTCAGCTGACCGTCGTCTGCGCTCAGCTGACTGTCGTCTGTGCTCAGCTGACTGTCGTCTGCGCTCAGCTGACTGTCGTCTGTGCTCAGCTGACTGTCGTCTGTGCTCAGCTGAACTGTCGTCTGCGCTCAGCTGACTGTCGTCTGTGCTCAGCTGACCGTCGTCTGCGCTCAGCTGACTGTCGGCTCAGCTGACTGTCGTCTGCGCTCAGCTGACTGTCGTCTGCGCTCAGCTGACTGTCGTCTGCGGCCGGTCCGCCTCAGCTCTGCCTCGTGGTCGTACTAACCCGTGTTGTGTGCGCCCGCCTGCGCACGTGCGGCGCGCGTGGCCTGACCGACCCGACCCGACCCGACCCGACCCGACCCGAGCGGCGGGGCGGGGCGGGGCGTGCCTGCACCGCGCACCGCGCACCGCGCGCTGTTTGTCCGTGCACAGCTTGGGCTGGTCCGTGCACTGCTTGGTGATGGCACCCGTTGTGTGTGCACCGCTTGTGTTGTGTCGACGCGCGCGCGCGCGCGCACGCCGCGGCCGCCGCGGCTTTGTAGCGGTCTGCGCGGACGCCAGTGCACGCGATTTGCGCTCCTGTTGACGTGACGTGACCCTGCTGTGTAGTGGCCTGTGTTTGCAGTGGCGTCTTCGTCGACTGTAAGTGTCACTGTGGCGTGCTGTCGCGTGAGACATGTGGTGGTGAAGTTCGTTTTCGGCCGCGCGACTGATGTTAATTGGACTTCAGTTGTTGTTTGTTTGTTGGTTGGTTCACGACACACTTTATGCACATTCACGGCTAATGGCGCCGCCCACACTGTTTCGCCGGTGGGCCGCGGGATTCGGAAATGTCCTGAGTGGCGCTAGAGTCGAACCCGGGGCCTTTGGTACCCATAGCCCGACACCTTAGCCACTCGGCCATCCCCGCCCCAATTGGACTTCAGTGGTGGACTTCGAAGATGTAAACAAGGTGTTCTATTTATCACATGCAACGGCTGGTATGCGGTTGTGTTGTGGGCTACTGTGTGCGGCATGGCGTCGCACGGACTGTGATCTGAAGGAGCGTAATGCTACCGGCATCTGACATATCGTAAACTTCCGGAATTGCGGCGGGTGGTGTAGGGGAAAGGCGCCCGTCTTCCAGCCGAAAGGTTGCGGGTTTCCATTCCCATCTGTCGCTACTCTCCGCTCGCGACCAATCGACGCGGGAGATTGCCGACGCTGCGTGACACAAAAGCAGTCGATGCACCGTACAACTAATGACATCTCTCTGGGACGCAGTTAATCGGCAAATTGAAGACGTGACCTAAAAAGGAAATACTGTCGTTCACATGCGCCCAACAGTTTTATCGGCTAAGGGTTGTCTTCCACCAAAATGGTCAACTTGGGCCCGCCGGTGTGAAGTTGGTGGTCTTCGTCAGCACATTGCAGGCGGGGTATGTCTCGCTCAAGAACAGTTGCGTATTTGTATTGCGTTACATGCAAGCACACATTACATCTGTTACTCCCTACCGGCGATGTGTGTATGTGGCTGTATGTATGTGTGTGTGTTTCTGTGTATCTCTGTTTGTGCCTCTGTGTTTGTGTCTGTGTTGATGTCTGTCTGTGTGTCTGTGTATCTGTCCGTGCATCTGTTTGTGTCTGTTTCTGTATGTGATTGTGTCTGTGTCTGTCTGTATCTGTGACTATGCTTGAGTCTATGTTTATGTCTGTCTGTGTGTGCGTTGATGTCTGTGCTGATGTGTTTGTGTCTTAGCTTGTGTCTGAGTATGTGTCTGTGTCTACGTGCGCTTGTACGTGAGCATGCGGGTAGTGAAATGTGACAGGTCGCAGCTGCAGTAGTCATTGTTGATTTGACCACACCCTAACTGCTGTTAGTGTCGAGAAAAAGCGTCGTGACCACTTGCCACGTTTCACTCATCCACATCGTTGTGCGCCTGTCGTGTCGGCGACTTCCGTTGACGTCATAGCGTGTCGTCACACTTGACGTCGTGACGTGTTGCCGCGCCCCGGCGGGACGCCCGCCGCGCCACGAAGGCGGCGTTCCACGACACGGCCGCCCCCGTGACGCGTCTCTCTCGCCCGCAGACAGTGGCAAGGAGACCACCCACCTGTGACCGTCTCCGCCAGAGACGCCACCACGGTCAGAGTACAAAGAGACGCGCGCCGCGGCTCGCCGCCGGCCGCCGCCGTTACCTGCAGGGCGGCCGCCCGCCGGCGCGTGCGCGCGCGCGCGCGCGCGTCGCGCCGTGATCGGCGTGCCGCGAGAGACGCTCCGCGTGCCGGCCGCGTCCGCACGTGTCCGCACGTGTCCGCACGCGTCCGCGTGCGCACGTGTCGCGGTGTGCGCGCGCGCGACGACGACTCCGGCGAATCGGGCGGCGGCGTGGGGAGCGGCCGCGCGGCCCAGTTGGTTGTGGTTGTGTTTGTGTGGGCGGCGAGCGCGGGAGGCGGCGAGCGTCGCCGCGCCGGCCGGCGGCCCGCCCGCCCGCCTGGCAGGTGGGCCCGACCGCGCCGCCGGGTAGTGTGTAGCTCTCTGGACGGCTGCACGCGCTCCGGCCGACGCAGCTGACGCGGCTGATGCGGCTGACTTGGCTGATGCGGCTGACGCGGCTGATGCGGCTGACGTGGCTGACGCAGCTGACGAGGCTGATGCGGCTGACACAGCTGGTGCGGCTGACGCGGCTGACGCGGCTGACGCGGCTGACGCGGCTGACGTGGCTGACGTGCGGCTGACGTGGCTGACGTGGCTGACGTGGCTGACGCAGCTGACGAGGCTGACGCGGCTGACGAGGCTGACGCAGCTGACGCGGCTACCCCGGCTACCCCGGCTACCCCGGCTACCTCGCGGTGTCCAGTGTGGATGTGGCTTGCCATCCGGTCTTTTTTCCGTCGGCGCCCGCGCGCCCAGCTTCTCGAGCGTCGCGCCTCGCGCGGCTGGGCGGGCGGACGCCGGCGGCGGCGGCGCGCCGTTGTGACCTCGGCTAACCTGACCTCGGCGCCACCCGATGGCGTTTCATCTCAGCAGCACCGGCTTCGCTTGGCGGCGGCGCGTTTTATCGGCACGGACGTCCGCCGCGCGCGCGCGCGCGCCAGCGCCAGCGTGCGCGGACGCCCGACGGAGCGGGGTTTCGGCGCTTCGGACTGTTTTGACGACACTGACACGATCACCTCTCGTGGGGCCGAAAACTGACGTCTTAGCGGCGACACGGAACGTTTCAAATTTGCCCAGTTCTAGACGCGGACACCGAGGCGGTGTTTAATACTGCGAACGCGACGCGTGGTGGGTTATATGTGCTTATGTACGCATGTATGTACGTACGCATGTACGTATATATGTACGTGTGTATATGCGTACGTATGTGTGCACGTATGTACGTATGTATGTACATATGCATGCATGTGTGCTTGTGTATGTGTATGTATGAATACTGCATACGGCTGTGGAAGAAGAGTACGTCTGTCTGGCTGCAAGTGGACCAGCTGCTGAATTTTCAGCGAAGGCTCACTAACGACGTTTTGTTATTTATTATTTCATTTATTGGGTGGTTCACGACGCACTTTATGCAGATTCACGGCTAATGGCGCCGCCCACACTGTTTCGCCGGTGGGCTGCGGGATTGGGAAATGTCCTGAGTGGCGCTAGTGTCGAACCCGGGACCTTTGGTACCCATAGCCCGACACCTTGACCACTCGGCCATCCCCGCCCGTTCGCTGACGATGTTGTGGGCGCTACATGACCGACGCGGTCGATGCGCCCTTAATGTCAAAGAACTGACCAACGAATTTGCAGCGGAGATTTCCGCGAGGCTGACGTCAGACCCGGCACTCCGCTGACGCCGGCGTGGGCGCTGATGTCATGTCAGCGTGCACGCTCAGATCGTGAATTTTATAAGCGAACTTCAGAGTATAATTTTGGAAGCGAACGTCAGGGCCCGGACTGGCCATCGGTAAGATGGTGAATTTGTCACGTTAGCAGGAGCTCGCGACGCCTATGTCGGTGGGACGGTGTGCTCCTGATCGCAAGATCGTGGGTTCAAATCCCGCAGCCGACTGGATCGTCGAGTCCACTCGCGACCGGCTTGCGATGCTATACGGCTTACGAGTCGAACGTGTCGTTAAAACCCAGGGTCCTTCTCGTCAAGTCGACACGACAGAAGTGTTGGAAACTGGAGTTTCTCTCGTGAGACGAGAACTCGGTTTCGAACACCAACAATGTCGTCCTGGGTAGCCGTGGTTCAGATGAATTCTGCGAACAGTTCGGTAAAACAATGTCTGCAACAAGAAAAGAACCTGAACGGTGTGCCTGCTATGCGTATCTGACTAACCATGTTTTGTCTGTGATGGGTAGACGGATGTTACGACGTGGCACAATATGGCGCCGTTCTTATGGGATTGGTTTCGCGCCATTTTCACCATGGCGCCGTATTTTTTTCTGGCTGAATGATTGACGTTACTGAGCACTGACAGGAGCTCGTTTCACCGTATGGCGGGGGTCTTTCACCGTAGGCGAAACTGTTGGTGGGCTGGTGGGAGCAGAAAACGTGCAGCGAATATCGATTGCGCCGTCGAGGAAGTTTTTTTTTGTATCGTCACGTGCTCTGGCAGTTGGTTGGTTATCACATGCCTTGGTGGTTATTGGTTTTACGGCACATCGACCGTAGAGTCATGTAGCGTCGCCAATCTCTCACCCCGATTGGTCGCGGACGAAGAGTAGCGACAGGTGAGGCTTGAACCCACAACCTTCCGATCGTGAGACGAGCAACTTAGCCCTAGGTTTCTCCTCCCCGCCCTGGCGGTTGGAGGTGACTGCGAAACCACTACCCAGTTGTACGCTTGCAGTTCTTTTTCTCTGTACCAGTGATGTTCAACATAGCGCAAACGTCGCAGACCGTGCAACGATCCACCTGGGATGCTAGCAAACTGGCAGAGCACAGCATCTCCCCGTAGTTTCCGCTTCGGGTGACATCTGAATCGGTTCGATAGACTCGACTAAGGCGACGTCGCACGCGTGCCGTGCGCAGTGGCGCAACTAGGATTTTCTTGGGAAATGTTCCGAGCGGCGCTAATGTCGAATTCGGGACCTTTGGTAACCAGAGCCCAACACCTTAACAACCCGGCCGCCCCCGCCCCGTTGCAGTGCTGTGCCGACGCCAGTGTTGAGCTGCGGGCTGGGCGTGGGGATACGTTAGACGCACTGCATGGGCCAATGCTCGCCTGACGGCGTCGGATGATCGAGTGGCTTCCTCCGCCCAAGCGAGCGCCTCAACCCGGCGGTCGGCGCGCCTTTCGGAAGTCCAGGAGGTTGAGCAGTGACTAGCAGGCTGGCTGCGTCGCTAAGGAGCAGCGACAGAAGGCCACCCTCCGAAAGAAGCGCCGCAGCTGCTTCTTGAGGCTCGGCGTCGGGAAGTCGGTGACGGCGGTGATATTTAGCGGTGCCGGGACGCCGTAGGCTGAGACATCGTGTCTCAGAAAAGCGAGACGCGAGGCTCCGAGCGCATGCTTGTCTGTGTGCAGTGCCAGGCTGCTCTGATCTAGGTGGTCAACGACGTCTCGCAGGTGCCTCAGGTGGTCTTCTGGTGCCTTGCTGACAATCAGGATGTCGTCAAGGTAGACGAAGCTGCAAGGCAGGCCGCGCGAGACTTCGTCCGTGGAGCGGCGGAACGATTGAGCGGCGTTCTTCAGCCCGAACGGCGTACGCGTGGCTTCGCATGGGCCGGGCGAGGTGGCGATTGCTGGCTTCGCGGTGTCGACGACCACGACCGGGATGTGGCTGGACGCCCTTACCAGGTCGACCTTGTTGAGCGGACAGCGGCCGAACAGAATGGCGGTGGAATATTGAAGAAACGACAGAGGATAACGGCCGGGGATCGTCTGCGTTCCAGTCACCGCCAGTAGTCACCGCAGGCGCGCCGAGCTCCTGGCTCCTGCTTCGGCGTCATATGGAGAGGCGAAACTCGACATTTTTTTTTTGGGGGGGGAGGAAATGGCGCCGGCCTTCAGTAGCTTCCTGTTAATCTACACGTTCAATTTTTGCCGTTGCCCCATCATCCATTCAGAAACATTTTTCACTGTTCGTGTGGAACTTAGTTTTTTTTCGAGGATGCTGCCCCTCTCCTTTTGCCACAAGTTAGCGTTAGGCCCGGGGAGAGACATGATGCATTTCCAATGATTTTTACAAAAAGTTCCGTCCTACTTTCATACATAATTAACATTTCTAGTGGAAAGAAACGGAAGAATAATGCTAGCTGGACCCATAACCTGCGTGAATTGATACACTGATTCGGCTCACATAGTAAGTGAATGGCACATTTTCGGTTACAACGGAACGGGCGTTTTTCATGGATAAAGATACCTTCTATCATATGGCTTTAGCTGCACGACGCTATCTCCTTACATTCCAAGATGACAATAAGATAAGCTACCCCTGAAAAGCATTACGGGTAACGAGGACTTCAGTCGTTGAAAACTTGTGACATCATGGGAGGTTCGATTCACCGGACGGTTGTACCTTATATTCAAGGCTTTACGATTCTTCGCTGAGTGAGGGCTGGCGGCTGTCACGTGTTTTTGGTGCAGTGGTAAATTGATACGAGCGAGATATGAGTACCACGCAAGGCCACATAACCAGGTACCACGTTAGGTGATGGTTGCTGCCTACTTGCGCACATGGTTAGGCTTGTATTTGGAGACAATAACATTCATCGATTCTGCACAATCAATATATTTTGTCATTAACAAATGCCGTTGGCGACCAAATTGTATTTTATGTTGCTGCCTTCTTTTTTTGGGTCTGGTAATGGTGGTTTCAGCTCTGGCATGCATTTTTATCTGTTTACTTTTAAAGCTAGAAATCTAGTTCAATCTAGTGCACATTATTTATGCTGTCTGAAACATAATTTATGATGGTAGGTAGTGCCTGCTTATTATTTCATGAGTTAATGCTGCAAACATTTACATACCTTAATGGGATCGTCCATGCTTTGGCTTGTCCATTTGTGCCTAGATAGTATCATGGGCGCTGCATGACGATGTAGTTGATGCGCCCCTAAACTCCAATAACCAACAGATAGATGCTTTGATACTGGATCAGCAATTAAATCTTAAAAAAACATACTGGCAGACCTTGAAACATGTGAGCAAATAGTTCAAAAGGAATGACACCACTTTGTCCAAAATTATAAACTTGTGTGACTGTCATAAAAGAAGCTTAATAACTTGTGAGATACTAATTGAGAAAGGGTATGTTAGGTGTATTATGCAGGGTGGGATTAAGGCACTTCTTAAGAGATTTCACTCTTAAAACATTTTTGTGCTCAGGGTTCATACTGGATAGAATGGGCTCTACATGTATTCTAACAAACACGTAGAAGGAACAAAAATACCACTAAAAAAGTAATACAAGATTGAAAAAACATACACAAAACATGTTCTTCCACTTATGATTACCAAATAAAGTAGCCACTTTTCATACAGTCAAGCACACAGACAACATCTGAACACACACCACACCAAACCACAACCAACAAAAATGCAGACAACAATCCACCAAACCTCATGCCTGCACACTGAACAGTGGCCTCATCCATGGGTGCAAAATAACCCGAGATGTTGACGCTCCCCTAAATTCCAATCCACCACCACCAAACAGTGGCCTCCGTCACTACAAATTCAGCTGATGCTTCTCCAGACTTCAGAAACCTGCTTTCCAGCCACCCTATAGTGGGAAAAACTGACAATTTTAGAGAAGTCTTCCAGAGTCCTGGAGACCAATCAGAATTTGCTTTGTTAGCATTTTCTGTTCTGAAAACTGTCTCAACCAATTGATGCAAGGCATTTTAAAAATGATGTCATGACTATTACCAACTTTGAACACATGTTTAATGGTGTCATAATGCAAACACAAGAGCTTGACTGATCTTTCGCTTTGTTCACCACCGTCGCTTCTGACTTGCATATGAGGTAGTGGTGTTGGGTCAGTATCACTCAGGGAATTGGCTGCTTAGGTAGGTTGGTGTAGGCTCTGAGCTGAGGGTGAAGCCTGAACCATTTGTGTTTGTTTTTCATTTGGCTAGCCTTGTACTGAGACCAACAGTGAAAGGAAAGTGCATTGCTCCTGTGAGTTATGAGAGACAGAGCTGAGCTTATCATCACAACTCCATGTCTTGAGGTGTCACCCATTGGTCACTTCTTTGTTTCTACGCTTTGATTTGACCAAAAATAATGATGTGTATTACTTATGCATATTATGTGGGTACTAACTAGGTACATATGATTTTCCTGTTGGTCACGAACAGGTAGTTTCCATGCCTAAAAATATGTCCAGGAAAGTGTACTCTGGGAGAAATCTGTGTGCTCCGACTCCAAACCCAGAGAGTAATTTTCCCACTCTGGTAATATGTGTGTTTAGTATGCTCACATAGCAGGCACAGCCACTTGATCCCTGCAGCCTGACCTTGCCTGACCAGTTGCCAACTGGCCATCCAAGCCAGGACCATTCATAGTGAGTGCATCAAGCTACTTGAACCAGTTGTGCCAAGATGGGAAACCTTTGCTGGGCAGCACACTGTCCCCTGACCTAGCCAGGTTACACATTTTGATACTGATGGGCATGGCATGACTGAAGCAGTCAAAGTGCCCCTAAGCCCAAATAACCAACCAAATTTTCATACTCTCCCATGCATCAAAGGCTTTCCAAGCTCCACTAGCATTCTCCTCATGAGGAAAAGGTTTGGTAGTTTGGTAGTTCCATAACCAGCCTTTCATTTGTGAATTACCATAGTGTATTTGTTAGAGCAGGATAGTTCAATGTGGAACTGCTCCCCATGTTTAACTCTTCAAGAGACCTACTTCAACTTCAACTTCAACTTCAACAGAGAGCATTCCATGTTCTATTATCTTTAGAATGTATTGAGTTTCCTTTTCACATTATTGTTAATTTACATTTATCCTGACATTTTGCTCTGAACAAAACTCTTTCATGACATTTGTGAGTATTGCCTTCTGAGACCACCAATGCCACAGCTAAATTAGGAAGAGTTAAGGTTGGATACACCCTTTCACACCTTGCATCCCTCAATAAGGCTGTAATATATTTTAGCACATTGGATTTGTGGAGGAAAGTGTTTGGGCAATCTGATTGAAGGATTAATTATGGTACTGTTTGAAATCCACTACTCTCTTGTGAGTTCTGATTTGTGTATTCAATTAGGAATTAGTGCAGTCATTTGAGACATCATCATTCAACCTTTCAGCAAGAACAATTTTTTTCCAGAAGGGATGATATCTTGCATGCCAGACATCTAGAGTTGATCTGTTTTTCCAGCTCTGTTTCTGCATCACTAGTTAAATTGCCGTTTTCATGTTTTTCTTATCTGTTTTTTCCAAGCCCGTTGAGTCATGTAGCGTGCATGCACACTTGGTCGCGGGCGAATAGTAGAGACCAGTTCACCCCAACCCCCCGAGAACTCCCCTTGGCTACTCATCCCCACACATAATATTCTTGTGAGACATGACTATGTGCATGATGCATATACCAAGGTGTTATTGTGTAACGTCACAATTCTGCATTTCAGATATGATTAATTCAGCTGAAGTTTATTTTGAATGACATCTGATCACATCTTCCTGATTTTGAGTATGGTGACTCTGTAAAGCTAAGCATCACTGAATGTCAGACATGAACCAAGATGGAATTGGTGACTATGGTGCAAGTGACACCACTGAGCTGGTGACCACCTCATCAAGCTTGGGTGCTGGCAATGATCAACAGATGGCACTGCCAGGTGCATTGGGCCTGTTGGCCGGTTATAGCTCATCAGATGCTGACTCAGATGAAGAGATGCTGCCATCAGGTATGTTTTTTTTTTCACAGATAGGATATGATATTATCCAGATGGGATGCCATTATCTAGATATGATACAGCATTATTCAGATAGTGTGTGATATTATCTAGACAAGATGTGACATTGCTGTGATTCAAAGCTGCGAAGTCCTGGGATTCTGTGGTTTAGCTCATTTCAAATTTGTCTCCCTGCATGGCAGATACATTTATGTAGACTTACAGAAGTATGTATGGAATGCACCAGAAGTACCACAGATTATAGATGCCACAAATATTTATTCTTTAGTACCTAGTGACCATGACTGTGCCCATGTTATGCCCATGTTTCATCTGTGGCTGCTTCAAGGAAGCAGGGAGCGCTTTCTTTGAAGGACAGAAAATTCGGAGCTGCCCTTCAAATAAAGCACACAGTTGGCTTTGACGAACCGGTCCGGTCTTGTGGACTGCGATCTGATTGGGCGGCTGTGCGAGCGGTTGACCTGAGCAGCACGCGTCAACTTCTTCCGTGGGCAGCTGAATCCTGTCCACCCGGCTGTCACAACTCTGATGCCACGGCTTGTTCTGTCATGATTCACGCTCTGCCTTCTCGACTCGGCGCTAAATGACCAAACCTGGTCGGTGCGCCCTAAAACTAAAATAACCAACCAACCAGCCTTCTCGACTCAAGTGCAGACTGTGCTTGTAAGATCGTGCCGCCTGCCAACCTCCGTGGAAACATTTCCACCGGAGCACTGGCAATCCGTTCAAATACGGGATCGCGTTGCGGCACATATCCGCCAATCAGCACTATGAGCATTAGTGACGACCAGTCAAGTCGCTGCCGGTCCCCTCATCACACCGACCCCAGCTCCGATTGTGACGTCACCTCGGTCCGCGGCAGCTCGCGCGCCGCTGCCGGTCCCTTCATCACACCGACCCCAGCTCCGATTGTGACGTCACCTCGGTCCGCGGCAGCCGGCGCGCCGCTGCCGGTCCCCTCATCACACCTGAGTCCAGCTTCGATCGTGACGTCACCTCGGTCCGTCCGCAGAGTCCGCGGCAGCTCGCGCGCCGCTGCCGGCCCCTTCATCACACCGACCCCAGCTCCGATTGTGACGTCACCTCGGTCCGCCCACAGAGTCCGCGGCAGCTCGCGCGCCGCTGCCGGCCCCTTCATCACACCGACCCCAGCTCCGATCGTGACGTCACCTCGGTCCGCCCACAGAGTCCGCGGCAGCTCGCGCACCGCTGCCGGCCCCCTCATCACACCTGAGTCCAGCTCCGATTGTGACGTCACCTCGGTCCGTCCACAGAGCCTGAGGCAGCCAGCGCGCCGCCCACCCGCGGGGCTGTTGTGGCAGCCTCGCAAACACCCGGCGTGGCACAGAACACCGTCCCCACGGCGTCGGCTGTCCGGGTGGCGCAGACCCGTCCCCACGGCGTCGGCTGTCGGCCGGGATACGGCCCGCGGCACCTCCGTGTGTCCCTCTGACGCGATGGACACGGATGCCGTGGATCCCACCGTGACGGCCTTGGATCCCACCGTAGCGGCCGTGGATCCCACCGTAGTGGCCGTGGATCCCACGGTGGCGGCCGCCCGCGCAGCTCAGGGTCCGTCTGTGAGGGTGGAGGGTGGAGACGCGGAGGCACAGTTGGACTCCGCCGGATCCGTCCGCGCTCGTGTTCGGGCGGACAGTGACACCACGGATCCGCCCGAGGGGGTCGGTAGGGGAGTGTGCGGGCGCCGTTGTCGATGGCGGGGCCGTGGATCCGCCTGTGAGTGTCAGCAGTGTGGACGTGGATCGCTCTATGGGTGCCTGCAGCATGGCCGTGGATCCGCCTGCAGTGGTTGGTGAGGATCGCGTGAGTGTCCTTGCGAAAGTTGACGGTGCACACGCCAGTGTGCCAGCCGATATTGACAGCGGAGTCGTGGATCCAGCCGCGAACTGGGCGGCCGTGAATCCCGTTGGCGCTGCCGGCGCAAGTGTGAATCTGCACTCGGACAGACCGGCGACGGGAGATGTTGCGAGTGTGACCGGAGCGCAGGCGAGTGTTCGGTCTGCCGTCTGCAGAGAAGTTGTGGACGCGCCTCGTGCCGACCGTGCGATCGTGGATCCCGTCACCGTCGACAACGGAGCCGTGGACAACGGAGACAACGGAACCGGGGATCCTGCCGCCGCCGTGGACGAGGGGGCGGTGGACCGTCTCGTCTCCACTGACGGCAGAGCCGCGGCGCGTGCTGCCGGCGCTGGCGGTGGGGCCGCGACACGGCGCGTCGCCGTCGACGGTGGACCTGTGGACCGGTGCGTGGACGGTGGCCGGGAGGCCGTGGACGCTGCCACAGCCGCCACAGCCGCCACAGCCGCCACAGCCGGCGAGCATGACCGCGCCGGTCTCGCTGACGGCGCCGTCCTCATCGTCACGCCTCCGCCGCCGGCGGGCGTGACGTCGCCGAGTGACGTCACTCCCGTTGGGCCGCGGCGCGGCAGCCCGACGACCGGCTCGGAGCGGCGGCCGGCCGGCGGCGGCGGGCTGCGCGAGGACGACGTGGACATGGCCGAGGAGGCGGCGGTGGACGTGGACGGTGTGGAGGTGGTGGCCGTGGTGGACCGCGACGGGCTGTACCGCGACTCGCTGGCCAGACCGTGGACGGACGAGTCCGAGTCGGACGGCGAGGACAGCAGCGACTCGACCAGGTGAGGCTGTGACTCTGACTCTGACTGACTGGGCGCGTGGTGCCGTGGGTGTGATCAATCTAGTGATGAGGTGTTCGCATCCAACCGGGAGGATTGCGGGTTCGAGTCCCGCCTGTCGACACCATTCACCCGCGACCATTTGCGTGAGAGATTGGCGACGTCATATGGCCCAACAATAGGACGCGTGATAAACCATTCAAGGGGACTGGTAGTCTAGTCAAGTTGCCGTGTCACAATCGAAAGATGGTGGGTTCGAGTCTCGCCTGTCGCTACTCTTCGCCCGCGACCAATCGGCGTGAGAGATTGGCGGACGCTACACGGCTCAATGGTCGACGTGTCGTAAAACAAACAGCCACAACCAGCCAATTTGACCGGATTTTGTGGCGCCGACTCTGATCGCGAGGGCGTCGACACCTCGCCTGGTGTGAGTCGGCGACTCCGACTCTACTCACGTGTCGGAGAGTTGTGTCACGTGACTCGGAGTCTGGCTCGGTCTATTTGCTTGTTGTTTATTGGGTGGTTCACGACCCACTTTATGCACGTTCACGGCTAATGGCGTCGCCCGCACTGTTTCGCCGGCGGGCCGCGGTTTTGGGAAATGTCCCGAACGGCGCTAGTATCGAACCCAGGACCTTTGATACCCAGAGCCAACACCTTAACCACTCGGCCATCCCCGCCCCTGGCTCAGTCGATGCGGTGAACTGGGGGCAGGGGTGGATTTGTAGTTCGGAACCTTGTACGTGGAGAGAAAAATTTCAGGTCCATGAAATCTGGAGAGGATTTGTTGTGTTCTATTTCTAGCATGATAACCACCTCCTTGTACAGCTTCTGACATCAAGAAGTCCGGAGTCATTTCAAACATCACCATTCAGTCTGCCGCCACGAAAAGGAGTGGATATCTTCCTGGACACAGTATCATAAAATTACTTCACCATTGACTGTGTGATGAAGGAAGAAGTTGCTTGGGAATAGTGAAAGATTGGAAGAAAATACAGGAGTGCCACTTAAGGATTATAAAGCGGAATTCCTTTCACTTCAGTTACATGCATTTTACATTATTTCGCAGTCGTGTGTGTGATGACTGCCCATACATCATGTGGCAAAATGGTTAAAACCTAAGACGAGGATGAAATAGCACAAGTCCATTAACTGTGAATTCACACATGGTGAATTATTTTACACTGCCTGGACAGGGCGACGTTCTGCATGGCAAAAATCCAGGCCAGGCTGTTCTTCCCACCCTGACTGCGGACGATGTGGATGGTGCCCAGCCGGTGTCTATCTGGTTGGACAGAGCGATGCGGCACGTTTGGAATCTGTGCTTCTCGTTCAGTGGCCGCCGTGGTCCAAAACTCTCGACTTGAGCCCCGCCATTGCCTGAGTACTTGTCAGGCCATTCGCCATTGCCCATGTACATTATATTCTGTTGTATTATGCTCTACAGTGTCATAAAATTACTTCACCATTAACTGTGTGGATGAAGGAAGAAGTTGCTTGGGAATAGTTAAAGATTGAAAGAAAATACAGGATTTCCACTTAAGGATTACAAAGCGGAATTCCTTTCACTTCAGTTGCATGCATTTTGCATTATTTAGCAGTCGTGTGTGTGATGACTGCCCATACATCATGTGACAAAATGGTAAAAACCTAAGACGAGGATGAAATAGCACAAGTCCATTAACTGTGAATTTCCAGGCCACATGGTGAATTATTTTACACTGATGCTCTATACTATTACATTGATCGCAAGATTGTGGTTTCGAATCCTACAACCGACGGAATTTGCCGAGTCCACACGCGACCAATCGGCGTGAGAGGTTGGCGACGCTATCTAGCGGTTGATTGCGTTGTAAAAGAACCAAAGGCCATTCTGTTGTGTTATGCAGAACCAAGTCTGTTTAGCAGTTGACTGACATTTTACCCAAGTTAAAGGCACGCCTTCGCATGTGCTGCAAAATGTTGGGAAAGGGTTACGGGGGTGTGTACCCATATATTTGGACCTTTATCATGCAGACATATTGACGTGGCACGAAAAGATTCACCAAAACAGCGCGATATCCCACCAACGTATTGACGTCGTCGAATACCCGCCTTCGCAGATGTTGCAAACACCGGCTGGCTAAAACGCCGACCTTTTGTCTGGAGGATGTTTACTGACTACAGCACGTGACCCACAGTTCTGACTCCTCCGACTCCGGGTCTGAAGAAGTTGATAACAAGAGCGAAGATGGCGACAAGACGGACCCCGTCCGTCGCGTGTATGGGCCGATGACCAAGGGAGAGCTATGTGAGTGACCAGCTGGTCTTACCGAACATCACTCGTCTCCTGATGATGTCCTGATGATGTTCTGATAATGTCTCGGGTGGTGTCCTGGTAATGTCTCGGGTGATGTCCTGGTAATGGCTCGGGTGATGTCCCGATGATGTGACGTGTGTTCGGGCCCATGACCAAGAGAGAGCTATATGAGTGACCAGCTGGTCTTACCGAACATCACTCGTCTCCTTTGATGTCCTGATGATGTCCTGATAATGTCTCGGGTGGTGTCCTGGTAATGTCTCGGGTGATGTCCTGGTAATGGCTCGGGTGATGTCTCGAACGTGTGTTCGGTCCCGTGACCAAAAAGGAGACTATATGAGTGACCAGCTGGTCTTACTGAACATGACTCGTCTCCCGATGGTGTGACGTGTGCTCAAAATGTGAATGAAGAATTAGATATGAGGTTAGAGGTAGATTGGAAAAGTGCATGCATTGATTAGCATCCACACAAGTCGGCGTTGGTAGGTCAGAAAGCAACATATGACAATTTTAGTTGCTGATATTTCTCGCCAATTCTGACACTTCCGCCACCCATCGTTTCATGACTGGTATGTGATGTCGAAAGCAGCGGGGAAGGATGTTGAAACTGACCGGGCGAACGGTGCCATTTACATGCCTTTTAGCTCCTATGCACCAAATCGCGAAGGAAGTAGGAAGGAAGGAAAAATCGTGAAATATTTAGCATCGAATTTTTACATTGCTTCTGGGATTAGCAATGCGCATACTGTCACAAACTGGTGCTGTATAACAGATTGGATCATAGGCAGTGACATCGCCTGTGATTGTGCCACGAGATAAGTGTGCTTCGCCACCGATATTAGTGAGCATATGCATTGTAGTTATATGCATGACATCATTGGCAACAACGGGGACGAGTAGCCTAGAGGTAGGTTGCTCGTCTCACAATCGAAAGGTTGTAGGTTCGAGTCTCACCATGCTTCTCTTCGCCCACGACCAATCGGTGTGAGAGATTGGCGACGCTGCATGACTCAACGGTCGATGTGTCGTAAAGCCAATAACCACCACCATCATTGGAAAAAACAAATGAAAACTGCCTGAACATTCCTAGAAAGCATGACATGAAAAGAATAGGAATGGATGTCAGACCAGCATCCAGTACGTGATTCGCTCCACTCGTCTTCCCGAAGCACGCACCCCTATTGTGACGTCACTTTGTGCTGCGGCTGACGTCACGGTGGGCGCGTGTGTGGCCAGGTCTGCTGGACCTGCCTCCCATCGAGCGGCTGCAGATCTCGCTGCCGGAGGACCAGTGTCGGCGCGTGGGCGTTGTCGCCAGCACGGTCGACACTCTCGGTGAGTGCCGCACCGCGGAGCACTCCTTGAAGGGGCTGCACTGTGGGGAGTCACTGCTGATGAGTGCCACACAGTATGGTGATGAACTAATGATGAGTGCCACATAATATGGTCCTTAACTGATGGTGAGTACCACATGGTATGGTGATGAACTGATGAGTGCTGCACAGTATGGTGATTAACTGATGATGAGAGCCACATGGTGTGGTGATTAACTGCTGATGAGTGCCACATGGTGTGGTGATTAACTGCTGATGAGTGCCACACAGTATGGTGATTACACTGATGATGAGAGCCACATGGTATGGTGATTAACTGCTGATGAGTGCCACACAGTATGGTGATTAACTGATGATGAGTGCCACAAGTATGGTGATGAACTGATGATGAGAGCCACATTGTGGTGATTAACTCTGATGAGTGCCACACAGTATGGTGATTAACTGATGATGAGAGCCACATGATGTGGTATTAACTCTATGAGGCCACACATATGGTGATTAACTGCTGATGAGTGCCACACAGTATGGTGATTAACTGATGATGAGCCACATGGTGTGGTGATTAACTGCTGATGAGTCAGTATTGATTAACTGATGATGAGAGCCACATGGTGTGGTGATTAACTGCTGAATGCCACACTGTATGGTGATTAACTGCTGATGAGTGCTGCACAGTATGGTGATTAACTGATGATGAGAGCCACATGGTGTGGTGATTAACTGCTGATGAGTGCCACACTGTATGGTGATTAACTGATGATGAGTGCCACACAGTATGGTGATTATCAGATGCCAAGCCACATGGTGTGGTGATTAACTGCTGATGAGTGCCAGCCTGTATGTAAGAAAAACTTTTGGGGGGGCTTTTTGGCGGCCACTGGGTGAGTGTTGCTTCGCATCCTCTGGTGCGCCCTTCCCCAGGACACCCAGCGGACCGCTTGGCTCACAGTGCCGCCCAGCTAGTTGGATGCAGCCTGGTATTCACAGTGGCATCTGATTCACATGTTATTGCTGTCTGGGGGCTATTTTTGAGGGAAGGCTTCTTGAGAGGGGACGGACGTGACGTCACTATGACGTCAGTCGGCATTTGTTTCTTGTCTAGTTAGCTGTTTGCGAGCTTGTCTCCACGCCCAATGTCGGAAATTTGGACACATTGGGTTCAGTGACCTCCCGCCCTCCTAGTTCATCTCCAACTTTGACCTGTGACCTGTGGGGACGAGTAGTCTAGGGGTAAGTTGCTCGTCTCACAATCGAAAGGTCGTGGGCTCGAGTCACCTGTCGCTACTCTTCGCCCGCGGCCAATCGGCGTGGGAGATTGGCGACGCTACGTAGCTCAACGGTCGACGTGTCGTGAAACCAATAACCAACCAACCAACGCGCAAATCGGACTGTGGGTCTTTCTCGAGGCGTACTAGCATCCACTCCTTCCTGTTGTGGGTTCCGCCATGTTGTGGGTTCCGCCATGGCTACGCGTTCATTAGCTACATGACTCAACGGTCGACGTGTCGTAAAGCCAACAACCAACCGACCTGTGACCTCTGACCTGTGACCCGTGACCTGCGTCGGCCAGTGGTGGTACAGTCGGACCACGGCACCCCGGCGCTGGACATCGACACCGTTCTGTTCCTGGACGGCGGGCGGCGCCCCCGGCGCGTGTTTCCTGTGACCTCTGACACCCGTGACCTGCGTCGGCCAGTGGTGGTACAGTCGGACCACGGCACCCGGCGCTGGACATCGACACCGTTCTGTTCCTGGACGGCGGTCGGCGCCCCCTCGGTCGCGTGTTTCCTGTGACCTCTGACCTGTGACCCGTGACCTGCGTCGGCCAGTGGTGGTACAGTCGGACCACGGCACCCCGGCGCTGGACATCGACACCGTTCTGTTCCTGGACGGCGGACGGCGCCCCCTCGGTCGCGTGTTCGATGTCATGGGTCAGGTGCTGGAGGCCGCCTACTGCGTCCGCTTCAACTCGCCAGAGGTGGGTGTCTGCTGGATGACGTCATGGGCCAGGTGCTGGAGGCCGCCTACTGCGTCCGCTTCAACTCGCCAGAGGTGGGTGTCTACTGGATGACGTCATAGTGACGTGATGGGTCAGGTGCTGGAGGCCGCCTACTGCGTCCGCTTCAACTCGCCAGAGAGTGGGTGTCGGCTGGGTGACGTCATAGTGACGTCATGGGTCAGGTGCTGGAGGCCGCCTACTCGTCCTTCAACTCGCCAGAGGTGGGTGTCGGCTGGAACGTATGGGTCGCTGGGGCCGCTTCAACTCGCCGGAGGTGGGTGTCTGCTGGGTGACGTCATAGTGACGTCATGGTCAGGTGCTGGAGGCCGCCTACTGCGTCCGCTTCAACTCGCCAGAGGTGGGTGTCGGCTGGGTGACGTCATAGTGACGTCATGGTCAGGTGCTGGAGGCCGCCTACTGCGTCCGCTTCAACTCGCCAGAGGTGGGTGTCGGCTGGATGACGTCATGGGTCAGGTGCTGGAGGCCGCCTACTGCGTCCGCTTCAACTCGCCAGAGGTGGGTGTCGGCTGGGTGACGTCATAGTGACGTCATGGGCCAGGTGCTGGAGGCCGCCTACTGCGTCCGCTTCAACTCGCCGGAGGTGGGTGTCGCTGGATGACGTCATGGGTCAGGTGCTGGAGGCCGCCTACTGCGTCCGCTTCAACTCGCCAGAGGTGGGTGTCGGCTGGAGTGACGTGATGGGTCAGGTGCTGGAGGCCGCCTACTGCGTCCGCTTCAACTCGCCAGAGGTGGGTGTCTGCTGGATGACGTCATAGTGACGTCATGGGCCAGGTGCTGGAGGCCGCCTACTGCGTCCGCTTCAACTCGCCAGAGGTGGGTGTCGGCTGGATGACGTCATAGTGACGTGATGGGTCAGGTGCTGGAGGCCGCCTACTGCGTCCGCTTCAACTCGCCAGAGGTGGGTGTCGGCTGGATGACGTCATGGTGATGGGTCAGGTGCTGGAGGCCGCCTACTGCGTCCGCTTCAACTCGCCAGAGGTGGGTGTCGGCTGGATGACGTCATGGGTCAGGTGCTGGAGGCCGCCTACTGCGTCCGCTTCAACTCGCCAGAGGTGGGTGTCTGCTGGATGACGTCATAGTGACGTCATGGTTTAGGTGCTGGAGGCCGCCTACTGCGTCCGCTTCAACTCGCCAGAGGTGGGTGTCTGCTGGATGACGTCATAGTGACGTCATGGTTAGGTGCTGGAGGCCGCCTACTGCGTCCGCTTCAACTCGCCAGAGGTGGGTGTCGGCTGGGTGACGTCATAGTGACGTGATGGGTCAGGTGCTGGAGGCCGCCTACTGCGTCCGCTTCAACTCGCCAGAGGTGGGTGTCGGCTGGATGACGTCATGGGTCAGGTGCTGGAGGCCGCCTACTGCGTCCGCTTCAACTCGCCAGAGGTGGGTGTCGGCTGGATGACGTCATAGTGACGTGATGGGTCAGGTGCTGGAGGCCGCCTACTGCGTCCGCTTCAACTCGCCAGAGGTGGGTGTCTGCTGGATGACGTCATAGTGACGTGATGGGTCAGGTGCTGGAGGCCGCCTACTGCGTCCGCTTCAACTCGCCAGAGGTGGGTGTCGGCTAGGTGACGTGATGGGTCAGGTGCTGGAGGCCGCCACCGTCGCTTCAACTGCCAGGTGGTGTGTGTGGTGCTGGGGCCCTGCTTAACTGCGGTGTAGTGACGTGATGGGTCAGGTGCTGGAGGCCGCCTACTGCGTCCGCTTCAACTCGCCAGAGGTGGGTGACGTCATAGTGACGTGATGGGTCAGGTGCTGGAGGCCGCCTACTGCGTCCGCTTCAACTCGCCAGAGGTGGGTGTCGGCTGGGTGACGTCATGGGCGTGATGGGTCAGGTGCTGGAGGCCGCCTACTGCGTCCGCTTCAACTCGCCAGAGGTGGGTGTCGGCTGGGTGACGTCATGGGTCAGGTGCTGGAGGCCGCCTACTGCGTCCGCTTCAACTCGCCAGAGGTGGGTGTCGGCTGGATGACGTCATGACGTATGGTTAGGTGCTGGAGGCCGCCTACTGCGTCCGCTTCAACTCGCCAGAGGTGGGTGTCGGCTGGATGACGTCATAGTGACGTGATGGGTCAGGTGCTGGAGGCCGCCTACTGCGTCCGCTTCAACTCGCCAGAGGTGGGTGTCGGCTGGATGACGTCATGGGTCAGGTGCTGGAGGCCGCCTACTGCGTCCGCTTCAACTCGCCAGAGGTGGGTGTCGGCTGGTGACGTCATAGTGACGTGATGGTCAGGTGCTGGAGGCCGCCTACTGCGTCCGCTTCAACTCGCCAGAGGTGGGTGTCTGCTGGATGACGTCATAGTGCGTATGGGTCAGGTGCTGGAGGCCGCCTACTGCGTCCGCTTCAACTCGCCGGAGGTGGGTGTCGGCTGGGTGACGTCATAGTGACGTATGGGTCAGGTGCTGGAGGCCGCCTACCGTCCGCTTCAACTCGCCAGAGGTGGGTGTCGGCTGGGTGACGTCATAGATGGTCAGGTCGAGGCCGCCACGCGTCCGCATTTGACGTCATGGGTCAGGTGCGGAGGCCGCCTGCGTCCGCTTCAACTCGCCAGAGGTGGGTGTCGGCTGGATGACGTCATGGGTCAGGTGCTGGAGGCCGCCTACTGCGTCCGCTTCAACTCGCCAGAGGTGGGTGTCGGCTGGGTGACGTCATAGTGACGTCATGGGTCAGGTGCTGGAGGCCGCCTACTGCGTCCGCTTCAACTCGCCAGAGGTGGGTGTCGGCTGGGTGACGTCATAATGACGTCATGGGTCAGGTGCTGGAGGCCGCCTACTGCGTCCGCTTCAACTCGCCAGAGGTGGGTGTCGGCTGGGTGACGTCATAGTGACGTGATGGGTCAGGTGCTGGAGGCCGCCTACTGCGTCCGCTTCAACTCGCCAGAGGTGGGTGTCGGCTGGATGACGTCATGGGTCAGGTGCTGGAGGCCGCCTACTGCGTCCGCTTCAACTCGCCAGAGGTGGGTGTCTGCTGGATGACGTCATGGGTCAGGTGCTGGAGGCCGCCTACTGCGTCCGCTTCAACTCGCCAGAGGTGGGTGTCGGCTGGGTGACGTCATGGGTCAGGTGCTGGAGGCCGCCTACTGCGTCCGCTTCAACTCGCCAGAGGTGGGTGTCGGCTGGATGACGTCATAGTGACGTGATGGGTCAGGTGCTGGAGGCCGCCTACTGCGTCCGCTTCAACTCGCCAGAGGTGGGTGTCGCTGGATGACGTCATGGTCAGGTGCTGGAGGCCGCCTTGTGTCTTCAATTAGAGGTGGGTGACGTCATAGTGACGTCATTGGCCAGGTGCTGGAGGCTGCCTAATTGGCTGGGTGACGTCATAGTGACGTCATTGACCAGTGACGTCGCATTGTCCACCGATTGATTGATTATTTGGGCTTAAGGGCGCATCAACTGCTACTGGTTATGTAGCGCCCAACGCATTGTCCACCGCGGCCGCCTAGTGTGTAGTACCAATGCGAAACTCGGGAGCGGTGGGTAATCCATTTTTAGTTTTATTTTTCTTCTCAATAATACTCATATTCTTAGGGAAGATATAGTTGCCTAGAAATACAGCTTGGTATATTATCTAATATATATTATATTATATCATCTCATATTAAGCCAATAAGATTGCACAAGTTTGTTAGCTAAGCAAGTATTCAAGCAAGTGGTGCATGTGCATATGGTCTCAAGGAAACGACTCCATTATGGGAAAGTCAGTTTTGTATCACTAGTTATAGGATTTCAGAAGTACACTGCTGAAAATGCGTGTGTCGAGATGCCGATCAGGATCGAATTTCACTTTTCATTAGCCAGGTATGCATACTTAGCGCCCATTATCACATGGCAAATATGTGTATGCTTTCGAGGTGGTGAACTCTGCAAATGTATATATTCACCATGATCAGTTGGTTTGTGCTGGCGGAAGAAAATACATGTCTAGTAGTTTGGACCCAGTGTTCTTTCCACACCCGACGCCAAAAGACTATATTTCTCGTGATGCAACGGCTTGACTGAGGTGACTGATCATCACGGTTAAAATAATGGTTTTTCGTTAAGTGTGAGATATCGAAACGAGCACAGTAGGATGTCCAAATTTGCCATGGAATTAGTTTCATTTAAAATGCTTTTAATGCCCGAGACTCAAATTCGGGCTGATGGTGTAGGTTCTAACGAACAGGATGCCGATACTTCTTGGAGAAGCATGTCGATTGCGTGTTCAGAGTGGTATATTCCACCCTATTTCACGAATATTTTATAATTGCTGATCGCAGCTGTGCTCGTGACGACTGTTGTGCCGTCTCCTCCAGGAGATCAAGGATTTTGGCGTGGAGAAGGGCACCGAAGTCTTCTACGCCCCCGGCTCGGAGGAGTACTGTCAGCTGGTGTTCGTCGACGAGCTTCGCAAGTGAGTTGGACGAGTCCATTGTGGGGTGTTGTGCGACGAACAAATCGGGCGAGTCCACTCTGTGATGGACAGGTAGGGAGTGTGTGCTTTGTAGTGTTTGTTTGTTGGGTGGTTCACGGCACATTTTACTCGCATTCACGGCTAATGGCGCCGCCCACACTGTTTGGCCGGTGGGCCGCGGGATTGGGAAATGTCCTGAGTGGCGCTAGTGGCGCTTTGTAGTGGAGATAGGTTTGATTGGTCCACTCTGAGGCGGGCCCGGCGAGTTCGGTGAGTCTACTCTGATGGGTGGGTCCGGCGGGTCTACTCTGGTAGGTGGGTCGGGCGAGTCTACCCTGTAGTGGGTGGGTGAGGCGAGTCTACTCTGCGGTAGGTGGGTGGGTGTGTGGCGAGTCTACTCTATGGGTGGGTGTGCGGGTCCCACGTGGGAGTCTACTCTTGGTGGGTGTGTCCGGCGAGTCTACTCTGTCGTGTGTGTGGCGAGTCTACTCTGTGGTGGGTGTGTCCGGCGAGTCTACTATGTCGTGTTGGGCGAGTCTACTCTGTGGTGGGTGTGTCCGGCGAGTCTACTATGTCGTGTTGGGCGAGTCTACTCTGTGGTGGGTGGGTTGGATGGGTCTACTCTGTGGTAGGTGGGTCAAGCGAGTTTACTTTGGTGGGTGGGTCAGGTGAGTGTACTTTGTGGTGGGTGAGTCACGCAAGTCTGCTCTGGTGGGTGCATCCCAGTCATAAATTATTCAAGAAATGGGTGGAATACACGACTTGCTGAACACCGAATCGACATCCCTCCCACGGACGTATCGACATCGTGATTCTTGTTGCATGGCTGTGGAGTCTTCATGCCTAAATGTTTGAATTGAACAGAAATGATGCAATTAGAGGTCATAAATTCAAAATTAGAGTTAACCACAGCAGAATAAGGTTAAGGCAGACTTTCTTCACCAACAGGGTAGTAGAACACTGGAACCAGCAACCAGAAAACATTGCCAGTAGCAGCACATTGAACATCTTTAAAAACAGCATAGACAATCATTATAAGGATAGAGGGCTTGCTTTTCAGTATTACAGGGAGGGCTGATTGACAGATTTGGTGGGCAACTGGTTCAGTGTACAGAGTGCAGCCAAGAAGGGCCCTTGTGGCTCATAGTTGCACTAATCTTTTTTGTCTTTATGTCTTTATGTCTTTATGCCTCGTTTATGCTCACCGTAACGGATCCAGGATTGTGATAACGGACATCTCGTAGTGCAATTCCACGTCGAGGGGTTACCCATGATGTGCTAATGCTATGCAATGCCAGGTTATAGCATATACATTTGCATCGTTATCTTTGTTGTCGGCATCCCAAAATTAGGTACCCCTCTCAATGTGGGCCTTGCCCCAACTACTTAAGCTTTTAACATGGGACCTTGTGCAGTGTCCCCTCCAATTTATTCGGGCCTGCCCGTTACCTTCATGTATTTTGCCCCCCCGCCCATTTTTTATCTCTAAAAAATCAATACCTGTGGATGCTGGGTTCCCCACAACGTATCGTTGCTCTAAGTAGCGTTTCCAAACGTATGGTGCTGACTATGTGAAGAAAAAAACAGCATGTTGCACGTGCCGTGATCTCGCGATTGACACTATAATTTATATCTTACCATCAGGTGACCTTTAAGATCAGCTTATGCGTCATTTTCTCTCGCAAGATTGATGACGTTCACGTTTAATAATTGTGTGTAAAACACAACAAGGGTGTCCCTACTTGAAATAATACGCATATTTCCGGAGGTGTCGATGTCCACTATTTGCGATTGGTTACGTTTTTATCGATATGTTAGTGGTCAAATATATTGCATCGACCTCGTTCTGGGAACTTCCGAGGTACTGGGCGAAATACTGTATGGAAATGAATAAATATATGAATTCCAGGGGTAAAATTGACGACGAATTTGGTTTCAACGGAAAAATTAGTCACTGAGTGACTCATGCCGATAAAAAATCGTCTGGAGGGATAAAAATGAAAAAGATCAATGACCTCATGATCTGAGAAGGGTCAATGATTATGTGAGCAGGTCGGTTGAGTGGTCCGTTACCCTGCCAGACCTAACTTTGGCAACTGATGGCCATTACGTGATGTTAATTGTGACTCGGGATCTCAGCTATCACAGTGTGAAGTTCCGACCACCAGCCATGCTAGGCTGCGACGTGCTGGCATGCGGGGGGGGCACTGGGGGCATGTGTCCCTTCCCATGTAGAGGTGGCATCCCTCCGGTCGGGAAAAGGCTCTTGTAAGGCTCGAGTGCTCCCACTCTAATTTTTCTGAGAAATCCGCCCTTCAGGGAAGGCCCGAGTGCACCCAAGCGAATTTGTCAGCTAGATGCGGCCCTCAGGAAAGCTCGAGTATACATTCCATCGTTTTTTTAAAGCTAAAGGCGCCCCGCGGAAGGCAAAGCTGCCCGGCGCCTCTTCAGACGATTGCCCAACCCACCCCCAGGTGGCAGTTCCGTGATTCGCCCAAGTTGATGCGTTCCCTGCTTTCGTTTCTGCGAACAAAGCTCAGGGAGGAAACTTGCATTCATCCCCAGCACGTGCGGAAGTCACTAAATGGTCGCTGGTCATCAAATTTAAATTATAGCCTTCCATTAGCAGGCGGGACAGTTGAGGATCACAGCTGAAGCGAGTTCCGACCCTCGACGCTATAAGTCTACTTCCGCGAGTGGTAGTGATCGTTTCCAGTCACGCCCCGGGCCACCCGCCTCGGTAGCGCAGTAGGCAGCGCGTCAGTCTCATAATCTGAAGGCCGTGAGTTCGATCCTCACCCGGGGCACGCTTTTTCGTTCCGTCCGTCCTCGAGCCACAGTTGTGCTCCGTTCGGCGTGCGCCTACCGGCTCTGTTTCCCGGCAGCGTTTGTGACTGTTATCTCTGCGTTGCACTTTGTAGGCCTTCCACATTGCGTGATACAACTATCAATTGTTCCCCCCCCCCCCCTCTTCCCCGCGCCAAGGTGAGAGTTGGCCACCGACAACTCATAGTCAAAATATGAAAACATTCTGTTATAATGGTGAACATCTTCCTTTCTGGGTGTCCTCGCACGAAAATAAAAAAAAATAAAAAAGCACTTGAGCAGCGAGCATCGGAAAGCCAAAGTATCGAGCCGTTTGTTTCCCTGAAGACATTCCTTCAATGTACAATTATTGTCGCTTGCAATTCTCAGTGCGCAAGCCTTGCACAGATGCTGGCGTTGTGCAGCCGGAATCCAACCACCAAGATTCGTGTATTGCGGGACAGTTTAATTCGCATGGCAGTGCTAGTCTAGTGTTTGCCTCGCTTGTGCGATGACTAGTTATCAGCTTCAGTGGCTCTGGGCGCTAATGATCAACCCTGGTCGATGCGCCCTAAAGCCCAAATAACTAACTAACTAACTAAAGCTTCAGTCTTCACTAAAGCCCAATACCGCCAGTTTTCAATTTCAACCAAGTTTTCAAACCAGCAGCCGTCAATGACGTATTGATCCGGCCGATTAGTTACGTATACGGCGACCAATGCGGCGAACCGTACGCAGCAGTTTCAACAGTTGGCGCTGCATGACCTCTGCAGTCGATGCGCCCTTAGACCCCAATAACCAACCAACCAGTTTCAACAGTACAACAGTGACACCAACCGTCCCCGTATCCACATCTTATGCCAAGCATACATTTTCCCAACCTCGACAGCACATCTGCGTCTGACCTCTCCGGCGGATGGGCGCTGAATGACCTCGTAGTCGGCACGCCCTTAAGCCCAAATAATCATGGGCGCTGTATGACCGAAGCAGTCGATGCGCCCCTAAGACCAAAGAACCAACCAAGCCCAAATAATCAATAAACAATCCCCGGCGGGCCAGCCCCGGCCTACCTCAGTTCCCCCGCGAGGACGCCCGACCAGGGTCCGTGACCTCCTGCTCCCCCAGGGTCCGACTTCCTCCCCGTCGACCTCCTCAGCTCCCCCGGGACTGACCGGGTCGTCCCGGCCGACTCCCAGCTCCGCCGACCTCCTCAGCTCCCCCGTGAGGACTGCCCGACCAGAGTCGGTCGCGTCTGACCTCCTCAGCTCCCCGCGAGGACTGCCCGACCAAATCGGTCGCGTCTACCCCTTAGCCAGGACTGCCCGATCAGAGTCAGTCCCGGCCGACTTCCTCAGCTCCGTCTGACCTCCTCAGCTCCCCGTGAGGACTGCCCGACCAGAGTCGGTCGCGTCTGACCTCCTCAGCTCCCCCGTGAGGACTGCCCGACCAGAGTCGGTCGCGTCTGACCTCCTCAGCTCCCCCGCGAAGACTGCCCGACCAGAGTCGGTCGCGTCTGACCTCCTCAGCTCTCCCGCCGTGGGCGCTGCATGACCGATGCAGTCGATGCGTCCCTAAACTCCAATAACCAACCAACCGACGGCTTTCCCGCCGCGACTGCCTGACCGGGACCGGTCGCGGCCCACCCGGTCACACTGACACGGGTGTCCAATCAGCTTAAAATATTGGTTTTCGTTAGTTGGATGTCAAACGAATGCACTAAGATTCGCGATTCCCCCGGAAACAGTGGTGTGGGTGGCGCCATTAGCCGATGAATGTAAGCATAAAGTGTGTACCACAGTGACCACCATTAGAAACAAGGCAGCCTTCATAAACAAACAAAAGGCAAGATGTCTACTTCCTTGGGAAGGATGTCTCCTTATTTCAATAGGTAGTATATTCCACCGCTCACAATGGTGACACCGCTCACCTCCGACTGTGTCACGGCGCAGTGACACGGCATCGTCTGCCGGCCGCCGGCTCACCGGCATCTGACTGAAGCATAACACACCCAGCGACAGCCACCGTTTTAAGGCGTCGGGCTATTGTGATGAGTAGTCTATGGGTGAGTTGCTCGTCTCACAATCGAAAGGTTGTGGATTCGGGACTCACCTGTCGCCACTCTTCGCCCACAACCAATCGGCGTGAGAGATTGGCGACGCTACATGACTCAACGGTCGATGTGTCGTGAAACCAATAACCAACCAACCAAGGTGTCGGGCTATGGGTACCAATGGTCCCGGGTTCGACACTAGCGCCGCTCAGGACATTTCATAATCCCGCGGCCCACCGGCTAAACAGTGTGGGCGGCGCCGTTGGGCGTGACTGTGCATACCGTCCCCTATGTCCGCGCTGCTCTAACCCGCCTACCGTGTACTATGTTTTAGTTGGCTGTACACTGCTCGATCCTCTACGACGCCAGATCCTAGGACGGTTGAACACCGACTCTTCTTTACGTATGCTAATAGGGAACGAGTCTGAGGTCGTAGCGTCTGGGAATATTTTTATCTTCATTCGACAAGCTCGCCTTGACGTGATATACCCCCACCCGTGAGGATGGATAGCAAGCTATGATAGCAGCACCGTAAATTGATTACAATTCAGTTATGGGCGCAAAATGACCCTAGATGTCGACGCGCCCCTAAACTCCAATCCACTACCGAATGTGCATGAAGTGCGTCGTGAACCACCCAGTAAGCAGACAGCCACCGGTGAAGGCGTTAAACGCTGACGTCAGCGCCGGCATACCGGCAAGCCCCGACGGTCTCTCTCTCTCACCGACCGATACCACCACGTGCGTGTCCTGTGTGGGCGTGTGACCCTTGACCTGACCGGGTCCGCGCGCAGGATCCGCGGTTCGGACGCCAGCTGGTGGGACAGCAACGAGCCGCCGGTCACCTGCATCGACTTCTCCGACGACGAGGCGGAGCGCGAACACAAGCGCAGGACCAAGAAACAGCCGGTGAGTGCCGCCCACACACCAACCAACCAGACCCGCCCACTAACCAACCAGGACCAGGCCCACCCACTAACCAACCAGGCCCACCCACCAACCAAACCAGGCCCACTCACCACCAACCAGACCCGCCCACTAACCAACCAGGCCCACACACTAATCAGACCCACCCACTCACCAACCAGACCCACTCACCCACCAACCAGACTCACTCACCCACCAACCAGACCCACTCACCCACCAACCAGACCCACTCACCCACCAACCAGACCCACTCACCCACCAACCAGACCCACTCACCCACCAACCAGACCCACCCACCCACCAACCAGACCCACCCACTCACCAACCAGACCCACTCACCCACCAACCAGACCCACCCACCCACCAACCAGACCCACTCACCCACCAACCAGACCCACTCACCCACCAACCAGACCCACCCACCAACCAGACCCACTCACCCACCAACCAGACCCACTCACCCACCAACCAGACCCACTCACCAACCAGACCCACTCACCCACCAACCAGACCCACTCACCCACCAACCAGACCCACCCACCAACCAACCAGACCCACTCACCCACCAACCAGACCCACCCACCCACCAACCAGACCCACCCACCCACCAACCAGACCCACTCACCCACCAACCAGACCCACTCACCCACCAACCAGACCCACCCACCAACCAGACCCATCCACCAACCACCAGAGCCCACTCCACCAACCAACCAGTCCCACCCACCAACCATCGTGTGCCGACCACAGTGCTACCCTGGACACAACGTGCTGACCGCCGTCAAGCGCTTTGTCTCGGCGGAAGCGGTTGTTGTCGTTTTCCGCACTTGGTAGCCAGCCGGCTGTTTGTTGTAGTCAAACCGGGTCGGCGGGCCTGTAAAGGCGGCCATTTCATTTTGGCCTCGGTGTCAATGCCTCTGCGCCGCATGACCGATGTAGTCGATACGCCCCCTAAACTCCGCCAAAGTCTCCGTATCAGAGTGAGTTATTTGAGTTTAAGGGCGCTTCGACCAAAACGTGATCATTTAGCGCCCATCTGTATCAGAGTGAGCGACCCACGCTCGGCTTTTGGTCCAGACTGTGAAGGGTGCACAGCCAAGTCTGCCTCGGGCGTGGTGCTCCCCGTCCGTGTTTGTTGACCAGTGACCTTGTCGCCCGTCAGCAGGGAAGGATTCCATCTGGTGATTCGACAATTCGTAGTATTTTGGAAACATTGTCCTAAAATTATTTCACCATTAACTGTGAGGATGAAGAAAGAAGGTGCTTGGGAATAGTGAAAGATTGGAAGAAAATAAAGGATCGTCACTTAAGGATTAAAAAAGTGGAATGCCTTTCACTTCAGTCAGATGCATTTTACAGTATTTAGCAGTTGTGTGTATAATGACTGCCCACACATGTGGCAGAATGGTAAAAACCGAAGACGAGGATGACATAGCACAATTCCATTAACTGTGAATTTCCAGGCCACATGGTCAATTATTTTACACTGTTTGGAAACAAGTCCGTCGTCCCGGTTGACCGAGTGCATTGCCGCGGGTCTCATCACTGACCGTGTCGGCCTCCAGTTGCAGAAGGAGGGCGCGCCCGCCCCGCCGGCCAGCGCCGGCCGCGGCCCCTCACACGGCCACGCCCCGTCCCGAGGCCACGCCCCCGTGCGGGCGCCGCGGCCCGGGCCGCCGGCCACCAGACCACGCTGGGCTCGGCCGCCTCCGCCCCCGCCCCGGAACCCCTTCTACGGCTCATCGCCTCGCGGGTAGGTCTCTGAGGTTGGTGGCGACGCTGTGTGACCTGGCGGTTGAATGCGTCGCAAAGGAGCCTAAGGTTCTTCTTTTTCTTCTTGGGTGTGTCTCTGAGGTTGGCGACGCTGTATGACCTGGCGGTTGAATGCGTCGCAAAGGAGCCTAAGGTTCTTCTTTTTCTTCTTGGGTGTGTCTCTGAGGTTGGCGACGCTGTATGACCTGGCGGTTGAATGCGTCGCAAAAGAACGTAAGATTCTTCTGGGGTGGGTCTCTGAAGATGGAGTGTTTGGAGCAAGCAACACCTCAACGGATAAGGCTGTTCAGATGCTCAGATTAGTTTGGTTTACATCAAGGTCGAGTAGATATATCAAGGTTGGTGGTGTTTTCAATTTGTCGCTGTTGGCATGTGTATGTCTCGCAGTGCCCAGCTGCACACTTAGCTGAGAAGTGACGTACTCCTCTATGAAGGCTGAATTGAGAACCAATTGCTTCGGCGCACGTGGCAAGCTCGATTTTAGGCAATTTATTTACATCCTTTTGGGAAGGATACCTCACTGTGTGAAAATATCCGCGACTTGTATGCAATGTGTCCGAATTCAGTTGGGCGTCAGAATGTAAATACCAATGTTTATCCCTGGATAATTCGTGATAGACAGTGTGGAGGAATTGCATTCAGCTGGTTCCTTACCTCTAATTAAAATGGTAATTTTCACTACTATGTTTCTCAAGAGTTTTAGAACTGGCTATTTGAAGTTGTACTTACATCCTTGCCTGATTGTCTGAAATCGCGAATTTGGACAGACATGTATGTGCCCACATTGAGCTATGTAGTTCCAAGTGTAACCGCTATGGCAGTGTTAAAATAATGGTTTTTCGTTAGGTGTGAGATGTCGAATCAAGCACCGTAGGATGTCGAAATTCGTCATGGAGTTAGTATGATTTGCATTGCTTTTGATGTCTTTCAGGCTTAAATTTGAATCAATGTTTGTACCTTCATCAGTTGTTTTGATATTCATAAGCTAGGAAGAGGCATATTTGGGATAGTGCGAAGAAAAGAAACTTATTCTATGCACTGGTGCTGCATGCCACATCCCGTTATGAGTAATCATTTTGCCCGAAATTGCGTTGCAAAATGTTCGTGTATGACTATCCCTTATCGAGAGCATGATCATGATACTTGACTAACGAGGCACTGTTAGAAAGTAGACACGAGGACTTCATAAGCATGCATCAAGGAGCAGGATGTCGATACTTCTTGGAGAAGGATGTCGATCGAGTGTTCAGAAAGTGGTCAATTCAACCCTATCTTACGAATATTTTAACACTGCGCTACGGTGCACATCGTCGCTGTGTGGCTGCCGTGCGCGTGTGTTGACGGTGCGCCGGTTTCAGCTGGGGCCCGCCTCGGCCGTGGGGCGCTCCGGCGGGACTGTGGGGTCCGCCGCGGCCGCCGAACCCCCACACGCAGCCTCCTCCTCCTCCTCCACCTCCTCCACATCATCCACCTCCTCCACCATCGTCGTCCGCTTGGCCGCCGGCCGTGTTCGGGGTGCCGCCGCCGGCGCCGACTGCGGCGTATCTACAGCGTCCGCCGCCGCCGCCGCCGGCCAACACGCACCAGGAACCTCCGCCGCCGGGGTGCGGCCCGCAGGCCCCGCCGTTCGGCCTGCCACCTGGCGGCTATCACCAGCAACCGCCGCCGCCGCCGCCCCTCAGCGCCGGGCTTCTGGGGCCGGTGACGTCACCCGTCGGACGTGCGCGTGCGGGTGGGGTGACGTCACGCGCGGTGGGACGGCGCCCGCGGCAGAGGTCACGTGTCGCTTGACGTGGACCTGCCGCGTGGGAGTAACGCTCGGTAGCGTGTGAAGTGTCCCGCGTTCGGCGTTGTCGACTGTCCGAAAGAGATCGCGGCGTGTGTTTGGTGTTTGGTCGTTCTTTCAGGAGGGGCGTAATGTGGTAGAAAAGACGTGGTGAGCTTTGCAGTCTTCCTGGCCGTTCCTTTCAATTATAATCTGACGGTGGGTCGGGCTGTTCAGGCCACAGGTTCAGATACAGGGAACTCACCTTGTAGGGCTGTGAACCTGAAGTGGTGCGACTGAAGCTGTTCGAAATAGTGTTTAAAATCGCACAGGTGTTAAGTGTGAACATTCCTTTGCATTTTGTGACCTATACCTATCGCTATGGTATTTATTGTATCATATTTGTATCTGACAGCGCGTGCTTGATAAAAAATTCAGCTTGTGAGGGAACTTCGCACCCTTTTTAGCACATGATATAGCATATAGTATACAGTGGCGTCGCCACGAAATTCTTCCAGGGGGGGGGGGGGGGGGCGAGATCAAAAGGGGGCCTCCTGCTCCCCGAAAAGGGGCCTCCATTGTGTTAGGGCCTCCTATTGTTTTTAGGCCCTTAGTATGGTTAGGGAAGGGGAAACTGAGGGCTGGAGGGCCTCCTTTTCGTCCTGGAGGGCCTCCTTTTCGTCCTAGAGGGCCTCCTTTTCATCATGGGACCCCCTTTTCGTCCTGGGGCCTCTGTGTCAATATTTGGCACTCGCTTGATTTCTGGGGCCATTAGGGGGCCTCCTCCTGGAGGCCCCTAATTTGTATAATCTCTCGTCTTGGGTCCTTTTCATCCTAGAGGGTCTCTTTTCGTCCTGGAGGGCCTCCTTTTCGTCCTGGATGGTCTCCTTTCCATCATGGGGGCCTTCTTTTCGTCCTGGGGGCCTCCTCAAATTTCAGGGGGGGGGCGCCCCCAGTCTCACGGCAGGGGAATTGCCCTCGCTGCCCCCCGGTGGCGACGCCCCTGATAGTATATGATGTATGACTAACAGCAAACGAAAATGCCACATGCATCGAACTGATTTTTCGTGTCTACAACAGTAGCAATGTGTGAACTGGATTCCAAAAAGCAGCTTGGAGTGCATTGTTTACGTGATTGAGACGTCTTAATCTGTATTAATCACAATTATTAAGCATTGCGTGAGACGAAATGTATGACCTTCAATATACCAGGAGGTGCTGAGTTTACATCAAAAGTAACGTTGGGGATTATGCTATATTACTCGAGAGCTATATGATCAACATGGTCGATGCACCCTAAAGCCCAAATATTACTCAAGAGTGAGTAATATAGCATAATCCCTAACGTTACTTTTGATGTAAACTCAGCACCTCCTGGTATATTGAGGGTCGTACATTTCGTCTCACGCAATGTCTAAAACCCAGGAGCACTTAAGAGCCATTCTTCGTTGTATTAAACAATTATTAAGTCTTAATCTGTATTAATCAATTATTAAGACGTCTCGATCGGTCTTTATCACATGTAGGGTTTCGTGTTGCTTTGCAGAACCCATTTCACATCTGCTGTGGTAGTCAGACATGGAGAAGTATTTCGATGTGTGCTGCATTTTGACCTGCATCCACTGTAAGCCATACACCATTTACCATGCATCCCATGTCAAGTGGCAGGCGAAGTTGTCTTCTGACAAGTTGGCTATTTAGAAAGCTCGCATCATCCTAAAATGGTGGTACAAAGAGATAATCCAATGCAAGAGAAGATTGATATTTAATCAGGTACAATTTAATTCAGATTCAAGCAACTGCTTCCATCATTTTACGTGAAGTTTGCAGCACGGTTTCTTGCTACCGGTCAACGCGAGCTTGTCCTCTACGCAGCCTTCCGTCTGAGCTACCTCTCGCATCATAACTCAGAGACAAGGCGAGGAAGACTAACGTCCACCCTGTGTCCTCAAAGAACGAGCAAATACCGAACCTCGCGCCCGGTCTACGTCCAGCGGTCGGCCCGCGATCTGCCCGATCCCTGCTTCCCCGCCGATGGCGCACCGGGGACAAATACAAACACGACCCTGTACGAGGATTACGTTGTATTTATCGTTCTGATTCGACGCGACGGCGCCCTCGACCAATCGCATCGCGTCGCCGCCCGAGCCGGGCGCCGATTGGTCGCCGGCGTCCCGGTTGCCGCGCCAACAGTCGCGCAGACGGCGCGGCAATCGAAACACGAACACGCGCACACCAAACATCCGGCCACGCACCCGTCTGGGTCCGGTCACTCGGTCACCAACTGGAGTCACCTCTGGTCAGCAGTCGTCTGGGGAAGGGGCCAGTCACCTACATGATCAGCATTCGTCTGTAGAAGGGTGTGTCACCTGAGTGACCAGCAGTCGTCTGAGGAAGGGATGAGTCACCTCCGTGGCCAGCAGTCGTCTGGAGGAGGGGTGAGTCACTTCTAGTTAGCAGTCGTCTGGGGAAGGGAAGTGTCACCTACATGACCAGCAGTCGTCTGGGGAAGGGGAGCGTCACCTCCCTGGCCACCGGTCGTCTGGGGAAGGGGTGAGTCACCTCAGTTGTCAGCAGTCGCCTGGGGAAGGGGTGAAGCACCTCCGTGGCCAGCAGTCGCCCGGGGAAGGGGTGCGTCGCCTCCATGATCAGCAGTTTGGGGAAGGGGTGTCACCTACATGATCAGGAGTCATCTGAGGAAGGGATGGGTCACCTCAGTAGTCAGCAGTCGTCTGGGGGATGGGTTCGTCAGCTCAGTGGTCAGCAGCCTGGGGAAGGGATGCGTCACCTCCAGGTGTGGCCAGCAGTCTCCCGGGGGAAGGGGTGACACCTCCGTGGCCAACAGTCGTCTGGGGAAGGGGTGAAACCTCCGTGGCCGACAGTCGTTTGGGGAAGGGGTGAACCTCAGTGCCCAGCAGTCGTCCGCACCACCACACCCTGGCACTAAACCAACGAACAGAATTTAACACAATTTCACCAAATGATGCACCGGGGTTGGTTTACTTTCGAGTTAAGCATGGCGGCTATCGTCGTAACCTGACGCCGGAAATGACGTACTGACCTGGCATGCCCATGCTCCTAGAACGACTGGACAGAACTACGTGAACATCCACCAACGGACGTGGCATGGCCGATTCATCTGGGATTTGCGACATGGTGACGGGCCTTCACCCAGTCGCCATATAACCACATGGCTATCTGCAATTGCCTCACCCATGTTCCGAAACTGATGAACTGAATTGCATGGACCTTTCACCAATCCAAGCAGTGAAGACGCAGATATATTTGAGACTGGAACAGGGCACTGGCCTTTCATTTAATACAGCGAACATGTGTGAAGCCGTGTTATGGATTTCAAGAAGTTTGAAACATTTTTTTAACCTGAAAATAAAGTCAAGGTCATTATATTCAGAAATAATGTGTATCATTGGATAGCTAGTTATTGGGGTTTAGGGGCGCATCGACTGCAGAGGTCATGCAGCGCCCATGTATCATTGGATAAAGATATGCAGTTATATTCAGTAGTTCCAGAATGATCGTGACAACCCGGAGAAGAAGAAAAAACTACACATTTGGGGCCATTGTGCATAAACCAATGTCACCATGTTACAAAGTCCTAAGCATATAGCAACGCTGCGCCGATTGGTGGAAGGCTCACACAACTCCGTTCAGTACTTAGAGCGCAGGCATGGCAACAACACAGGCAGAGACAGGGTCATTTCGCCACCTTCGGACAAAGCCACCACATTCTCAGGTTCCAAGTGAATCAACTGAGACACACGGATTGCAGGTCTCGTACAATTATATTCGGCCGATGAAAGGTACGCGCGTGGAAACAGGTTCCAAAATGGCCGTTCCCAATTAAGGTCATTCACTTTTGACGCACCCGAAGTGTACAGTAAATCGACCTCAACTGACGGACCGGTGACTATTTCGTGACCATCGGTGTAGCGGCTGAGGGGAGTGGGCGTGGTGACAACTCGCCGGGGTAGAGTCGACTGAGGGGTGGGCGTGGTGACAACTCGCCGGGGTAGAGTCGACTGAGGGGTGTGGGCGTGGTGACAACTCGCCCAGGCCGAGTCGACTGAGGGGTGTGGGCGTGGTGACAACTCGCCCAGGCCGAGCCGACTGAGGGTGGGCGTGGTGACAACTCGCCCAGGCCGAGCCGACTGAGGGTGGGCGTGGTGACAACTCGCCCAGGCCGAGCCGACCGAGGGTGGGCGTGGTGGCAACTCACCCAGACCGAGCCGACTGAGGGTGGGCGTGGTGGCAACTCACCCAGGCCGAGCCGACTGAAGGGCGTGGGCGTGGCGACAGCTCCCCAAAGCCGACCCGACCCGCCCCAGTGCAAGAAGCGACGGACAGGTGCGCGAGACGCGGTGTGCGCACCGCGCCGACTGGCCTCCTCGCTCGCGCGCCTCCCCGCACACGCGCGCGACGCCCGCCCCGGCCTGCGCCACTACACATTGCGACAACACACGTTACAAAAGAGGCCGGCGCCGGCGCGCCGACGGTGGCGCCGCGTGACGGCGGCGGCGCGAACCTCCGCCGGCGGCGGCGGCAGCGCGGGGCGAGGCGCGGCGGCGCCCGACCGCCTGCCGCTCCGGTTTCCTATCACATGGCGTGCTTCCGCGTCCATTCCCGGGCCACCTGGCGGCGACAAGAGGACACCTGTCAGTGGCGCAGCGACAAGCTGCAGTGGTGCAGAACGTGCAGAATGGACAACACCAGGAGCGGGTCTATGGAGGGGCGCAGTGAATTAAGGCGCTTCTTAAGAATTTCATCTCTTAAAACATTTTGCACTCCGGATTCACACTAGATAGAATGGCTCCACATGTACTCCAACACAAACATGCAGAAAAAAAATACCACTAAAAACTAATACAAGATTGAATAAAACATACGCCAAACATGTTATTCACTACCATTACCAAATAAACTAGCCACTTTTCGTACCATCAACACACAGACAACACCAAAACACACCACGCCACACCACAATCAGCGGAAATCCACGACAACGCGCCAAACCTCGTCATGCGCAGAACAGTCCTCGGCCGCTACGAATTCTGCATGCGTCTCCAGAAACCTGCTTTCGAGCCACCCTATAGTGGAAAAACTGACCGTTTTAAGAGACGACTTCCGGAGTCCCGAGGCCGCCGATCGATATTTGCTTCGTGAGCATTTTCTGTTATGAAAACTGTCTTGAACCAAACAATGCAAGGTATTTTTAAATGACGTCATAACCATTAGCAACTTTGAACACATGCTTAACAGCGCCATACTGCAAACACAAGACCTTGACTGATCCTTACCTTTGACTGACGCATGCGAGGTGTTGGTGTCCGGTCCGTATCGCGCAGGGATTGCTGCGTATGTGGGTGGGTGTGCGTTCGAGCTGAGGTGAAGCGTGAATTATTTGTGTTTGTTTTTCATTTGGCTAGCCTTGTACTGAGACCAACAGTGAAAGGAAGCGCATTGCTCCTGTGAGTCACGAGAGACAAAGCTGAGCTGATCATCACAACTCCTGTCTTGCGGTGCCGTCCATTTTCACTTTGTTTCTATGCTTTGATGTGACCAAAAATGATGTGTTACTTATGCATATTACGTAGGTACTGGCTAGGTACATATAATTTTCCCGTCGGTTACCGGCAAATAGATTCCATGCATGAAAAATGATATGTCCACGAAAATGTACTCCGGAATAAATCTGTTTGCTCTCGACTCTAAACCCGGAAAGTAAGTTTCCCACCCTGGGTCTATGGATGGGGCACAGGGAAACACTATCGGACAAATATTGTCTTAAACAGGAGCCATGAAATGCTCGATACTGAAATCCGATTACTACTTCGACATAAGACAATTTGACTCCTAAATTTTCCCTCTACAAACCAGGCCTATGGATCGGTCTCATCGCCGTTTGCCGTTTGCCAAGACGGCGAGGCCGCTGGAGGCCGTCTGTCGCCATGGGCTCTGCTGCAACTACACGGCGACGGCCCCCCGTAATGTGCTGACACTTGTATTTCGCAGAGTGCAGGGTAGCAGGTGAAAATGTAAACTGCTGATGACTTGAAAACAAACTGGTAATATGACGGGAGGACAAAAGCTGAAATTGACATAGGACTGCCTGCTATCTGAGCAAGGTGTTACGACACAATCGACAAGGGTGAAACAGTGAGTTACTTCGGTTGCGAATGAATAGAGATGAGTCGGACGAATGTAGGTTATATTCACTTGGCTGAACGAACGGCGCAGACGTCACCGCCCAAAAGCTAAGTGTTGGTCGGTCCGACAACAGAATGACTCCAGCTGCCACGACCTCGCCACGCACACGACTAGCCACACCCACAGCGCTGCCAACGCATGCAGCGCTTCTGCATGGCACACATCAGGCGGAGACGAGTAGTTTGGGGGTAAGTTGCTCGTGTCACAATCGAAAGATTGTGGGTTCAAGTTTCGCCTGCCGCAACTCTTCGCCCGCGACCAATCGGCGTGAGAGATTGGCAGCGCTACATGACTTGACGGTCAACGTGCAAAACCAATAACCACCAACAACACGCATCGGTAACGCATGGGAAATTCCCTGTACGGCAAACACTTGCGGGTCTACTCTCGAGCTTACCGACATCTAGCGGCGGGCAGCTAACTATTAATTGCAGACCCAAATGGCAGGTGGTGCGCAAACCACGCAACACTCATGGCGATAATCTAGCAAACACATTTTGCAACAACCCAGTTGTACGCTGTGAAGTTACATGAAAATCGATGAGAAAGCCAAAACTTTCTCTGCAGGAGCTGAAACAAGCTCCCGATTGGTGTTGCTTTCCATGCAATTTTCTGGATTCCTGGACATTGGTCCCCTCCGTGACTAAAGATCAAGGATGGGTCGGAGGGTCCGGATTTCCTGGCTCGGTACTTTGCTAATGTAAATTTGTCATTCAGTCACTTTGTGACTGTCGTTGTCATTGTGATCGCCATAAGAGCCCTTTATCCCAATACAAATCGCTTTATCACTGTCTTCCCTACTTACACTACATAAATCGTCCCTTCCCTCCTACATAAATCCCCGAACACAATAAAAAACAAGAAGCAAATATCGACACTGCCGCCAAATCTTATAATTCCTACTTTACTATAGAATTCCGTTACTACTACTATCCCTTTTCATTTTACCACTTTACTACTACTATTCCTATTTCAACATTACTACAGCCGCCATTCCAGCCATTCCAATTTCCACTTTTGGAAGTTTTTTTTTGGCGGTTCACGACATACTCTAGCACATTCACGGCTAACGGCGCCGCCCAGAATGACTCGTCGGTGGGCCGCGGGATTGGGAAGTATCCCGAGCGGCGCCAGTGTCGAACCCGGGACCTTTGGTTGCCAGAGCCCACCACCTTAACCACTCGGCCATCCCCGCCCCCACTTTTGTAAGCGAGGTTGTCGCTTCCGTGTCAAACCTCATTTGGGCTCTCGCCGTCTGACGTGGGCCGGTGGGTCTCGGGCGAAGAGTAGCAACAAGTGAGACTCGAACCCACGCCCTTTCGATTGCGAGACGAGCGACTTACCCCTAGACTACTAGTCCTCAGAGCGAACGCTGATAGCGTGCTTCGCTCACCCCGGCGTGGTCAGTTCTCTAGAAGGCTAGTTAGTTAGTTAGTTATTTGGGCTTTTTGGCACTTCGACTGCTCTGGTCATATTGCGCCCATAACTTATATGATCATGGTGGTGCAGTTATAAGCGGCACCCAGCGTCAACACGTGGACTCACTTTTTAATCTGTTACGAAGTATACACTTCGTGATTATCGGTGAGAAGTGTATATAGCTGAAAACGATGCTTCGGATAAGAAATCAATCAGTTGTCCTGATTGGACAATGGGAGAGCTGTTGGAAAGAACACTGCTAAGAGAGGCCACACGGAGAGATCCAAAATAGTGTTTGCGTTGGTCAGCATATAAAGGACACTAGATCAGAACATGGTGGACTGTCAGTGGTGATCGACATCTGGCGCACTGCGGCTTGTCGCCACCGCACAGCAGGTAACCGTGTGTGACGTAAGTGTGCCCAATCCGAAGACGACACAGTCGCCTAGAAGGCTGAAAGTTGAAGTGTCCGGCATTCTCATCGATAAGCGATCAGACATCCGATACCGTTTGGCCGAGGGAATCTCGAGGTCGGTGCGCCTCACCTCGTTGTACTTGGTCCGGTCCGTCTTGTAGATGCGCGCCACCTCCGGCACGAGCGGGTCGTCCGGGTTCGGGTCGCACAGCAACGAGCAGATGGACAGCAACACTGCCGGCAGAGACATCTGTGAGCGCGCCGGCGCAACAGACCGACGCCGACGGCCGGGCGACGAGCGGCGGGCCCGACCGCGTAGAGGTCGGCTTTCGACGCCGCGTGCATCGTACAACGCCAACAGAAATCTGCATATTTCAATATACTTGTCATCACAGGGTTAAAATAATGGTTTTTCGTTAGGTGTGAGATGTTGAAAAGAGTACAGTAGGATGTCGAAATTTGCAATGGAACTAGTCTCATTTAAAATATTTTTAATGTCTTTCAGACTCACTTAAGCCAATGGTGTAGGTACTTATGACTACACCTTTATTATTTGTTTTGATATTCATAATTTAGGAAGTGCTACATTTGGGATAGGAATAATAATCGTAAGCTATAGAGTGACAGTGTATGCCACATCACATAATAGATAATCTCCTTACCTGAACCATTTCTTATGAAGAGCATGGATATGATACATACAAGCGAGATACTGCTAGAAAGGAGACATCGAGGCTTCATAGGTATGCATCAAGAAGCAGGATGTTGATGATTATTGGAGAAAGATGTCGATGGAGTGTTCAATAGGTGGTATATTCCACCCTGTTTCACGAATAATTTAACACTGTCATCATGGGGAGGGGAAAACGGGTCATGGGAACTGTGCCCCGGGGCCCATTACACGTTCTTCACATGCAACGGGCACCTGGCTACAGCGTTTTGTCAACCGTCAAGCAAATAGTCGATCGTCAAGTCCTCGTCAACCACTGACGGGGACTACTCGAGCCAAAACATACCTGGAGTCACCCACCCACCTGACTTCAGACGGGCCGCCATCTATGATTGCCACCACGGCAGAAGGGGCCTGGACGCGCCCTCCAAACCTTGGTGAAATAAACAATTACGACCACGGCGTTGCATAGAGACTCGACCGTTTCGTTCCACCCTCCCCAAAGCCCATGGCGACGCCATGGCTGGCAATTGGGAAGATATGCACTGGAAACGAATACACTTGACTCAAAAGCTGCCTATCCTAGCCATATTACTCACATATCTATTTTAAAATAAATATGGCCCAAATTCTTCCTGGGGTGGCTTTATGAGTCAGATTCCTATGCTCAGCAGAGCTTGTTGCGTGGACCATGGCCCCACCTCCCGATCCATGAATTCCGATTCAACGGCATAATTTTTACCGAGAGTTTAGCGTGCCTTCGACGCACCGACACGGCCGCCCGGTAGCTCGTCCCCGGCCTTATCGGGCCAGCTGCCAACTGACACTCCCGGCCGGAGACTAAATGCGAGCGCGTGGAGCGACCCGAACCAGTCTTGCCAGGACAGGGGAGACCAATGCAGGCCGGCGTTCTAACCAACTCAGGCACCGATGCGGCAAATTATTAGCACGCATGCATCAGTGCTCAGCATGCGATAAATAGTACATGAAAAATACAAGTGAAGAACCACGTGACACGTACTTATAGCTCGCACGTGTTCCCAAGCTCCTCTCCACTCTTCAGCGCATAGCTGGGATGGGTCGTACCCTTTTCAACTACTTCCCAAAAGGCTGAACTCTGCGCATTTCAGCACCAATGGCTAATGCTCAGCTTAACACTTATTTCAACAGCTTGAAGACTACCAACCCAAAATGGTGAAGTGCCCAACGATGCCGAATACCACAACTTGAGTGAAAGATCGTGTTGCACATATGCATAACCGCATGAATTGATCAAATGTCTGCGCTATGCAACAACACGCTCCACTGCATTTTCAACTTTTAATTTCATCCACACCTGCACCAAGTCCACCTCTCAGTGCAACGTTCACATTTGAGGGTGCGAACGCACATTCCCCCATATACACCCATTCGACTCCAGAATAGCTACAACTGGGTGAACTTCGAGTCCGCTATGATCGGCATCCGCGATCTGGACACAATTTCAGACCATCGGCAGACATCCTCGGACAAACACGCCCGCCTGCTCTCCAAGGTCAGCTCAACGTGCCAACAGCCGCATGCCCGGGCCGAAACGCCGGACGAGCGGTCACAACCTGGCCCAGCCGGCCGGGAGCAGCCGGCCGGCCGTAACCTGGCCGGCTGTTCAGCAGGGCCCGCACAAGTGCCGCTGATCTGGGCGCACGTGGTGCGCGTGTGACAGGCCCGGGTCAGTGGCCCAGCGTGTGGGCCGTGGGACGCCGGCGACAATGTGGGCCGCCGGCCGGAGACCAGTCCGCCGGCGGCGGCGGCGGCGGCACAAATACACCTGGCAACCGAGGGAGGAAGTCGAGCCGGCCGACCGACGGCCACAGACGGGTACTGACCCCGCCACAGACGGGACTGACCCCGCCACACCTGACCCGCTACTGATGGGACCGACCCGCCACACCTGACCCACTACTGATGGGACTGACCCGCCACACCTGACCCCGCCAGACGGGGCTGACCCGCCACACCTCACCCCGCCAGACGGGGCTGACCCGCCACACCTGACCCCGCCAGACGGGACTGACCCGCCACAGACGGACTGACCCCGCCACAGACGGGACTGACCCGCCACATCTGACCTCGCCACAGACGGGACTGACCCGCCACATCTGACCTCGCCACAGACGGGACTGACCCGCCACAGACGGACTGACCCGCCACAGACGGGACTGACCCGCCACAGACGGGACTGGCCCGCCACATCTGACTTCGCCACAGACGGGAGTGACCCGCCACACCTGACCCGCTACTGATGGGACTGACCCGCCACAGACAGGGCCGACCATCGGGACCACGCCTTTCCTACTGCTGCGATCGCACAGATGTATACGAAACTACCGGGAAGTCGGGCGGGCCAGTGAGCGCGCCGCCTCCCGGATAATCCGCACGGCTAGTCACCGGAAGCGGGCCCCTGGATCCCACGATCCACGATCATCCGGCGGCCAGTCGCCGGAAACAGGTCCGGGATCTCACCGACGTAAGCCTGACTCACGCACCACGGAACTGCTCCTCGTTTGAAGCGGAACTCCTCCTGCAACCCAGCCGATACGGCCGCCGCCCACAACGACCGGGCTGGATTCGTGGAACTGGCGGCGCTCTGAAATGCGATTCGCGGAAGCGTCCAGTCAGAGTGAGCAACTAGGCGACGGGACGGGGAAGGACCCGGAGACGGCTCCTCCCGACAGTGCCTGTGGGTGGGGGTGGACACGGCTCGATCTGACGGAGGGAGGGCGTGATCTGCTGGAGGTCAGGACGGACGCAGAGTGGAGGGTGGACACGGCCCGATCTGACGGAGGGAGAGGCGTGATCTGCTGGAGGTCAGGACGGACGCAGAGTGGGGGTGGACACGGCCCGATCTGACGGAGGGAGGGCGTGATCTGCTGGAGGTCAGGACGGACGCAGAGTGGAGGGTGGACACGGCCCGATCTGACGGAGGGTGGGCGTCTGCTGGAGGTTAGGACGGCGCAGGTGGGGGGTGGGCGTGATCTGACGGAGGGTGGGCGTGATCTGCTGGAGGTCAGGACGGACGCAGGGTGGAGGGTGGACACGGCGCTGATCTGACGGAGGGAGGGGCGATCTGCTGGAGGTCAGGACAGACCTCCGACCTGATTCGCGGCCACTTCAGACCGGGCCGCCTATCGAGTCGGATCGGTATCTCAGAATTACGATACACCATCCGACCGGGGGTGGCCGGTCGGCGCTACGGACCCAGTCCGGCTCCCCTCGCCCCAAATCAGGGGGGCTTTGGGACCCTTCGAACAGAATCGATCATTCGCTGAGTTGCGGCTGTAGGTTGGGTTGGATTGGGTTGGGTTGGGCTTGGTTGGGTTGATCGGGTTTGGCTGGGTGGGGTTGGGTTGGGCTGTTGGATTACATTAAGTCGATATAAGATGAGATTGGCAAGGTTTGGTTGGGCTGGATTGGGTGGGAATGGAGTGGATTCGGGTAGGGTGGGGTGGGGTGGTGATAAATTGAATGGAGCTAAGTCGTGTTCGGTAGCGTGAGGTGTAATGGGCTATGCTAAGGTACGCAAGACTGTGTTATTAGGCTGCGATGAGAATGGGTGGATACTCCATACCGTTTGTCGTCTTTTGCGTGGGGGACATTTCTCTCAATGCTGTGAACAATTAACATGCAAGATCTATGGACGCCGGAGAACGACACGCAAAACACCCATCTTCTTCCTGCCATCTCCTCGTCAATCTCTGTCTAATGGTCGGCCCCCGGCAGGGGGGTCGACACCACCCACATTCCGACGGCTCGATGTAGGCGAAGGTGGCCTTAATTGGCTCTGGCGTCTCTCCACAGCTGCGACTGCGGGCCCGTCGCTACTGACAGTGCAGCCGTCGCCGACAGTACAGTCGTAGGGCCGCTGACAGCACGGTCGTAGGGCCGCTGATACTACAGTCGTAGGGCCGCTGACAGCACGTACAGTCGTAGGGCCGCTGACGGTACAGCGAGGCCCTACAGATGCCGGTGTAGGGCCCTGACACAGTCGTAGGGCCGCTGACAGTACAGTCGTAGGGCCGCTTACAGTACAGTCGTAGGGCCGCTAACATCACAGTCGTTGGGCCGCTGACAGTACAGTCGTAGGGCCGCTGACAGTACAGTCGTAGGGCCGCTGACAGTACAGTCGTAGGGCCGCTGACAGTACAGTCGTAGGGCCGCTGACAGTACAGTCGTAGGGCCGCTGACAGTACAGTCGTAGGGCCGCTGACAGCACAGTCGTAGGGCCGCTGATAGTACAGTCGTAGGACCGTTGACACTACAGCCGTATGACCACTAACAGTACAGTCGTAGGGCCGCCGACAGCACAGTAGTAGGGCCATTGACAGCACAGTCGTAGGGCCGCCGACAACATAGTCGTAGGGCCGCTGACGGTACAGTCGTAGGGCCGCTGGAAGTACAGTAGTAGGGCCGCTGACAGCACAGTCGTAGGGCCGCTGACAGTACAGTCTTAGGTGTGCCAACTTCTCTCTCTCTCTCGGCCCGAGTCCAGCCCGCTATCAGCACCGTCTTCAAGCGGCAGGCCGGACATCCTCGGTCTCCCGTGCTCTGGGTGGTGCAGTCATACGGCCTAAATACAAATCCCGCAATTCAATGCGTATGCTGAGAACGAGCTTCGTTGATCAGAAACCGGACAGTCGATGCGCCCCTAAACTCCGATCAGAAACCGGAAGAACGTCACGCACTGAATTTGATGGTTGAAAAGTTTTCCGTCCCGAGCCAAAGATTCTGAAGTATAAACCAGTCCATCAGCGCGGGAGCTCTATCCTCCATCTGTCGGACGACAGCGCCGGCGCGAATTTTCCGTCCCGAGCTCAAGATTCTGAAGTATAAATCCAACCTATCAGCGCAGAGCTCCATCTTCCATCTATCGGAGCTACATTTTCCATCTGCTGGACGGCGGCGCCGGCAGAACTAGGACAACAATTTGGCGCGCCCGCCGTCGGCGCCAAATCCGCCGGCGCCACGTCGGCCGCCCGCTCTCGATTTCGGCGCGCCGGCGCTGTCCCGGGCGGAGCCGTGACGTCACGGCCAGTGGCCTTGGCGTGACGTCACGGCAGCGCACCAGTCAGCTGACGTGGCCGGAGTGTGACGCGCGGCGCAGAGGAGCGCCGCAGCGACCGGTGGCGCTTTGTCGCTGCTGAAGATTTTATCAAGAGAGAAGTGTGCCATGGATGCGATCACCCGCCGCCGCCGACTAGTTTCGGGTTCGCTAGTTGTTCGGGCTTGAAGCCGAAACGACTACGCCCAATCTGGAGCAAACCATATTCGTCGGGATGGGGTGGGGTAAAATAAAATGTCCACAGGCGACTCGAAGCACACCAGCTCTACACACCGAGCGGATTAAGAATGTGACAGACGTCGCGTTCAAAGGCCGTACACAAATTCATTCATTGTGCCATGAGTGCCGCTTTGCATACTACTTGAGTCCCCCACCCCCAATAATTTCAACCTTTAGCACGGGAATGGGGTGTGCTCGCAATCCATTTTAGTTCAGCATTTTCTCCATGTATTGTGCTCCTCCCCCTAATAACTTTCGGGAATCAAAACGCTAAATAGTGTTTCTTTTCGAATTTCGAGTGTGGCCGGTATGGCCACCCCGCGATAGCCTGCGGGCGTACCGACGTGACACGCATCGTGCCGATGACCGGCCGCTCAGCGGGTAGGGCGTGCGACTCCTGGTCGTGAGATCGTGGGTTCGAGTCCCGCAGCCGGCTGGACTGCCAAGTCTGCTCGCTTCCGATCAGGGTGAAAGGTTGACGGCGCCATGGGGCCTAGCAGTCGAACGCGTCGTAAACGAACCCAACGCGGTCGTTCTCCCTGTGAACGCTCTGAGGAGACTGCGCTCGTGTGCTCACGAGACTGCGCCCGCGTGCGACAGTCTCGTGAGGAGCTCCTGACGTGGTAATGCACTCCGAAACAAAACCTCCAACCTCCCGAAATCACCTGCTCGCCCACTTGAACTCGTCACCGGATTGAGCCTGGCTGGAACCCACAGCTCCCGATCAGCCAGTGGGAGCGAAGACAATCGATCTCTCGTTTGTCGCCTGGGCCAAGTAGACACCGAGTCAGTACTGGCATACTAAGCACTACTACTGGCGAGTCGCACGAGTGGCGGATCCAGAGGGCTGGTCTTCGACCGGTTTGTGAGGGGGTTTCTTCAATTTCATCTCCGATTTCGATCGATTATTTGGGCTTAAGGGCGCACCGACTGAAAGGTCATTTAGCGCCCAATCTCCGATTTCGAAAACAAGTTTGATTTCAACAGCGAACATTTGGTGGGTACGCTTAAGACAGTATTGCTGTCACAACATTCTTTGATTTCGAGAAAATCTTAGTGCAACAAGTTCGGAAAAAGCCGGCCTTGGGTGGGAAGGCTGGGGCATGGACCCTTGCCCTTCCAGCTCCGCCAAAGCCACACCACACCACACATACCTGAGCAGTGTAAAATAATTCACCATGTTAATGGACTTGTGCTATTTCATCGTCGTCTTAGGTTTTTACCATTTTGCCACATGATGTATGGGCAGTCATCACACACACGGCTGCTAAATAATGTAAAATGCATGTAACTGAAGTGAAAGGAATTCTGATTTTTAATCCTTAAGTGGCAATCCTGTATTTTATTCCAATCTTTCACTATTCCCAAGCAACTTCTTCCTTCATCCACACAGTTAATGGTGAAGTAATTTTATGACACCGTACCCGAGGTATTCGCCTCCCCACCGGGCCACCAGGCGACAAACCTGCAGCTCTAGCCTGGCCACTGGCCGCTCAGCTGACTCACGGCGGACCGTGACGTCAGCTGGGCGGGCCGTGTGACGTCAGCTGGGCGGCGCTTCGAGAGACTTCGACTCGGCGCTTGGCCGCGACCGTTGGGCCCAGGGAAACGGTTCGTCCCAGGCACCCAGCCACACGCGTCGTCGACGTCGGGCCACGTTACGACTGACGTCACACACAAGGATACACCGCTGCGTCACGAATGACGTCGGGGGGCGGGGATGGCCGAGTGGTTAAGGTGTCGGGCTATGGGTACCAAAGGTCCCGGGTTCGACTCTAGCGCCACTCAGGACATTTCCCAATCCCGCGGCCCACCGGCGAAACAGTGTGGGCGGCGCCATTAGCCGTGAATGTGCATAAAGTGTGTCGTGAACCAACCAATAAACAAACGAATGACGTCGGACACAGAGATATCTGACGTCATTAATCAGCAACACTTCCAGCGATGTCGCTGGCTGACGACATGTAGAACGTGACTATCCTAAAATTACTTCACCATTAACTGTGTAGATGAGAAAGAAGTTGCTTGCAATGGTGAAAGATTGGAAGAAAATAAAGGACCTCCACGTAAATTAAAAAACAGTCAGCACTGCATTTTACAGTATTTGCAGCCGTGTCATGATGACTGCCCACACATCATGTGGCAAACAAAAACCTAAGACAAGGATGAAATGCACAATTCCATTAACTTTGAATTTCATTTTATTATTTTTAAAAAGGAAACATCGTAGCTATATTCGTTATGTCAAGGATGCACACGTGCCACTGCCTGTTTAATAAAATACTTCTACTCCCGTTATATACTGAACAGTCGCGGAGGGGTCGCCAATCTGGACCAACCAGCGCCGTTCACGCTCCAAACCTCACGGTGACTGGAGTGTCGGCTAACGCGCTCACTACCACTGGCGGACGTACCACAGCCCCTAGAGATCGATTATTTGGGCTTAGGGGCGCGCCGGCTACGCGGCCATTTGACGCCCATCCCTCAAAAGAGAGCTGCCACCCCTGCCTTAAAAGCGACGTGCTGGAAGTATGCTTTCCGAGTACAGGCTGGGAAAATCTCCATGACCAGCTTCAATCAATAACGCGTTATCCATCCTCTCCGATATACGCGCCCTGGAGGGAGGGAGGGGGAGGGCGAAAACCGGCCAACCCTCCGGTTTTTCGTGCATAACTCCAGATTTTACCAGGCGACATACGCCATCGTTTCTGTACCTGCTTATAAATTACCGGCGCATTGTTAGAAACACTCGCACGTCCGGTGGTCCGCGCAAACTTCGCATGTCCGGGGGGGCAGATGTCTGCCCCTAAAATGTATAGAACTATGCTAGCTAGCGACCAACGGAAAACGGCGTTGGATAGCTGGTGACGGGCTCTATCGAAAGTGTTTCGGTCATTTTTTTTCGCTCAGGTCAACATTCAGGTCACTGGGTCATCATAGGTCAAATTCGACCAGATTAGGTAGGACTCAGATATGGACACATATCAGGACCTGTAACAGATAGAAACAAACGGCGAACGCTATCCGACAGTCCTTGAAATGCGCTATCGACAATAGGCGGTGTAATTTAAGGTCAGGTCAACCGAAACTCAGGTCAAGGCCATAGTCATGACCTCAGGTCAAGGTCATGAAGTCGCCTAGGGAGGTCATGTAATGTATCAATCGACACGTCTTGGCGATGCAAGCACAATGACGGTAATTTCAGCCTTCTAGCTCAATGCAGTGCGATATAATGCGCAGAAATGTGTAGTGATCTCAGGTGACCTCAGAGACCTTGGTGAGGTCACTGAGCAAAAATGTCAGCGGTAACATTGAGCATAGCTTCTATCTACATGCCACAACCGTTGTGAGATCATTCCGAGAGCAAATATGTAACCAGGAAACATTTGTATATCTTACCATATATATTTTACCATATAATGGGGAAGCCATGACCGCGACCTGACCTAAGGTCAATGCTACGAAAAAACCCGATATACATATTATGGTCCCTGATGAGATCATGATACAGCGTTAAAATATTGGTTTTTCGTTAGGTGTGTGATGTCGAAACGAGTCCACTAAGATGTCGAAATTTCGCACGGTAAGGATGTAGCTTAGAACATTGTATAAGTGCTTCAAATTCAATTTTAAGCCCATAGCCTGTTCATATGTGCATCTGATTCGTTTATCTTGAGAGACACCTACTATAGGGATATTTATAGTAATGCTAACGATAGGAATGTCGCACTAATAACAAATTGTATTGAACAGTTGACCATACCATGGGTAATCTCATTGCTTGAAATCGCGTTAGGTACAAGATGTTTATGTGTCACAATATGTAATGATGAGCATGAACATGATGCTAACACACAAACCACCGTTAGAAACAAGGCATGGAGACTTCATGAACACACATCAAGAGACACGATGTCAATACTTCTTTGGGAAGGATGTATGCTCATTATTCAATAGGTGGTATATTCCACCTTATTTCACGAATATTTCATCACTGTCATGACATGTTATAAGTTTGAAATCAATCGCCCAATTATTGTGGAAGTTACGCCAGCCACCTAGAACTCCGAGTGTAGTTGGGTCACTTCGCCTGACCTGGTGACCTGACCTGAGACGACCCAGGATTAAAAATGTATGAGAATATGCGGAAAAAACCAATGAACAGCTATGCGAGGTTTGGCCTTGCTAACCCGATTACTTTGGCGGCAAATGAGGAAAAACCGGAGGGGGGGGGGATATCTGCCCCCGGACGTGCGCGCGTTAACACGCACAGCGGAGGGCCTCTAAAAATTACGCGCACTGAAGGGGACGGGGGATACCGCCTCCTAATATCTCGGCTCCTGTTAAAGCTAGAACAACGAAATTCGCAGGGTGGATAGGCACCATAGGGAACTCTATTGTGTGCAAATTTCGTGACCTTAGGTCAATATATTCAAGGTCAAATGAGGCCAAAATAGCAAGATTTTCTGGTTTTGCGTAGCTTGGCTTGTTATTGTTATGGATCGCTGTGATTGTGTTTAAATGCTTCAAAATTAGCATGCATGATGTTTTGGACATTAAAATTTTTTTATTCGAATTGCTGTTGGGGTGGCTTGAGGAACCAGGGTTCTATTGCTAAGCAGAGCTTGTTGCGTGAACCCTGGCCCCACCACCCGATCCATGAACTCCATTTTGCGTGAACCCTGGCCCCACCACCCGATCCATGAACTCCATTTCAACGGCAGAATTTAGACCGAAAGTTTAACGTGCCGCCAATGCACCGACACGGCCGCCCAGTAGCTAGTCCCCGGCCTTATCGGGCCAGCTGCCAACTGACACTCCCGGCCGGAGGCTAAATGCAAGCGCGCGAAGCGACTCGAACCCTATGTTGCCAGTACAGGGGAGACCAGTGCAGGCCAGCGCTCTAACCAACCGAGCTACCGGGGCGGTAAACATTATTATGACATTATTAATGATGCAATACAATGATGCCAGGTCCTTCATTTGACCTTATCGGGTCATTTCTGCTCCAGTTACCGGAACCGGGCTGCCCACCCGACTGCTCCGTTTGGCGGTTCGGCATAATCAGCTTCGCAAAGGAAGGAGCGAAATACATGAATAAAGTATGGAAACGCTTAGGCACACAATAAGAAACAGTAGATTTCCGGATGTGCAGGGGGTAACATGCAAAGTGATATCAATCGCATGACAGGCATTTGCATTTATGACAACATTCCGGTTGACCAAGTTTGGTTCAATGAGCCTGTCATGAACTTGACTTGACCTCGGCGACCTAACATGACTTTTAAGTAATGTAGCACAATATGCATCAAACAAGTCGCTAGTGTTGTCAAGAACACTTCCCTTTTACCAATATATTGGAAGCGCATCAGCGCAGATTTTTGTGGTCTGGCGCTGCGAAATTTGTTTACTTTAACGGCCGCTAACTTGAAAACTGTTCGGCAGATTTTCATTTATCTTGCTTTAAACAATGCGCCGGTCATTTTTAAGCAGGTACACAAAAATAATGGAGTACATCGGCCGGTACAATATGTAGTTACGTGCGAAAAATCGGAGGTGTGGGCGGGTTTCGCCCCTCCAGGGCGCGTGTTAAAGCAAGGAAAACGAAAATCTGCCGAAAATTTGTCGTGTTAGGGGTAGCTCTTAAAATTTTCCATGCGCCAGACCACAAAAAAACGGCGCTGATGCGCTTCCCGTATATTGGCAAAAGGGAAGTGTTCTTGGCAACACTAGCGACTTGTTTGATGTATATTGTGATGCTTTATAGTTTCAAAGTCATGTTGGGTCACCGAGATGAAGTCAGGTCAAGTTTATGGCAAACTTGGTCACTGGAATGTTGTGCAAAAATACAAATGACTCATGCGATTGATGTCACCTTGCATATTACTCCCTGCACATTGAGAACTACTGTTTAGCATTGTTGTCGGTATAGTCTCGCGGGCGGCCCGGTTTCAGTGACTGGAGCAGGTAATGATCTGATAAAGTGCTGCTATATAGGTGACCTGAGGCTAAATGCTGGGTCTAACATCTGTATTGTATCATTAGCAATGTTCAAAACATCAATGATGTCCATTTTGGAGCATTTAAACACAATCGTAGCGATCCATAACAATGACAAGCCAAGCCACGCAAAACATGCAATTTTTACATTTTGACCTCATTTGACCTCAAAGATACTTACCTAAGGTCATGAAATTTGCACAAAATAGAGTTGACTACCGTACCCATCCACCCTGCGAATTTCGTTGCTCCAGCTTTTATAGGAGCCGGGATCTTAGGGGGGGGGCGGAAACCGCCCACCTCCAATGCACGCAATTTTCAGAAGCCTTCCAGGGCGCGTGTTAAAAGACACGTGCCAAATACCATACGGAAAAAAGCTGCAGGATTGTGCTACCGGGCGGACCCGGGCCGGGCGGCTGAACCCGAGTGTACCGGCGGGCCGGACCAACGACAAAACCTGTACCTCTATCTGGTGACGTCACGTCGTTCGTGGGCCATGAGTCACAGTTATCTGGTCTTGCAGTGCAAAAAAGGCGCGGCGACACCCGGACGTGATCCCACAACCTACTCAGAAGCGGAGCGTGCGATGCAGGCACCACGGACACTCAAGCCCCACAGGCACCGCGTCCGTGTGCGCCACTCAATTTAGGCCACTCGCGGGGCACGACAGGGCCAACTCTCCCAGTTACTCGCGGCTCACAACGAACCCGGCCGCAAGACTACGCGCGACAGCATTTGAAAGTTGCCACGTGGCCAGTGACTATAACGAACACCCCCGAGGGGTCGCGGGTCTGTAGCCAGCGGCACAATTCCGGTACTTATCACCAACGGTCAGGTGAAGTGACGGTCGATGGCGGCCGTCGTCACCGCGGCACGGTGGACATGCAGTGGCCGACAATCCATGGTGGTGGTGGTGATAGGTTGGAATTTTGGGGCGCGTCGACATCCAGGGTCACTTTGCTTCTCATTAACTCAGAAATCTTCACAATTCAGTATTTGCAGTGTCAGACGCCCATACATCATGTGAAATCGTAAAAACCTAAGACAATCAATATACGGTACATTTTATAATGGCCTTGCTTTATTAATATTCAATGGGCTGTTAAATGGCGTTTAATATTCATTGGTGGGGCATATCACCTCAAGGCGAGCTTGTCGAAGGCAGGTGAAAATAATCCTAGACGCCACGACTTCAGAGTCGTTCCCTATTAGCATTCGCAAAGAAGTTCAGCCGTTCTAAAATTTGACGTCGTAGAGGTTCTAACAGTATACAGCCTGCTAAAACATGGTGCACGGTAAGCGGGCTAGAACAGCGCGGACACAAAGGTCGGTCATCACCGGTCAGTTGTAAATCGTGAAATATCTCAGTCCGAGTGATTGTCGGCTCTATCAACCGGGGTCCTATGCATAGGCGCACTGGAGGGGGGGGGGGGGCAGGGGGCCCGGGCCCCCATGAGACCAGTGCCATTTTTACCGAAAAGTGCCCTCTTGGCCGGAATGTACCAAATTTAGCCAAAAAATCACCTGCCTTACGTGCCCCGCCTGTGCCAAAGGTGTCCTTCGGGCCCAAAACTGCCCTTTTGGCCAAACATTTTTTGTCACGCCCCCTCGGACAACAGACCTTCCAGTGTGCCCCGGGCCGCAGTGCCCCGGGCCGCAGTGCCCTTTTGGAGCCGGCCAAGTGCCCTTTTCGGTCAGGGCCCCCATGGAAAAATCCTGGGTGCGCGCCTGGTCCTATGCTAAGCAGAGCGTGCTGTGTGAACCTCGACCCCCCGTCACACGATCCGGAACGTCCCGCTACGCGGCGGAATTTTGGCCGATTGTTCAACGCGCCGTCAACGCATCCAGTGCTGAAGCCCCTGGTGGCGCGAGCCTGGCCTGGTCGGGCCAGTTGCCAGCTGACCCGCCCAGTCTGGGCCATGCAAGCACGCGAGGCGACGCCAGCCCTGCCCTGTTCGGACAGGCGAGACCGGTACCGAAACCGACTGAGCTCTCGGGACGGCAAGGAACGTGGGAAACGGGGCAGGAGACACTTGGCCAATTTTGAGAAGGAACAATCATATCCATATATACGGCATCATCTTGCTGCACCGAAATTTCCGGGCAGCTGGAGATGTGCCCAAAACAGGACACAACCCAATAACACAAAAATCGTTCGTTCGGCGAAAGCCTCATCCCGCCTCCCAAAACACAAGCGCCACACTAGCGGAGCACGAAAAGAGCCGCAGGTTCGCGCCCGGCACGGACCCGGGCCGGACGGGCCTGACCGCCGGCCGAACCTGCACCTCTGTGCCGGTGACGTCACGCCGTCCGTGGCCTATGAGTCACGGCCGTCACGCACACACCGCCGGCTCCCACGTGCCGGGCCGATCGACGCCCCTTCGAACGCCGCTCGGCGCCGAATTGAGATCAGAGCCGCGGCGCGATGAAGACCGCGGCCCGCTCTACAACCGCCAGCAAAAAATGGCGCGCCTTGTCATTTGAACCAGCTGTATTTCATCAGGCATATACAAACTGAGTGGTGCAGCGAAATTTATTCAAATACAGAAAAGGTACGTCATTATTTGTTTTGTTTTTTTTTCACGGCGGTAAAGCAGGTCTCAGACTGTCACGTGTCTCAAGATGGATGAAACAGCGGCAAATTATATATTTTAGGTAGACCAATGACATTCCGGGGCACGACAAAGCGTAGAAATATTTCCAAACGTTACTGAACCATATCTTACGTCTGCAACCTCTCACGCCCATTGGTGGCGGGTGGATTCGGAAAATCCCGGGCTGGTTGTGGGATTCGAACCCAAGATCTCAAGCTCAAGAGTCCAGCACCCCACCGACTGACCTATCGCGATCCCGACGCACATCGAACCTCGCAGGTCACACAGAGCGTCACAAGTCACAAGCGAGCGTCGGCGAACGCTGTGAACGGCTTCCGCGAAGTTCGCGAGGCCAAACACGATCACGGCACCCTCGCGAGATGTCCTCGGTGTGTGTTGGCGCCATTTTCCGCCGGCCGCGGGAAAGCCGTTTGCAATGGCGGCGCCATTCGTGCCGCGTCCGCGGAAACAATCCTCCAACTGGACGCCACATTGGCTTCACGCGCTAATCGTGATCACTCATGCGCCGATCGTGACGACTTCGCGATAATCGTTCCATTAGACAGCACGGACCGGAACACGAGCCGTAAGTGCCCACGTTACGAGATGGTCGTGGTGGTGGATTGGAGTTTAGGGGCGCGTCGACATCAAGGGTCACTTTGCGCCCATACGTTACGAGAGGGAGTGGGTTATTGGCTCTACCGGGAATCGGGCTGCTGGGCCATGCGGCGTCGACACGCTCCCACGTCGATTGGTCGCGGGTCGACTCGCTACTCCCGCAGGCTGTGCGATTCGAACCCACGATCTTACGATGCAGAGTCGAACGTTCTACCGACTGGACTGCGCGACCCTCGGAAGACACGGAAGCCGACGGTGAGGACACTGAGAGGCTGATGGTGATTGATCGTTCAAGTTACGGAACAGCGAACATGTAGTCACACTGCGCGAGACGGAGGGGAACAAGAATTGGAACGAAATCGAATCGGACGGGTCGGCCGAACATGGGGGGGGGGGATTGAACAGGAAGGGAAGAAATGCCTGGATAGGACAAGATAGGACAGGACAGGTTGCGACAGGAGAGGACGGCGCGAGATGGAATTGGATTGGTACTAGATGGTTGGTCATTTGGGATTAGGGGCGCATCGACTGCTTCGGTCATACAGCGCCCATATAGGACTAGATGGAACTGGATGGGATTATATGGGATGGAAAGGCAATGCAATGGAATGGAACAGGACGGGGCTGGACGGATGGCGCGGAGGCGGGGCAACACACAGCTAATAGAGAGGGGTAAGTGCTCCAGCACATCTACACCGTGGAAAAAAAACAGAGTGCACAATAAACCCCTCCCATAGTTGTGCGAAAAGTGACTTCAAAGTGACCGTTATCCAACCAAACCTTGTGCACAAGAGCGAATCAGAAGTGGCCCACCTTCCGCCATGCTCGAATTACAAAACAACCACAAACACAAAGCTTGTCCACAACGCCAAGTTTCACTGGCAGAACTGAATACAATCCAGATGCAAACCGCCAAACGCCAACTAACGACATAATCGTAAGGCATCCTCACGCGACTAATCATCGTAATCAAGGAGGGTAAAAATGGCGGGTACGCTTGGCGCGTTTATCGCGCGGAAACGTTCGCACAGCTGATACTCGTGGCATTGAGACAATCACCTGCAGTGATTTACTGGCGCACGATCGCCAGCACACAACTGGCGCCAGCCGGGGTGTCCTGGACTGTGCCACCCGGCGCGTTTCTCATCTAGAACATAATCATCGGAGGGCCCGCTCTTTTTGGCAGAGGTTGAACAAAGTTATGATTGGTTGGCTGTTGGTTTTTACGACACATCGACAGTTGAGTCATGTAGTCATGTATATATATATATATATATATATATATATATATATATATATATATATATATATATATATATATATATATAAGCACACACATGTACATCGACATTTCTCTGATTGGCGGCCTGATATTTCGACAATTGAGTGGAGACCCACACTTAATGACGATTTGTTCGACATCATCGTCTCCATTTGATATCATTTTGTGCCGCTTCTGTTTTTATCACAAGTCACGAATGGCATTTAGGTCCTTAAAAGCGCCGGTGTTTTATGACAGCAGCACTACTAATTTGCACGGGCATCATATACACTACTGCTATCATCATCATTACCACGAAACAATCAACGCGGGGCAAAGAAAATCACTCATCAATATACCTTCGCGCGTGTTTTTGACATCGGCTCGCTTTTTATCACCCTTCTCCCCTCCACCGTAGACAAAATATATTCCAGGACATTGGGTTGGTCACACAGGGAAATACGACTCGTGTATCGTACATAGTAGCGAGCTTAAACAACTAATTCAAAGCTTGGAGTGGTTGGCTACACCTCGGAGCTTAGGTTGGGGTGGGGGTGGTGGGTTAGGGTTGGTTGGTTATTGATTTCACGACGCATCGACCGTCGAGTCATGTAGCGTCGCCAATCTCTCACGCCGATTGGTCGCGGGCGATGAGTAGCGACAGGTGAGACCCGAACCCACAACCTTTCGATTGTGAGACGAGCAGCTTACCACTGGACCACTTGTCCACGTGGTGGGTTGGGGGCGCATCGACTGCGTCGGCCATACAGCGACTAGCCACACCCTCTCCGTTCATACACCACCGAGCCGCAACCAAATGAGAGCGAATCGCCACGGACACCCTGCCACCTGCACGTATACGTTCGCAATGAGACGCATGATGATGAATTGGGGTTTAGGGGCGCGTCGACTGCCATGGTCATTTTGCGCCCATAACTGTGTTTACAGGCCATCTACCATGCCCCTACAGTAGGCAGCAAGACATAATATTCAGGGACGGCGATAGATAACATCAAAACTCGCTTGTCCAAGGAAGTTAAAAATGTCCCCAGACGACACGACCTCAGTCATCCTTTAGCAACATACGCAGTGTCGCTGTTTACACGTCCTAAAATCTGGTGTCGTAGAGGTTCCAAGGATACACAGCCTATTAAAATATGATCAGCGGTAAGAGGGTCAGAACACCGTGGGCACAAAGGTCGGTCATCACCGGTCAGTATATAGCTGTGTGTCGCGAAGGCATGCCCTATCCTCAATCGACAGAGCGTCACTTCCTCTCGTCGCGAGGTCCGGTGTGAGGAATGCCATATTCCTAGTTCTGGTTTTATAACTCGAACAATGAGACGCAGACAATCTAACGGTGCAGAGAACTCACCCACGCCGGTTGGGTGAACAATGGCTTTCCCTTAACGTGACCTTTGATATATGCCTTTCTACAAATTTCGGCTGTGAAGTCGGAGTCATACTGCTTTGAGTCTTAACGAGAGCCACAGGGGTCATCGGGGCTAAGCCTATGAGAACATACTATCAGACTATAAAAAGCAACTGGACCTGCCCAATCAATCCTAAGTTCAGGAGAAATATCTGCCTTATTGTGCCGTCCTGACCAATCTAAACAGCCTGACATGGCCGACGGCCGGCTCTGAATCTACCGCCAGGTTCGTCTGTCACTGGCATAACTTCGCACTTATAAGCATGGCCAGACATCTATTTACCTAAACGAATTCCACTCCATTTGCCCCAATTCCTAACCTCCTGCCACAAAACTTATAATTGAAAAACACTTCGACCTAATGAATGTATCCACCTAGTAGCCAGTATTGATTTCCTTAACTTATTAGGGGGCAATGCACAATGCAATGGAAGGGCCCAAATGGATTTGGAGGTGGTTAAGTTAATTCCATGTTAAGTTGAAATCATTGGTGTGGAGATGGGATGGGGCAAAGCCATCATTGAGAGGGCACCTCAATGTTGGATTGTAAGCATGTAAAACAACACCGCTGCACCTAGCTATGGAGAGGCCACCAACATTACAAAGCCGTCCCAATAGCTCAGCGGGTTACATCGCTAGCCTGCACCGGTCTCCCCTGCCATGGCAACACCGGGTTCGAGTCGCTTCGCGCGCTCGCATTTAGCCGCCGGCCGGGAGGGTCAGTTGGCAGCTGGCCCGACAAGTCCGGGGAGACTATCTGCCGGGCGGCAGTGCCGGCGCATCGACGGCACGCTCAACTCACGGCCAAAATTCTGCCGTCGAACTGCTATTCACGCATCGGCCGGTTGCGCCAGGAGTCACACAAGCTGCTTGGCATAGGACCCGGGAACACACAACCGTCCCGGTAAAAATTCACGCTACATTGAAAACACGAGCGTGTTGGCATGGCCAGCCAGACAGTGTTTTCATGCACGTCGCCATCAGCTACCACATCACCAGCTGACCCCGCTACAGTGTTAAATTATTATCGAAATAGGGTGGAATGTACCACCTTCTGAATACTCAATCGACATCCCTCTCCAAGAAGTATCGACATCCTGCTCCATGATGCATGCTTATGAATCTCCGTGTCTCCTTTCTAACAGTATCTCGTTTATAAATAACAAGTGCATGCTCTGAATAAGTAATGGTGATACACGAACACTTCGCAATACAATTACATTACGAATGTAATTGCATTCACAATTGCATTACACTTTACAGGTAAGTGCTGGTATCGTATGCCACACCTACAATGTGGTGTGGCATACGATACCAGTTTATAGCATTTCTCCTTATCCCGAATATAGCTCTTAATAAATTACGAATCTCAAAACAAATGATGAAGATGCAGTACCTACACCATTTATTCAAATTTGAGTTTGAAAAACGCCAAAACTATTTTAAATGATAATAATTCCATGGCAAATTTCGGCATCCTACTGTGCGCGTTTCGGCATCTCACACCTAACGAAAAACCATTATTTTATCCCTGCCCCGCTACCACTGGCCGTCTCGAGTGGTGTGGCAGCAGGCCATGTCGTCAGCTGACCTTTTGAAATGGTGAGCGCGGGAGACCATTGTGAGCGAAGGATGTCCAAACATATGCTGCCGTTGCTGTTGATGTTTGGGTGGTAGATCCGCGTTGTAAATGCCACCTGCGCGAAGACGACCAATCAGACGCCGGGCATCCGCCGCATCGACCAATCAGATGGGTCGCAGAGCGCAACGGCCAATCGGATATTGGCTCCCAATACACTGACCAATCAGATAAAACAAGTCGACCAAGCAAACACAAGCACCCACCGTATCGACGAATCAGAGACGATGCGTCCACTTGCCATACATGAGCTCGAACAGGACAAACCGCATCGGCCAATCAGATACAGTTTCCACCACCTCAGCCGATCGAACGCTAGCACACCAGGCAACATCCACCCAATGGACACGAACCTGCTCCGGCGAATATCGCCGAATCTAGTATTACGTTCAGCAGCAATGTCTCAACATGTTTAGGGTATGTCTGCTGTGATACTAGCCGGTGGCCTTCGTTGACTACTGCTCTTCGTAACACGATTAGATGGTATGGTATTACAGTGTACAAGCTTCGCAGGATTTCGATGCAAGACGACGCCCAGAAGTTCCCACTCCTCCTCCTCCGGTTCTCCCCGCCTCATTAGCAACGCTCCACCCCTCTCCATACTTCCATAGCAGATTTTAAGAGCAAACAGATCACTATCGTCAATTCATGACGTTAAAATTTGTACGCTTTAATGACTATCGCCATGCAAATATTTCCGCTGACACCAAAGCACTGGTGCCCAGCCGACTATCCGTTGTGGGCAGACCTACATGTTGGGGCCGGTTGCGCAATGGTCGAACGGCCACAATAGCACCAGCGCCTTCCAGAAGGCCGGCACAACACTGCCCGAAGGGAGGCGACACTTCTGCGCCGTGGTTTGAGACGCATCGGTCGGATTGTGACCTTACGGTTGGTTGGTTATTGGTTTTACGACACATCAACCGTTGAGTCATGTAGCGTCGCCAATCTCTCACGCCGATTGGTTGCGGGCGAAGAGTAGCGACAGGTGAGACTCGAACCCACAACCCTTTGATTGTGAGACGAGCAACTTACCCCTAGACCACTCGTCCCCGACCTTACGGCGCACTCGGCAGCTGAGGCCATATGGCGTCGCCCGCCTCTCATCCCGGCAGGAAGGGCGGGCATCGCGGGTGTTGGTGACGGTGGTGGATTGGAGTTTAGGGGCGCGTCGACATCTAGGGTCATTTTGCGCCCGGGCATCGCGGGGAATCGAACCCCGCACCTACGGTGTGCCAGACGTTCAGCGCAATCGCCGAGCTACCGACGCCCCTTGCACACGTGTCAGGACGTTACGTAACAGTCGCGCAATGTTCGTGTGTGTGCAGAGCACAGCTGCGACTCAGGCGACTCAGAGGGCACGGCACTCGATGGTCCGTGGCAGGTGCTCAGAATTATTCCAGTGCGCTCAAACTACCTCTGCACTAACTGTACGGATGCGCTACGTTGTCCGGGAGTGGGAAAAGAAGGGAAGACACACAGGATATGCACGCACAGACATGTTTACCGTTTATCAGTCATAGTTTTCATGACTGGGAACATAATGAATTTTCAGCCGTCTGAAAGAGTAATTTGTCTTAACTGTGAATGTCCAGAGGCCAATTTCACTAACATCGCAAGCTGTGCATTTAAACTAAATTTGGTGTGAACACACCTTCGGGCAATCTTAGAGTGTTGCCCCTCACAATTTCTTTGCACCAACAAGGTATTTAAGTCCCCATCAGCTGACTGCTAGTCAGATATTGGTGACTTAAATATCAAATAAAATTATAAATAATTAATTCAATAAAATATATTACCTTAAATACAATTAAATAAGATAACCAAAAGGTGTATTCACACCAATTCAATGTGAATACACAGCTTGTTATGTTAGTGAAATTGGCCTCAGGTCATGTGGTGAACTACTTTGCGCTGTGCCACTCAAGAACTGAAGACTGACCATAAGTGGGCATGTGCACCTCTTTTCGAAATATATCAATCGCCAGTTGAAAGTAAACTCAAATTGTTTCGGCCTTCAATTTTTGATAACTCAGCTTTGTTTACGTCAAAACTGCTTCTCGTGCTTTCCAGTGCAGTTCATACATTTGTATCGAATAGCAATAACTTCGTCTCTGTCAAACAGCTCCAGTCAATCCACTGACACAATTGAGATGTGGTGGCGTGAGTGGGAGATTGACGCCTTTGGGTGTGCCGACTACTTCGTTCATTTTGCGCCCAGCAAAATGAGAGGCTATTGCTCTGGATGACCAGGATCAGGGACAAGGCTGCTTTCCCAATCCTTTCTGCGGTGCGTTTGCACCTCTTCACGTCCTTTCTCCACCAGCTGATCGCCCCATGGGAAAACACAAGTACAAAGTGCAACGTTCACAGCCGTCTTACCTTGGGGGGTTTGAATGGGTAATCTGTGGGGAAGTGAATTGTGAGGAAGAACACTCCTCCCTGGTACGGACTGTCCGTTGGTCCCATAATTGTCGCCTGCCAGTGAAACACTGAAACACAGAGGTAAACACCATGAAACACTCAAATGTGGGCAGCTTCTGAAACACAGGTAAACACCATGAAACACTCAAAGCTGAAACAAGAAAACCATGAAACACTCAAAAGTGGGAGCAGATGGTGGGCAGCTTCAAACACAGGTAAACAACACTCAATGGTGGCCTGAAACACAAAAAAGGCAAACACAAGAAAAATCAAATGATGGGCAGCTTCTGAAACACAGAGGTAAACACAATGAAACACCCAAACAGTGGGATGCTGAAGCACAGAGATAAACACCATGAAACACTTATGCTGTGGGCTGCTGAAACACAGAGGCAAACACAATGCAACAATCAAATGATGGGCTGCTGAAGCACAGACGTGGAACACTTGTGCAACACAACACAGCACCATGAAACACTTATGTGGTGGGCAGCTTCTGAAACACAGAGGTAAACACAATGAAACACTCAAATGGTGGACAGCTTCTGAAGCACAGAGTGCAGCACAATGATACACTGCATAGTGAAATGCCAGGGGATGGAAAGTGCTACTAATGCATGTGGAGAAATAATGAAACACCAGAAAACACTGAACTGACCAAAATGCTGAAACACCAGCACAAATATTTGGATACAAAGAACCAGTTAACCACACAGTTTACAAATTCCATGACCTACTAACATGAATGATGTGAAATTATGTGAAGCACTGAAATACACCTACATATATTGAAGGGCATTAACTTCAGAAAATAAGCCAAAATATGACAATACAGAATGAACCACTATTACACAGTGGTGTGAAAACACATCCTAGTGGCACATAAGCAATGGAGCACACATCAAGGTAATATAACAAAAAAAAATAAAGCAAATACAATGCATTGGAGCAGTTAGAGGAAATCCAAGCTGCATTGACAAACTGTCCATGACACAGAGAAGTGATCTTCACTCAAGAAAACCAAGACTGGTTACTAATCAAGATGGGAGTGACATGTCCACACACTGCCCAGTCATACCAAACTGTGCTTGCACATGATGATGAACTTCTGATCTGTCTTTCAAGTTCATTTCATCTTCAAACTGTCCAGTATTTCATCTTCACACACTGGCATGTCTTGGAATATCCAAGTTGATGTGTCTTCCGAGGTTGACAGGGCTGTGCTTTCACCAGCCTCATGGCCTTATACTGCATTTACATCAGCCTCATGGGCCTATGCTGCCCTCATGGGCTTACACTGCACCTCCACCAGCATCACGGTCTCACACCCCTATGTGCATGGCTTGACCGACATTTCCAGATCCTGGATATGGAAAGGAAAATTTTGGTCACCTGATTTGTATAGGCCAATTGGCAAATTCCCTACCTCTGGACATCAAAAACTCCATTTTGTGCCTTCTAACAAGCATTTTCCATATTATCAACAATTGGTGAGCTGTCAACAATTGGTAAGCTGTCAGCCACTGTTGAGCTGCACCATTCAACTCACCAGCAAGGAAGAGGAATGAATAATTATTGAAGAGGAAAATGTTCTGGGTGACACCAATCCAGGAACTTCCAATTTACCTATTCTGCCCATGTGCATGCAACTGTTATGGGCAGGATGATGGGCAGCATGTAACGACATGTGCCATGTGAATGCTGCAGGCTGGAACTGGGGGAGCTTACAGTCATCTCCTACTGGTCCAGCTGAACACTGGGCTGGTGGATCCCTTCCCAGGTCTTGTAGCTCCTGCGGACGGACAGAACAGGCTGTTAGCAGACCACACGACATGGCCACATGATCTGTTGTCACACGATGACGATGAATTGGAGTTTCAGGTGCATCAACTGCCAGGATCACTTTGCGCCCATCTGTTGTCACATGATACTGGTGGTGTGAGACAAGACCACCAGCACTGAGGATGCCATCCTGCAAAAAAGCATGACCTCTATTTCAGTGTCCTAAGATTACTTCACCATTAACTGTGTGGATGAAGAAAGAAGTTGCTTTGGGATAGTGAAAGATTGGAAGAAAATGAAGGATTGCCACTTAAAGATTAAAAAGCAGAATGCCTTTCACTTCAGTCACATGCATTTTACATTATTTAGCAGTCATGTGCATGATGACTGCCCATACATCATGCAGAAAAACCTAAGATGAGGATGAAGTAGCACAACTCTATTAACTGTGAATTTACAGGCCACATGGTGAATTATTTTACACTGCTCTATTTTCAGTCAATTCCATATCAGTACAAAGAACAGAACTAGCGATTGCCACAGTGATGCAAATTAGAACACTGAGGTGAATATAGAAGAGTACATTAGATTGCAGTTAAAGAATATATCACCCATATTCTTTGCAAATGGTCAGCAGCTAGAACCCTTAGCTTAGCTACATGTACATGCAGGTATGTAGGAACCTAATGTTATCACATACAAATATAAATATGCTGATAACAAGTTACTAAAATCCGAAACACCTTACCATCAGGGGCCTTATTAGAAAGTCACCAGAGAGAAGGGGTAAACAACCTATTAGATATATAGTACATTATATTAGTACATTAGATATAGTACATTAGATTGCAGTTAAAGAATATGTCACCCATATTCTTGCAAATGGTCAGAGCTAGAACCCTTAGCTTAGCTACATGTACATGCAGGTATGTAGAACCTAATGCATACATAATTCATTAGTAACATTATTTTAAAATTGTCAAATTTGAATGGATGACTTTAATAGCTAATATATAAATATGTAGGACCTAATGTTATCACATACAAATATAAATATGCTGATAACAAGTTACTAAAATCCCAAACATCTTACCATCAGGGGCCTTATTAGAAAGTCACCAGAGAGAAGGGGTAAACAACCTGCTAAATTATGGAAACACTTAGCATGGACCATACCAACAATGAGGAGGCACACAACAACCTATAAGGCAGGTTTGACTGGCCACACCAGATGCAGGCTTTTCTCATTTGCATGAAAACCCACCAGTCCAACAGATGTTTAGCATGAGAACACACCAATATAATAGAGAACACACTCGAATGATCAACCCTGGTCGATGCTCCCTAAAGCCCAAATAACTAACTAACTAAAGAATAGAGAACACAATGTGTGCACCAATATCAGCTGGTAGCAATAGTTGGTATGTTCTGCACCAGAGTGGGCAGGTACACAGCCACCCCACATGGTCACATGGCACGAGCCATCTTGGTCCCAAGTTTGGTATTGAGAGAATCAAGGTCACTTATGTGCCCATCTCCATCTACCATACAGTTCATAACACACCAGGCTCTGGGTCATGCCAGCTCATCTGAGTGCCTACTGGTTAGATCCATCTAGACACAAGACTGCCATGTGTATCAGGGAGGGTGGTGTGGGTGTGCATGTGATTGAGTTATCACATGATCTGATCCACCCTTGTACAGGGGATTTTAGAGATTTTAGTTTGGATCCAAATCTCAGATTTGCATGGTGGTACAGCTGGTGCAGGGATGGGTACCTGGCATGGACAGGCCGATAATTAGCTGACACATCACACACAGTGTAAAATAATTGACCATGTGGCCTGGAAATACACAGTTAATGGAATTTGGTTGGTTATTTGGGCTTAGGGGTGCTTCGACTGCTTTGGTCATACAGCACAGTTAATGGAATTGTGCTATTTCATCCTTGCCTTAGGTTTTTACTATTTTGCCACATGTGTGGGCAGTCATTCTACACACAACTGCTAAATAATGCAAAATGCATGTGACTGAAGTGAAAGGCATTCCATGTTTTTAATTCTTGTGTGACAATCCTTTATTTTCTTCCAATCTTTTACTATTCCCAAGCAACCTCTTCTATTCCCAATCAAGTCATTACATGTTTTTAATCCTTGGGTGACAATCCTTTATTTTCTTCCAATCTTTTACTATTCACAAGCAACTTCTTTCTTCATCCACACAGTTAATGGTGAAATAATTTTAGGACACTGATCACACATAACATAAAAAAAACTAAAGACATTTTTTCAGTAAGTTAGTTAACAGAATATTTAGAGGTCCATCATTTGCTGGACCAAGGACAATTTGGTTTCTGGCATGGATGTTCTATAGAGTATCAACTACTTCTAACATACAAGACTGTCTCTACCTGGCTTGATGAGGGCTACATGGCAGATGTAATTTTCACTGATTTTTCAAAGGTGTTTGATGTTGTTAATCATTTGCTGCTACTAACAAAATTGAGAGCTTTAGGGATCTCAGACAATCCTCACCTGGATAAAAAAAAAGTATGTGGGAGGGAAATGCAAGTGCTTGTCTCTGGTTCTTCAAGCAAACCAAGGGATGCTCTGAGTGGAGTTCCTCAGGGCTCTGTGCTAGGTCCTGTGTCATTTTTGATCTATGTTAATTATGCACCTTATGATATTCAGTCTCAATTTAAGGTTTTTGCAGATGACCTAAAAATATACATGAAACTGAAGTACAAATCTGTCTCAGACCTGCTGGCTAGCATTTCACAAGGTCAAAAAGATATAGCATCAACACATTGACAGAATAGTACATTCCATCAACACATTGACAGAATAGTACAGAATAGTACAGATATTCCATCAACACATTGATAGAATAGTACAGAAAGCTGGGAGCCTGGCCAGCAACCTGCTAAGTTCTACTTTATGCAGCTCCCCTGAATTCATGAAAACATTATACATTACTCATGTCAGCCCACTTTTGGAGTTTTCATCATGTGTTTGGAACACAGGTTACATTGGTTATTTAAGGCATCTAGAATCAGTGCAGAGAAGGTGGACAAGAAACAGAGGGATGAATGGTCTGGATTATGGAGCCAGATTACGGAAACTAGATTTGTACCCAGTTAATGGTAGACTAATTCGAGCAGACATGTTCAAATGTCGGAAGATTTTTCATAGCCATTCTGCCAGCAAGATCACTGACCATCAGTTTGTGCTTTCACCATCAGTGAACACACTTGGCCACTCTTTGAAATTGGCCCACAGGCGAGCACCAGTAGATTGCAGGAAGATATTTGTTAGCCTCAGATGCTGTGCCACCTGGAATTCACTACCTGAAGATGTGGTAATCTTAACAGACCTGGGGACATTTAAAGTGGCACTGCATGCAAATATCTGCACACTGTTGTATGAGTATATTGAATAGGATTAACCATGATAATATGCTAATGAAGCTTGTATAGTAGCCTTACTTCTCTATACATCTTTCTTAGCTTCCATCAGAAATATCTTCTGACTACAACAAATCAGCACATAAAGACACCAAGACATAAAATATTAGTGCAACTATGAGCCACAAGGGCCCTTCTTGGTTTGCACTCTGTACACTGAACCAGTTGCCCACCAAATCTGTCAATCAGCCCTCCCTGTAATACTGAAAGGCAAGCCCTCTATTCTTATAATGATTGCATATGCTGTTTTTAAAGATGTTCAATGTGCTGCTACTGACAATGTTTCTGGCAGCTGGTTCCAGTGTTCTACTACCCTGTTGGTGAAGAAAGTTTGCCTTAACCTTGTTCTGCTGTGGTTAACTTTTTGAATTTATGACCTCTAATTGCATCATTTCTGTTCAATTCAAACATTTCCCCAAGGTATCCCCTCTCCAGACCATGGACAAATTTAAAGACCTCGATGAGATCTCCTCTCAGCCTTCTATAACTAAGTGAAAACATATTCAATTTCTTCAATCTTTCCTCATATGCCAGGTTGCTTATGCCATTAACCATTTTTATAATGCAGTGGCTACTCTAAACATACAATTTCTGCTTAAGGTACACTTTCAAGTTCAGTGTCTTGCCCTATCTTTATGATAACCATACTTTTCCTTAGTCTAGGGGACTGGCATACCTGCAGATACGGGCTCCCCTTCATCTGTCACAGAACTCATCCCTGGGTGAGTGATGCTCAAGAATTTTGGGAGCCAACCAGGTGAGAGAACCAGGTGAGAGAACATTGAAATGACTTCAAGTTCAGTGGGAGACAGGGAAAATATGCACAATAGGAGCCAATATGAACAGCTGTAAAAAATGGTTGAAGAATCCTCTCCTGCCATTGTGGTAAATCTCATGCACACCTTTTCAAAATTACATTACTGAGTTACAGAGTAGTTGCTTGATTGGACATACAAACATGTACCTAGGTAGGTAGGTAGTTGGACGAGCAAACTTGTGTTAAATTTTCAATACAATTCAAGCAGTAGACATAAAGACATGAAGACATAAAAGATTAGTGCAACGATGAGCCACAAGGGACCTTCTTGGTTGCACTCTGTACACTGAACCAGTTGCCCACCGAATCTGTCAATCAGCCCTCCCTGTAATACTGAAAAGCAATCCCTCTATTCTTATGATTGTCTATGCTGTTTTTAAAGATGTTTAATGTGCTGCTACTGACAATGTTTCTGGCAGCTGGTTCCAGTGTTCTATTACCCTGTTGGTGAAGAAAGTCTGCCTTAACCTTGTTCTGCTGTGGTTAACTTTAATTTTAAATTTGTGACCTCCAATTGCATCATTTCTTTTCAATTCAAACATTTCCCCAAGATATCCCCTCTCCAGACCATGGACAAATTTAAAGACCTCAATGAGATCTCCCAGCCTTCTATATCTAAGTAAAAACATATTCAATTTCTTCAATCTTTCCTCATATGTCAGGTTGCTTATGCCATTAACCATTTTTGTAGCCCTCTTTTGTACTCTCTCTAAAAGCCAACAATCTTTTTCATAGCTAGGAGACCAAGCTTGGATGCAGTATTCCAAATGTGGCCTGACATATGCATACTAAAGCTTCATGACTTCCTCACTTCTGTATTCCAAGCATTCTCAGTGCCTTCTTCCTGGCTTCCTCGGTCTGTTCTGATTTCCCCAATTTTGTGTTTAGAATAACACCTAAATCCTTCTCCTGTTGAGTCACTGAACTAAATGTAACTGAACTACTGAACTGAACTAAGTCACTGAACTAAATTCCTCAAGCATAATAAATCCTTCATTCAACACTTGCCCATTTGGCTCCAAATATCCAGCATACCAATTCTTGAGACTCTTAAGTTGAACATAAATTAATCAATGGATATATTAGCTAAATTGACAAGCATTGTCAAATAGTCTGTGCAATATCAATAGTAAGCAAGAATCAATTAGGCTGTCTGCCATACTTTGCAATATAGATCCACACCCAAGTCCTAGATGTATTGATGGAAACTGTTAAGGGCTCAAACATCCCCATACGGAAATGCCGAATAACTGCTTACGTAGCCATTCAAGTCTAGCTTTGCTGGGTGTTTAGTTACAACCACAGACATCTAGGTAGATACCTACACACCCAGGAATCAGCTAAATATTCTAGTTTTAGGGCGCTTAGACCAAAATACCCAGGAATCAATTACGGATCACAATCATAACCAGATGATGAGGCACGATGCGCCGTCAGAAACGAAGGGCAGATCGAGACCGCAATTCGACTGTTTCACATCACCGGCGATAAATACCTTGTTAATCCTCTTCAAAGACATGTGGCTTGTGTGCGAGACCTTCCTGCACCACCGTTATTCCTGGACGAATCGGGAAAGCAACGCAACACCTATCACGAGTAACACTGTACCCCGACTACAATTCACAAAGATGGCTGATGGCCTTTCCCACAACAAGGTCCAATTCGGGCTATTCATATCGTGCGAAAAGGTGACTCTAGATGTTTCGTGAATTAATGGAATGATATTGTATTTCATGTATTTTCTTTCCACCTTATTTTGAATTAAAAATTGAGTACATAAAGTAATTTGTCGTTCAAATGCAAGTGAATAGCGAGTTTCCAGTATTCAATAAATAATTCTTGCTTACAGCTGATCACGGCCGACCAAGAACAGCTGATATGGGCGTCAGTGGCGAACCCAGGCGATTCAAGAGAGGGTGGACAGGACGGTCCCGACTCTCACCCTCCACTCCCCGCCTTGAAGGCAAACTTGTGCTCGGCTCGAGTTGAGTGGAGAGTCGACTCATGAATCAATCATTTTTGGAAGACTCGTAAGTTGAATCGATTCTTTTCTCCAACATATATCTTGAGTCATGAGTTGATCACATCTTCCTAAAAAAATGAGTGAAATCATGAATCAAATCATTTAAATATCATGTGTGGGCAGGGCACACTGAATCATATGGCTCATGAGTCTGAGACCATTTAGTCGGATCTGAACTGATTCAAATTTCTGTCAGTCTGTTTGAGTCACGAGTCGAATCAGATCTCAAGATTTACGAGTCACATGCGAGTCGAATAAAACAATTTGAGTCGATCACAAGTCTGCTTGAAGGTGGATGATGCGCGAAGCTTCATTAACCTTCATGTTGGGTCGTTTCGACCACATCCAGATTGCCATCAACATTTAACTGGATATTTGTTTCCACCAAACCAAGGTGTCCCGGTCGATCTGAAAATGTCCAGGTTGAGTATGAGGAAGATGAACAATTAACATTGCCGTGGTAACAAAACCAGGAGGGTCCGAACACCCCACCTTCCGACTCACCTGGGATCTCCAGTCATGACCCACAACTGCCTAAACTTTGCTGATGTTTCACGACGTCCAACGTATCCGCCATTGCATGGATCCAATCTCTGGGGAATGGGTGGGGAATCCCTGGGGCTATGAACGGTCGGTCGAAAACATGTCTGCCGATATTAACTACTAATCCCATGGCGATGACCAGAAATAATTGATCCGAAAAATGGGGCCGTACCTCTCCCCTCCATTTTCCTCCAATTTTGAGCCTGTCCTACTGTGCCCTTCGATCGCTTGGGGTAATTTGTCAAATTCCGAATTCACTGACGGAAATGCCTTCCCTGTCGGTACTCCCGAGTGCGAGCGGACGGACCCAAGAGGCAATCTGGACATTGCTCTAAAAAATCCCAACAGGGAGGTTAATGTCTAGTCATATGACGGGAGGGGGCGATGGTAACAAGTGCAATGTTATGACCGAAGCCATAGTTTGGAGGGGCTGCTCAGAGTGTGCCAAATTAAATACCGCAATCATTGTGAGGTTCTCAACACCATTAGGGTGCCCTCGATTAAATGGACACCCATGGCAGTGAATTGTCAAAAAGTTAAAGTATCGAGAAAGGCTGCAGCGCTACCTTCCCGACTTCACCTACATTGCTGAGCGCGGGACGCTGGAGGGCAATCCCCTCACCGCTTCCGTGGACATGGAATGACCAACAGCTGACCAGGTAACCCGACCTCCAGCATCATCAGCTGATTAGCTGAAATAGCTGGGCACCTCGCGGCAACGTCATAAGCTCATGGCACTCGAAACCTGACAGGCTGAACTTGTACGTGCCACTTGCGGCCTGATTAAACAGAACTGGCTCCCATCAGCAGACACGCTTGTGCGCCTCACCAATAACAGTCCACATCTCTTAGGAAATTGTGTATTTGCATTGTCGGTATCACGAGCAAATACAAAGCTTATTCTGCACCGCCCGCGGCGCATTACACCTGGAGACGCAACAGTGCTGCTGACCTCTCAGGTCATCCGGACTCACAAGGTCACACATCCTAGTCCGGGCGACATCCCGCCCTAATTCCCACCCCTCGTGCCGCCTGAGATCACACATTATTCTGGCCCGCAGCTGCGGGGTCTCGTGTCCGACCCTCCGGCCACTCGAGGTCACACTGGTGTATCAGTCGGTGGTGAATGTTGCGAGGTTTCGTATCTGACCCCTCCGGTCACTCGAGGTCACACTTCTGTATCAGTCGATGATTGCTGAGGCTCGCATCTGACACCTCAGGCCACTCGAGGTCACACGTGCATCAGTTGGTGATGATTGCTGCGAGGTCTCGCATCTGACCCCTCAGGTCACTCCAGGTCACACTGGTGTATCCGTCGGTGATAAGTAGTCAGCTACACCCCCGAGTGCACCAAAAAATGTGACGTGAAAATGTGAAATGTGAGTTTCAGTACTAGAGCTAGTACACCTCGTAATCAGTACCTCGAGGGTATCACCTCGGGGTAAAAATATCAAGGTGGAGTATCAGGGTAACTTACCCTACGGTCAGCACCTGGGAACAGCAGGGCGCGCTCCGTCTCTGCGTCCCAGATGTGTCCGGGATGTGCGGCCACACTGCAGCACCGACCACGCCAGGCACCGCCCAACCTCGCCGAAATATACCACACCGAGCCAAACTTCCGCCAAACACCGCCCAACCTCGCCGAAATATACCACACTGAGCCAAACTTCCGCCAAACACCGCCCAACCTCGCCGAAATATGCCACACTGAGCCAAACTTCCGCCAAACACCGCCGAAATACACCACACCGACCAAACTTCCGCCAAACACCGCCCAACCTCGCCGAAATATACCACACCGAGCCAAACTTCCGCCAAACACCGCCCAACCTCGCCAATACAAAGACAAATTCGCAACCTCAGGCACCGCCCAACCTCGCCGAAATATGCCACACTGAGCCAAACTTCCGCCAAACACCGCCCAACCTCGCCGAAATATACCAACGAGCCAAACTTCCGCCAAACACCCCCATCGCCAGGCCGCCCAACCTCGCCGAAATATACCACACCGAGCCAAACTTCCGCCAAACACCGCCCAACCTCGCCGAAATATACCACACCGAGCCAAACTTCCGCCAAACACCGACCTACCTCGTAGAAAAACACCACAATCTGCCACAGTGGCCAATCTCGCCGAGAAGAGCCATTCAACCAAATTTTTGCTAAACACCGACTTACATCGCCGAAATCCGCCAAAATCCGGCAAACTTTGCCAATACGTACCTTACTTCATCCAATTTCTTAGAAGTTCGCCAAATTTCACCCTGGCCGCACAAAGATTGTGCACACACCCTCCCCACTTTAGCAATACGTCGAACTTCATGCACTCTGCACAGGCTCGCCAGCCTCCGACCCAAACAAGTTTCCATGAAGCTTGTCGGATTCCCAGGCCAGACCTCGCAACAGACACCAGTATAAAACACGGAATAAACGGCACTGCACCGGGGCGACCGAAGGCAATGACCTCTCCCAGGCAGCGACAAAGCCAGCCCGTCGAATCCGGACCCGAAACTCTGCACTTCCCGACCCAGACCACCAAGGTCAGGCTTGGCGTCATCACGACTGCCAGCATCGTCATCATTCGCCACGAGATGCCACTGCGTGCATGTTTCCGAGTAGAGGATCTGACCAAAGGATGGGGTGGTGCATGCCAAATGAGTGGTAGACGTGCCCACATTGTGTGGGAAAATGACAACAGCCCTCTCCACCACTATGCTCACGTCTTTGAAGTAGGTGCCTGAAGCCCGAAAATGCCCAATGTGCGCCGGGAATGTCCAAGTAGGCGAACCCTGTCGGACCGACAAGATGCCAAATGCCCAACCCACAGGCCCGACCAGGGGCCCTCGGCGGCGCCGACCAGCCTTCCCACCCGCTGCGCGGCTCACAATCACTACAACAGTCTCCGACGAAACACCCGCAACGGCAGTGTTGGACACAAAGCAGGTCAGAGTCGCAACAATACCGCCAGGCACACGCTCGACATTGCAGACTCGCGAGGAGTCGCCGGCACGAGGCAGCCGTCTGCCGCCCACCGACGAGACCACAGCAGCCAATCAGGTAGCGGCACTGCCGGCGGCGGCCAATCACGTGACGGCGCGACGGACGACAGCCAATCAGGTGACGATGTGATGGGCGACAGCAAATCAGGTGACAATACGACGGGCGAGAGCCAATCATGTGACGATATGACGGGCGACAGCCAATCAGGTCACGATGTGACGGGGAACAGCCAATCAGAATGCTGTGCAGCAGGGAACAGCCAATCAGGTGGCAACACACCGAGCGCCAATGAAGCTACACCACGGCATAGAACAGCCAATTAACCAAAATACCCAACACGTACATGGCACTGGACAAATACGCAGACACCACACCAGCAATCACACAGAGGTGGCTCTGCTCTGATGTGGTAAATGCTCCACCCACTGCCGACGTGCACCTCGTGAGAGCGAGCACCCCCGTCACAGACGGCCCAGGTCCCGACCGGCAATGCCACTGGCGGTAGCGCCGGCCCCAACAAAACGCCATCGACGCCGCATAACTCGGCAACTACGTCAGCTCACGCATGATGAGCTTCTGGGATTGGAGTGGGGGCCACACACGCATGATGAGCCACACACGCACCGCCAGACGTCCAGACGGTCGGCGCCTCGCACCCCGACGCCAGAACGAGGCAGCTGGCGAGCGGTCCGCACAAGCGCCTCGCTGGTGACGGACCGTAAGTTAGTTAGTTGTTCGGGTTTTATGGCGCATCGACTACATTGGTCGTGCAGCGCCCATATAACGGACCGTCGGCCGTCGGCCAGTGACCGCCGTCGTATACGACACGACACGACACGACTGCCGCCCGGCGGCGTGTCCGTGCCCGCGGACGGCGCTCACTGGTCGTCCCTCGGCCTGTACGCCACGCACAGCGCCTCGGGCGCAGGCGGCGCGTCGGTCACCGCCGGGCGCGGTGTAGATGGCGCGGCGGTCGCCGCCGGCGCCGGCAGCGCCCGCAGGCAGCGGTCGAGGCGCGCCAGCGACTCGGCCGGCACGCGCTGGCGCAGCGCCAGCAGCGCCGCCCTGGCGCCGCTCACCACCGTCTCCGACTCTGGCGGCGGCGCGTCGCGTTAGCCCAGCTGGCGCTCACAGGTAAACGATCAGCGAACACGTCGACTGTTGGTTGGTTATTGGTTTTACGACACATCGACCGTCGAGTCATGTAGCGTCGCCAATCTCTCACGCCCATTGATCGCGGGTGAGACTCGAGCTCACAATCTTTTAATTGTGACACCTAGGGTGACCTAGAGGTCACACTAGGGGTTTGTTCACGTTCAGAAACACAAACATCGAAGGATTGCATCAATGCTGGACTCAATTTGGATGGCTTTGCGATGCTTTTTAACCTAAGCTAGCTGGCAATTCAGGATGGCTAATTAGCTGAACTAGCAGTATAATGAAATCTTGTCAGCTCAAGGAGGAAAATGAACTAAGTTCATGCGCAATCAGCAACACAGCGCATACAATTACCGATAAGCATTCTTGAACAGAGTGGTTTCTCGGGAAACGAGTAGCTTGGAGGCATGTCAGTAATATTTAGTACATTCCTGCTGTAAAAAGTGACAACAAAATTTATGTAGCGACATGCCGTGAGCTACATAAATTTTGCTACATAGCTTATCTACACATATCATGCTTCACCGTGCCTTGTACTGACCTGGCGGCTTCGGTAGACACACCGACTCCAGGATGTCGACGGCTCTGCCCACCGTCTCGTTGGTCCTCTCGGAATACAGAGCCGTCAGCTCGCCTGGAGAGGGGACACCATGTCAGTACGGGTGGGTGGGTGGGACAGGCGCTGGGGAGTGGGTGCGTGCGGGTACCATCCTCCCCATCAACATTGTAAAACGCGGGCTGTTTGGCATTTTCGTCATTGAAAAGGCGGCCAAGATGAGATTTAGAGCCGTTGATTTTGACGGCGGCGTCGCGTCCGGGGGATGAGGGATCATGAATTATGGATCAATGATTAGCGGGTATCGCATCATACCGAAAAACAGAACCATCAGCTCACCTACAGACGGTAGACAACGTCAACTGGGGTCAGGGGTCAGAGATGAAGGTGACTTTGGGTTCAGGGGAGCAAATGTATCACTTGGGCAGATGCATCGAGCTCTGAAGCACAGATGTACGGGGATCAGGAGACACAAGACGCAGTGTCCTAAATTACTTCACCATTAACTGTGTGGATGAAGAAAGAAGTTGCTGGTAATAGTGAAAGATTGGAATAAATAAAGATCGCCACTTAAGGATTAAAAAGCGGAATGCCTTTCACTTCAGTCACATGCATTTTACATTATTTAGCAGTCGTATGTATCATGACTGCCCACACATGTGGCAAAATGTTAAAACCTAATACAAGGATGAAATAGCACAATTCCACTAACTGTGAATTTCCAGGCCACGTGGTCAATTATTTTACACTGACAAGACGAACTATCAAGTAGTCCGCGGGGCAAGGGATCAAAATGGTACCGGGACACACCGGTCCGGGGACATGGGGTTGGGGAGTTGTGGATATCTGGGCAACCGCCTCACAATGATGCCGAGTCTGGGGTCAGGGGTGTCAGGGGTCAGAGGAAACAGCGAGATGATCACAGGAACCGGGAGTCAGAACTCACTCAGGGGTTAAGGTCGAGGCCAGGGTCGTAGCCAGGACCAGGTGTCAGGGTCGGGCCCAGGGTCAGGGTCGGTAAAACCGCCGGCTGTAGGATTCGAACCCACGATCCTACGACCAAGAACCAAACTAACTACCGTAGCACACACAGCGCCGCACCAGGTGGGCACCTAACCGTACACACAACCACCACGGGCGGGGGTGGCCGATGAGTTAAGGTGTTGAGCTCTGGGTACCGAAGATTCCTGGTACAGCACTCGCGCCGCTCGGGACATTTCCCAACCCCGCGGCCCACCGGCGAAAGTCTGGGCGGTGCCATTAGCCGTGATCGTGCATAATGTGCGTCGTGAAACGCCCAGCGAACAATATACAATAACCGGATTGCATTGGATTGTGGCCTTACGACGCACTCAGCAGCTGGGCCCATACGGCATCGCCTGCCTCTCACCCTGGCAGGAAGGGCGGACATCGCGGGGAATCGAACCCCGTACCTCTGGCTTGCCAGACGCTCAGCTTAACCACTGATTGGTTATTGGTTTTTTACGACACATCGACCGTTGAGTCATGCGCGTCGCCAATCTCTCACGCCGATTGGTCGCGGACGAAGAGTAGCGACAGGTGAGATTCGAACCCACAACCTTTAGATTAAGAGACGAGCGACTTACCCCTAGACTCCCCTAGCTTAACCACTGATATGAGACGAGCGACTTACCCCTAGACTCCCTAGCTTAACCACTGATACGAGACGAGCGACTTACCCCTAGACTCCCCTAGCTTAACCACTGATATGAGACGAGCGACTTACCCCTAGACTCCCCTAGCTTAACCACTGATACGAGACGAGCGACTTACCCCTAGACTCCCCTAGCTTAACCACTGAAAAACAACACCCCAACCCCAGCAACCACGACGAGACGAGCGACTTACCCCTAGACTCCCTAGCTTAACCACGAACGAACGAACTTACCCCCAACTCTTAACCACTGATGAGACGAGCGGCTTACCCCTAGACTCCCCTAGCTTAACCACCGATACGAGACGAGCGACTTACCCCTAGACTCCCCTAGCTTAACCACTGATACGAGACGAGCGACTTACCCCTAGACTCCCCTAGCTTAACCACCGATACGAGACGAGCGACTTACCCCTAGACTCCCCTAGCTTAACCACTGATATAAGACGAGCGACTTACCCCTAGCCTCCCCCAAGCCAAAGCCCTTAACCACTAACACTGAGACGAGCGACTTACCCCTAGACTCCCCTAGCTTAACCACCGATACGAGACGAGCGACTTACCCCTAGACTCCCCTAGCTTAACCACTGACACGAGACGAGCGACTTACCCCTAGACTCCCCTACGCTTAACCACTGAACTACCGACGCCCCAGCACACAACAGCCACCACTGACCGGTGATGCGCAGGCAGGCGGCGGCGGCCGCGTCGGTGGCGTGACCGGCGCGCCAGTCGTCCAGCATCAGCGCCACCCCGCGCCGCAGCGGGTGGTCGTTGGTCCAGGCGGGACCGCGCAGCGCCGTGTACAGCACCAGCGCCGCGCGCAGCTGCGCCCGCTCGTCACCTGGCGGCGTCACTGGCGAACAGAGGCTGGCGTCGGCGCCGACAGATGGCAGTGGCAGCGCGGTCTCGAGCGACGTTTCATTCACGACATTGGGTTAGTAGGTAATGGAAGGTGGCGCGATCTATCGATATTTTGTCAGTTTGCTATGCAGTGTTCATGCACTCATCAGTGCGAGAGATGAAGCCTGGTTGAAGTGGCTTAAAGCCCATGTAACCAATATATTAACAAACCAGCGCATATTATATTCTGAAATTTGATATGCAACTTCGAATTTCGCCTTCTGAACTTAATACTGAAAAACCAGCCTTCATTGAGTATATCTTGTCAGACACCACTCATCGTCAGTGCATTCACACTCGTGATTCTAAGTGTCGAGGAATGGCTGCACATATTCAAAATCATGCACCTCGATTTCCGTCGGTTATGACGCATCATGCCAAAATACAATTTAAAAAAATCCATCCCCATGTCTACCTGAACGAACCTGAACACACTGTTCGTTCTCACGGTCCTCACCCAAAACCTGAGTGCCACTCCCCAGAACTCAGCCCTCACCCACTCCCGAGTGTAACTCCCCAACATTCATTCCTCTGCCACTGCAGAGTAAGTCAGCAGCACTCGTCCCTCACCCACTCCCGAGTGTAACTCCCCAGCACTCGTCCCTCACCCACTCCCGAGTGTAGCTCTCCATCACTCGTCCCTCATACACTCCCGAGCCTAACACCCCAGCAATCGTCCCTAACCCACTGCAGAGCTACCCAACTCGTCCCTCACCCACTGCAGAGTTAGCTCCCGTCCATCCCCCACTCCCGAGTGTAACTCCCCGGCACTCGTCCCTCACCCACTGCAGAGTGTAACTCTCCATCACTCGTCCATCCTCCACTCCAAAGTCCGACTCCACAACACTCGTCCCTCGCCCACTGCAGAGTGTAGCTCTCCAACACTCGTCCATCCCCCACTCCCGAGTGTAACACCCCAGCACTCGTCCCTCACCCACTGCAGAGTGTAACTCTCCATCACTCGTCCATCCTCCACTCCCGAGGGCAACTCCCCAGCGCTCGACTCTCGCCCACTGCAGAGTGTAGCTCCCCGACACTCGTCCACCCCCCACTCCCGAGGGCAACTCCCCAACACTCGTCCCTCACCCACTGCAGAGTGTAACTCTCCATCACTCGTCCATCCCCCACTCCCGAGTGTAACTCCCCAACACTCGTCCCTCACCCACTGCAGAGTGTAGCTCTCCATCACTCGTCCATCCCCCACTCCCGAGTGCAACTCCCCAACACTCGTCTCTCGCCCACCAGCGAGCACCACTCACCGGCCAGCCGCTTCAGCATCTCGACAGCGGCGTGCTCCACGTCCGGCCTGGGCTGGTGCCGGCGGTAGTTGTACCGGAGTCGGTCGACCAGCGCGTCCAGGGTGCCGTCGGCGGCCGGCGGCCGGGTGTTCAGCATGTGCTGCAGCAGCACCTCCTCCACGGGCGTCACCGGCACGTCTGGGGGAGGCGGACGCGACGGCTCAGTGACACTTCACGAGTTGCGGACACTTCACGAGTTGCGGACGCGATGGCTCCGTGTCACTTCACGAGTTGCGGACACTTCACGAGTTGCGGACGCGATGGCTCCGTGCCACTTCACGAGTTGCGGACACTTCACGAGTTGCGGACGCGATGGCTCCGTGTCACTTCACGAGTTGCGGACAGATCAGTGGTGTAGTGAGCTAAAGAGGTGCGTGTTGTCAGGATCAAACACGTACCTGAGGACGAGTAGCCCAGGGGTAAGTTGCCCGTCTCCCAATCGAAGGGTTGTGGGTTAGAGTCTCACCTGTCGCTACTCTTCGCCTGCGACCAATCGGCGTGAGAGATTGGCGACGCTACATGACTCAACGGTCGATGTGTCGTAAAACCAATGACCAACCAAACACGTACTTCATCGAAAACATAATATAGTGTGTAGATTCGCAGGAGGAAGAAAATCATGGGCTTGAATCAATCTGCCACCCCACCCCTATCTTTCCAGCAAATATCAGATCAAATTGCAACAAGTTCTACAAAGACAACCTACCAGCTACGCTACCTGAAGTTCGGTCAAACAGCTCAATCAAACAATCGCAGACATAGATAATATATTTAAGCATCTCACACTAATTACACTTCAAGTTCTGCATCAAAAACAGCTATACTTACAGCGACATAACCACCTGACCCGAATGGCTGCTCGTGGCCGTGACTGACCTGTCCTGCTTGTGAACGCCCTGCGCCCGTTCTGACTTGTGACCGCGACTGACCTACCCTGCTGGCCGCCTGTCCTGTCCTGTCCTGGCCTGCCTGTCCTGGCCTGCCTGCCCTGTCCTGTCCTGGCCTGCCTGTCCTGCCTGCCCTGTCCTGCCTGCCTGTCCTGCCTGTCCTGCTGCCCTGCCGTATCTTGTCAGCCTGTCCCCTGCCTGTCCTGGCCTGCCTATCCTGGCCTGCCTGTCCTGGCCTGCCTGTCCTGGCCTGCCTGCCCTGTCCTGCCCTCCCCACCTTGCCCTGCCCTATCTTGCCAGCCCCTCCCTATCCTGTCCTGCCCTGTCCTGCCCTGGCCACCACTGACCTCTCCTGGCGGTGAACGCCTTGACCCAGGTGTGACACAGGGCCAGCATGAGGTCGGCCGCCTCGTTCGGCCACCGCCACACCACGTCCACCAGCAGCGCGCGCGCTGCCGTGGCGTCGCCGCGCAGCCGGCACAGCGCCGTGTGCAGCCGCACCAGCTGCACCCGACACGACAGCTGCAACAGCGGAAACACAACAGCTACAGGTAAACACAACAGCTGCAACAGCGGTAACACAACAGCTGTAACAGCGGTAAACACGACAGCTGCAGCAGCGGTAAACACAACCGCTGCAACAGCGGTAAACACAACAGCTGCAACAACGGTAAACACAACAGCTGCAACAGCGGTAAACACAACAGCTTCAATAGCAGCAAACACGACAGCTATAACAGCGGTAATTCAATAGCTACAACAGCGGCAAACAAAATAGCTGCAACAGCGATAAACACGACAGCCGCAACAGCGGCAAACACAACAGCTTCAACAGCTGCATCACAATAGCTACAACAGCGGCAAATATAACAGCTGTTCCAACGGCGGCCGCTGTTGGAACAGCTGCGCACAACGGCTTTCACACGTCGACACAGCGTGCGAGTCACGATGCGACGTCATGACGACGATGCTACTACCGTGTCACAATCTCACGACGCTACTATCACGAGTCTCCTATACAATGTCACGATGCCACTGATAGACGCCACGAAGTCGCTGTCACTATGCTACTGTCACGATGCTACCGTCACTATCTTACGATGCTATTGTCACGATCTCACGATGCTATTGCCACGATGCTACCGTCACTATCTTACGATGCTATTGTCACGAGCTCACGATGCTACTGTCACGATGCTATTGCCACGATGCTACCGTCACTATCTTACGATGCTATTGTCACGAGCTCACGATGCTACTGTCACGACTTCACGATGCTACTGTCACGACTTCACGATGCTTCTGTCACGACTTCACAATGCCGTCACGATGCCACGACGCCGACACGATGCCGCAGTGTCACCGACACGACACCGCCAGTATGACCGCACGAGGAGGCGCCGCATCACGGAAAGACCGAGCCGGCCACCCCACAGGGCGGCACAGCGGCGGCTGGAGGAGCTCGTCACGACGCGCGAGCGTGACGCAAGACCCGGCCGGCGACCCCGCACTGCAGCACTGCTCACAGACCCACACTGGCGCGCCGCACCGCAGCCGGGACAGTCAGACGGCAGCGCCCGTCCACTGCAGCGTTGCAATAATGGTTGTCGTTAGGTGTGGGATGTCGAAACGAGTATAGTGGGCGTGTCGAAATTCGTCATGGAAGTGATGTCGCTGAACACGCTCGTCCAACACAATACTGATCCACCAGCGTACTGGTGCGTGTACCTTTTACGCTTATTACCAGACGCCTAATTTAAGGATAACAAATTTAACACACCGCTCACGGCCAGCAGACCTCACCACCACTCCACTCACAACCAACAGACCTCAACAACACCACTCACGGCCAGCAGTCCTCACCACCACTCAACTCACGGGTAGCAGACCTCACACCACTCCACTCACGGCCAGCAGACCTCACCACCACTCCACTCACGGCCAGCAGACCTCACCACCACTCCACTCACGGCCAGCAGACCACCACCACTCCACTCACTCACGGCAGCAGACCTCACCACCACTCCACTCACGACCAGCAGACCTCACCACCACTCCACTCACGGCCACAACCTCACCACCACTCACGGCCAGCAGACCTCACCACCACTCCACTCACGGCCAACAGACCTCACCACCACTCCACTCACGACCAACAGACCTCACCACCACTCCACTCACGGCCAGCAGACCTCACCACCACTCCACTCACGGCAGCAGACCTCACCACCACTCCACTCACGGCCAGCAGACCTCACCACCACACCACTCCGGCCAAACCCCACCCCCACACCACCACCCACCCACCACCTCCACCACTCCACTCACGGCCAGCAGACCTCACCACCACTCCACTCACGGCCAGCAGACCTCACCACCACTCCACTCACGGCCAGCAGACCTCACCACCACTCCACTCACGGCCAGCAGACCTCACCACCACTCCACTCACGGCCAGCAGACCTCACCACCACTCCACTCACGGCCAGCAGACCTCACCACCACTCCACTCACGGCCACAAGACCTCACCACCACCCACTCACGGCCAGCAGACCTCACCACCACACCACTCACGGCCAGCAGACCTCACCACCACTCCACTCACGGCCAGCAGACCTCACCACCACCCACTCACGGCCAGCAGACCTCACCACCACTCCACTCACGGCCAGCAGACCTCACCACCACTCCACTCACGGCCAGCAGACCTCACCACCACTCCACTCACGGCCAGCAGACCTCACCACCACCCACTCACGGCCAGGCAGACCTCACCACCACTCCACCAACAGACCTCACCACCACCACTCACGGCCAGCAGACCTCACCACCACTCCACTCACGGCCAGCAGACCTCACCACCACTCCACTCACGGCCAGCAGACCTCACCACCACTCCACTCACGGCCAGCAGACCTCACCACCACTCCACTCACGGCCAGCAGACCTCACCACCACTCCACTCACGGCCAGCAGACCTCACCACCACTCCACTCACAACCAACAGACCTCACCACCACTCCACTCACAACCAGCAGACCACCACCACTCCACTCACGGCCAGCAGACCTCACCACCACTCCACTCACGGCCAACAGACCTCACCACCACTCCACTCACGGCCAGCAGACCTCACCACCACTCCACTCACGGCCAACAGACCTCACCACCACTCCACTCACGGCCAGCAGACCTCACCACCACTCCACTCACGGCCAGCAGACCTCACCACCACTCCACTCACGTCCAGCAGACCTCACCACCACTCCACTCACAACCAACAGACCTCACCACCACTCCACTCACGGGCAGCAGACCTCACCACCACTCCACTCACGGCCAGCAGACCTCACCACCACTCCACTCACGGCCAGCAGACCTCACCACCACTCCACTCACGGCCAGCAGACCCCACCACCCACCACTCCACTCACGGCCAGCAGACCCCACCACCACTCCACTCACGGGCAGCAGACCTCACCACCACTCCACTCACGGGCAGCAGACCTCACCACCACTCCACTCACGGCCAGCAGACCTCACCACCACTCCACTCACAACCAACAGACCACACCACCACACCACTCACGGCCAGCAGACCTCACCACCACTCCACTCACGGCCAGCAACCCACAACCACTCACGCACAGACCTCACCACCTCCACTCACGGCCAGCAGACCTCACCACCACTCCACTCACGGCCAGCAGACCTCACCACCACTCCACTCACGGCCAGCAGACCTCACCACCACTCCACTCACGGCCAGCAGACCTCACCACCACTCCACTCACGGCAGCAGACCTCACCACCACTCCACTCACGGCCAGCAGACCTCACCACCACACTCACGGGCAGCAGACCTCACCACCACTCCACTCACGGCCAGCAGACCTCACCACCACTCCACTCACGGCCAGCAGACCTCACCACCACTCCACTCACGACCAACACCCACCACCACCACACGGCCAGCAGACCTCACCACCACCCACTCACGGCAGCAGACCTCACCACCACTCCACCAGGCAACACCACCACACGCGCCACCACACCCACCACCACCACTCACGGGCAGCGCCGGCCGGCGGCGGAACAGGTGGCGGTGCACCAGTTGGGCCATCAGCGGCCGCACGTGTCGCCGCTCGCCGTGCAGACTGAGCGCCAGTACGCACGGCCGGCGCACGTCCTCCGCCGGCTGGGCGGCCACCGTCAGCAGCGACGGCGGCTGTCGACACAGCACCTGGTGCACCAGGTGGCTGCCGGGGAGGTGCCGGTCAGCACCACAACAGGGGACAGCGCGGGGTCAGCACCACAGCAGGGGACAGTGCGGGTCAGCACCACAACAGGGGACAGTGGGGTAGCACCACAACAGGGGACAGTGCAGGTCAGCACCACAACAGGGGAGAGGCGCTGGGTCAGCACCACAGCAGGGGACAGTGTGGGTCAGCACCACAACAGGGGACAGTGTGGGTCAGCACCACAACAGTGGACAGTGCGGGTCAGCACCACAACAGTGGACAGTGTGGGTCAGCACCACAACAGGGGACAGTGCGGGGTCAGCACCACAACAGGGGACAGTGTGGGTCAGCACCACAACAGGGGACAGTGTGGGTCAGCACCACAACAGGGGACAGTGTGGGTCAGCACCACAACAGTGGACAGTGCGGGGTCAGCACCACAACAGTGGACAGTGCGGGTCAGCACCACAACAGGGGACAGTGTGGGGTCAGCACCACAACAGTGGACAGTGCGGGTCAGCACCACAACAGGGGACAGTGTGGGTCAGCACCACAACAGGGGACAGTGTGGGTCAGCACCACAACAGGGGACAGTGTGGGTCAGCACCACAACAGGGGACAGTGCGGGGTCAGCACCACAAGTGGACAGTGCGGGTCAGCACCACAACAGTGGACAGTGCGGGTCAGCACCACAACAGGGGACAGTGGGGTCGGGCAGCACCACAACAGGGGACAGTGCGGGTCAGCACCACAACAGTGGACAGTGCGGGGTCAGCACCACAACAGGGGACAGTGTGGGTCAGCACCACAACAGTGGACAGTGCGGGTCAGCACCACAACAGGGGACAGTGTGGGTCAGCACCACAACAGGGGTCGGGGTCAGCTGGGTCAGCACCACAACAGTGGACAGTGCGGGAGGGTCAGCACCACAACAGTGGACAGTGGGCAGTGGGGTCAGCACCACAACAGTGGAGAGGTCCGGGGTCAGCACCACAGCAGTGGACAGTGATCGGGAGGTGGATCGTCACTTGGGCTTTAGTGCGCAGGATCTTCACTGGTCATGTAGCGGCCACCGCGAGAGGGAGGTGGTGTCTGTGGGGAAAGCGCAGGGTCGTCACAGCAACAGAGGACAGCGAAAGGGCGATGCTGGCCTTCGTGAGAGGCGCGGGGTGGTCACCACAGCCCAAGAAGCATGTCATAGCAGGGAACTGGGCAATGGCAACGCTCCTGACGCCCGACCCCCTGCACAAAAGCCCAGCTGGCCGTGGAGGAGCTTGTGGATCGGACACCCCTGTCCGCCTGGACCATACCTCACCTGGCTATGAAGGAAGTGGTGGGTCGGGCATCGGGTCGGACACCCCTGTCCGCCTGGACCACACCTCACCTGGCTATGAAGGAGGTGGTTGGTCGGGCATCCCTGTCCTCCTGGACCACACCCACCTGGCTATGAAGGTGTTGGGTCGGTCACCCCTGACCGCCTGGACCAAACTGGCCTGGCTATGAAGGAGGTGGTTGGTCGGGTACCCCGTGCAGGAGGTGGTTGGTCGGACACCCCGTCCGCTCGGACCACACCCACCTGGCAATGGCAGAGTTGGTGGCGGAGCTGTGCTGCAGTCCCAGCACCATCGGCTTCCAGTCGGAGCTGTCCGGGTCTGTGTCCAGCAGGCGGGAGACCATGCCGGCCAGCTGCACCGACGACAGCTCCGGCCGAGACTGTGTCGCCGCTGCGGAGACGTCACAGCAAAGGTCACAGCAGAGGTCACAGCAGGTCACAGCAGAGGTCACAGCAGAGGTCACAGCAGGAGTCACAGCAGAGGTCACAGGATACGTCACAGCAGAGGTCACAGGATACATCACAGCAGAGGTCACAGCAGAGGTCACAGGAGACGTCACAGCAGGGTCACAGCAGAGGTCACAGGAGACGTCACAGCAGGTATCACAGCAGAGGTCACAGGAGACGTCACAGCAGAGGTCACAGAAGGTATCACAGCAGGTATCACAGCAGAGGTCACAGGAGACGTCACAGCAGAGGTCACAGCAGAGGTCACAGAACAGAGGTCACAGCAGAGGTCACAGGAGACGTCACAGCAGAGGTCACAGCAGAGGTCACAGGAGACGTCACAGCAGAGGTCACAGCAGAGGTCACAGGAGACGTCACAGCAGAGGTCACAGGAGACGTCACAGCAGAGGTCACAGGAGATGTCACAGCAGAGGTCACAGCAGGTACCACAGCAGAGGTCACAGCAGAGGTCACAGCAGAGGTCACAGCGCTGGTTGGTTGGTTGGTTATTTGGGATTAGGGGCGCTTCGACTGCTTCGGTCGTACAGCGCCCAGAACAGCGCTGGTCACAGCGCTGGTCACAGCGCTGGTCACAGCCCAGGCGTCGGCATGTCCGATGCTTGTGCATCCCCATACCAGTCACCCAGATCACTGAAACCACGTAGCAAGAACTGCGTTGCGAATATGTTTGCGCCCCAACGACGACGTAAAAAGCTGACGTCATTTTCCACTCGTGTTGCTTCACAGTCGCATCGTGAATCCGGGAAACGGTAGTCGTGTCAGCAGCGGATGAGTGCACAAATTGTACCAGGTCGAGAGATGAGTTGTAGCCGATTTAACTGCAAGGGAAATTGTACTAAAATTGTTATACTAGCATTATGGATACTATTATCATCATACTAGTATAACAAATACCGTCATTATTTTATATATTTAAATTACAATTTGTAATATTTTTAGTAATACCGAATGCATAAGCATATTATATAGCAAAAATTGTACATTAATATATCATTATATTTATATAGATTATATAGCAATAATATATAAGATTATAGCAATAACCTCTCGACTGAAGTAACCAGACTCGACCCGCAAGCATTAGCAAGCAAAACCTGGCACCCACCTTGCAACGCCAGCTGATCCACCTCTCCTCGCGCCTCCGCCGCCTGCCGACTGTCCTCGCGCTCCTTGGGCGGCACCCACGCGGCGGGGGGCCGCGGCCGCGCCCGGGCGGCAGCGGCCGCGCACGAGCGGAGTCCCGAGCGGGCGTCCCGAGACGCGTCCAGCCAGCGGGAGACCGCGGACGCGGTGGGCCGCGGAGTCACGGCCGGCGCGTCGAGCACCTCGTAGAAGCTGGGCAGCGCCGGCGCCGGCGTCGGCGGGCGCGGCCGGCGCTGCTGCTGGCCGCGATGGGTCGTCTGTGGCTCGGCGGGCGGCTCGGCGGGCGGCTCGGCGTCGGCGTGCTGTTCGTCGCCGGCGCGCGACGCGTGCGCCGTCCGCGCCCGCTTCGTCGGCGGACAGTAGTCCGTCTCCTCCGCCGGCGGCGGCGGCGGCGGCGGCGGCGGCGGCGGCGGCGGCGGCGGCGGCAGCTGTTCGCCGTCGGGGCCGGCTCGCCGGCGGCTCCGTCGGCGTCGCGCGGCGGCCCGGCCCGCGCCGCCCGTGGCCGACAGGGCCGGATCTGACGTCGTGTGCCGCCGGGCACCCCGGCGCCGCCCGCCGACGGACTGCGGCGGCGGGCGGCCGAGCCTGCGGCGGCCGAGGCCGGCGGGCGCGCGCCGGCGCAGGCGCGCACGCGACACTCGCCCGGCCTGGTCGTCCAGTTGCCCATCGGCTGGAGGTCGCCGGACGCGCCGATCAGCCGCCGGAACGCGGCCCTGTCTGTCGGCCCGGTCTTCGCCGCCGTGTCGCCGTCGCTCTCCGCTGCGGCGGACCCGGCCGTCTGACAGTCGCCGCCCGCCGGGACAGCCCGGCGTGTCCCGGAGTCGCCGACCTCCACCGGCCCCGCGCTGCCGGCGCTGCCGGTGCGGCCGGTCTGCCCGCCCGCCTGGGCGGACCTCGATGACGAATTTGGGTTTAGGGGCGCGTCGACCGCCAGGGTAGTTCTCCGCCCATCCTGGGCGGACCTCGGCGGCCGGCCCCGGCCGCCGCCCGCGGACGGCGCGCGGCCCGACGCCTTCATCAGTCGTGCGCGCAGTCTGGCGATGGCCGAGGGGCGCGCCTGCCGCTGCTCGATGCCACCCGGCGGCCAGCGCGGCCGCCGGGAGCCGCGGCCGGCCGCCGCCGGCGCCGACGAGTCTCGCTGCGCCGACGCGCCTGTCTCGCTCTGCGTCGGCGCCGACGGTTTCTCACATGGCCGGGAGCGGGGCTCTTCGGGAACCGGTGCCGCACGCTCGCCTCGTCTGATGTGTTGCTTGCGTTCCGTGACTTCGCAACGTTGCAACTTCGATGGTCCTTGACACGGTGGACTCGGCGGCGCTTCACGCGACGAGTCCGAATGCTGTTCAGGCGTTCTTTTCCCACGTTTCGGACGACTTTCCTGAGGCACTGATTGGCGCGTTGGCTTCGACGGTTCCTGGTGTGCCGGCGTCGACGGAGGCGAAGACACAGGATGACGCAGAGGATCAGGATGGAGAATGGCAGAGGATGACGCCGACTTGCCAGGAGGCGCCTCGTCGTCAGATGATAACTTACCAGTGAGGACCGAGTCATCGTCGATCTGAAGCGGCTCCTCGTCGACCTGAAGCGGCTCCTCATCGACCTGAAGCGGCTCCTCATCGACCTGAAGCGGCTCCTCATCGACCTGAAGCGGCTCCTCGTCAATCTGAAGCGGCTCTTCGTCGCTCGAGAGCGGCTCCTCATCGACCTGAAGCGGCTCCTCGTCGATCGAGGGAGGCTCCCCATTGACCCGAAGCGGCTCCTCATCGACCTGAAGCGGCTCCTCATCGACCTGAGGCGGCTTCTCGTCAATCTGAAGCGGCTCTTCGTCGCTCGAGAGCGGCTCTTCATCGACCTGAAGAGGCTCCTCGTCGATCGAGGGGGCTCCCCATTGACCCGAAGCGGCTCCTCATCGACCTGAAGCGGCTCCTCATCGACCTGAGGCGGTTCCTCGTCAATCTGAAGTGGCTCTTCGTCGCTCGAGAGCGGCTCTTCATCGACCTGAAGCGGCTCCTCATCGACCTGAGGCGGTTCCTCGTCAATCTGAAGTGGCTCTTCGTCGCTCGAGAGCGGCTCTTCATCGACCTGAAGCGGCTCCTCATCGACCTGAGGCGGCTCCTCGTCGACCTGAAGCGACTCGTCGTCGATCCGAAGCGGCTGCTCATCGACCTGAAGCGACTCCTCGTCGATCTGAAGCGGCTCCTCGTCAACTGACAACGGGCCTTCGTCTACCACCAACGACCCCTCATCAACGTCCAGGGACTCGTCAGTTGGCAGTGGTTTCCTATCAACTGCCGGTCGGTCCTCAGCAGCTGACGACCTGTGGACGACCAGTGGACGCTCGTCAATCTGCAGCTGGTCGTCATCACTTGACGACGAGTCACCCTGTGCAGCAGTGACGCGGCCGCCGATGGTCCCTCGCTGTCCGGAGGGTGCGCCCGGCTCTGGGGCGGCTCCTCGGACCAGAGTCCCTCCTCCAGTCGCTTCAGCCGCCACAGGCGCCGGACTCAGTGTTCGAGGCGCTTCTGCGACTCGTGGTGACGCAGCTGGCGGCTCTTGGCTCGAAGATCGGGTCCGCACGCTGATCGAAGACGGATCCGAGTTGCGGCTGGTCGGCAGCGTCGCCGACCGTTTCGCTGGTGAGCCGTCGGGCGTTTTGGCGGGGCGGCTCGAGGCCGGCCGCTTCCGCTTCGTCGGTCTCCGACGCCCCCCGGCAGTGGCACACTCGTCCTCTGAACAGGAAGTCTGTGTCTTGACATCACCGGTGTGCGCGTTCATCTCCAGACCGACAGTCGCACTCACTGCAGACGAGCGCGCGTTGGCGTTCTCCATTGGCGATCCCTTTCCGCAATCCCAGGCATTCCTCCCTTCTTCCTCTACTGGCAACGCTTTCCCACGAGCCATTAGCTTCCTGCCTGTTTCTTCACCTGACACTTTCCCGTGACCGTCAATCTTCCTGCCTGTCTCTTCTCCTGACCCTTTCCCGTGACCGTCAACTTCCGCCTGTCTCTTCTCCTGACCCTTTTCCGTGACCGTCAACCTTCCTGTCTCCTTCATCCGTGTCTGAGCGCTCTCCGCCGCCACGCACCCCCGCATCGCCTTCAGTCGGCGTCGACCGCCGCCGACGTCTCACGTCCCCGCGATGGCTCTCCGCCGCTGAGGAGGCGGAGCGGGCCGGCGCAGCATCACCAGCGGCAGCCGGGCGGGCGGCGGGAATGGCGCACATGCCCGTCCCGAAAGGGCCGAGCGACGTCCGCACCGCCAGCGTCGACCTCGTCACCCTGGCCGGCCGCAGCATGGCGGCGAAGGCGCCCACCGCCAGATGCGACGACGCTGCCTTGACGTGAGACGGGTTCACATCGGAAAGCTTCGCCCAAGCCGGAACTCCGGCGGCGGCCGGCGACGAACGGACGGCTGGTGGTGCGCTCGCGCGGGGCTGGTCCGCTCCGGAGGTCCCGCCAGGCGTCAAACATCGGCCGACGGCCGAGGCTGGGGTCCCAACACGCGTGTCGATCTCGTCTGCCATCGCAGCTCCCCGACCACTTTCGCCAGCTGGTGCCGAAGCCGCCGTGGGTCCGCCACTTCCCATCGATGCCGGAAGCGTCGTGCGACCCCCAGCTGGGATCCGAACTTCCCCGCCTTTCTCCATCGACGCCTCGACCGTCCCGCCATTCTGCGACGGCGTCCGTGCCACCAAATCCACGGCTGGAGGTCGCGCGACAGCCCGCCCCCGCGCAGTACGGCGCACCGCGTCGTGCCCGCCAACTCCCGACGCGTCTCCGCCACGCCCAGCGGGCTGACGGCGCTCACCGCCTGGCGAGCCGACACCCGCCGCGAACAGCCGGCGACGGTCGGCCTCGACTTCGGCTGCCAGTCGGGCGGCGAGCGCGCGCTCGAAGGCGCGCCAGGCGGGCGACGCCTCGTGGCCCGACAGGTCGGCCGCCGCGAAGCCGACGAACGGCGGCGAGTCGCGCCCGGGCGTCGGCTCCGCATCGGCAGCATCACCGCCGGCGTGGGGCCGCTCGGCGCTTGGGCTGCGAGCGAGGTCAGACGACACGCACGACCTGCGGCTCAAGTTCCGTTTCGCGGTGCGCCGGCGACCTCGAGCAGCGGTGCGGCCAGAGTTGGCGCCGGGCTCCCGGCTCAGCAGAGGCTCTGGATCGGTGTCTGGCGATCCAGCGCTGCGGTCCGGGTCCAACTCGCCAGTAGCCGAGCCGGCCACAAGGCGCCCGCGCCGAAGACCCGCATCAGAACTCGCAGCGGAGTCTGAATCCGAGTCGAAGCTACCACGTACCTGTGCCACAGAAGAGACGCGAGAGCACCTTCTGGACGCCGCCTGCCTCTGGCTGGCACCTGCGGCGAGCTGACCTCCGCCTGGGGCGACACTCCGGGTCAGATTGTGACTCGGACTCCGACTTGTGAGCGCTGCTCGAATACGACGCGGACTTCTCAGACAAACTCACACTCTGAGCCGACCGAGGCTGAGAGCTCGGACTTCGGGCTTCGGGTTTCCGATTACTTTCCGATTCAGACCGTGATACGAACCTTGACCGCCGGATTGACCCGGCGACCGCACCGGACTTCCGAACGGATGCAGATCCAGAGTCGGAACCCGAGACTGCTTCAGATTTCGATGCCGACCCGGAGAGAAGTCCTTTGTCTCGAACATATTCAGAATCGAACGCAGAGCCTTGCATGGGCTCGGCGTCGGACTCGGAGGTCAGGCTAGGGCCGCTGCCGGCTCGACGTCGTCGTACCTTTGTCAGTGGACGAACTCGCCCGGGCACGTGCGCTTGCCGCAAGTCTGCTGCGCCTTCACCGGTGCCCTGGTCGGCCCGGCCTGCAGCTGAACTTGGCTCCGCAGGCTCCCAGGCACGGCGGCCTCCGCAATCCGTGGACGGTCCGGCACGGCGGGTGGCTCACCACACTCCTTGGACGTGTCGAGGGCAGTGACACTGCGGGTGGATTCTGCGACATTGATGCCGTGATCTGCATTCTCAGCGCCTTGACGAGCTCGGCGTCGTAGCCGCCACTGATGCCCACCCTGGGCGACCTCGTCTGCGCCAGCTTCTTTGGCTAGTGAAGTGTCTGGCCTCGGTGGACATTCCCGTAGATCTGAAGACGTTGAAACTGATGTGCTCGGAGGCCTCCGATCCACAGTGGAGGACGGACAATACATGATCTCGATTGCTGGGGAAACCGGATTTTCTTCTGGCGCTACGACAGAAGCGCCAATGGGTGTGTTCTTCTGTGCACTTCTTCCCGATTTCCACTTCTGTTCAGGAATGCCTGCGTTCTGTTGTTCGCTTCTCCACTCCTCATCTCCACTCCGCGCTGCTCGCTGTCGTACTTGCGACGACTTCCCATTCTGCACGCAACTCAGCCTGGCTTTCACCTGGAGTATTCTCTGCTTCATGCGCTGGTCTTCATCCTCCAGCCGAGGCATCAGCTGCGCAGTCGCTGGCGGGCTACCCTCGCGGTGCATCACAGGCGGAGTGGGGACAGAGGAGGAGGAGGAGATGGTATGCGGGCGGGGAGAGCGGGGAGAGCGCGACGACGGCGGGAGACTCGACCCGGGTCGGTCGCCGCTTCCCACGTCCGGACCCGCCTGACCCGCCACATCCTCAGCAGGCCACCGCACGCCATCGCCGTCCGGGACATTCGGCTCTGCTCTCGACTTCCCACCGTCACCGTCGTCATCCACTACCTCATGCTTTGCCTGCTGACACAGCTGCCGCTTCGGCAACTGACCGGCCGGCGCGGGCACTGCGCGACGGCCCGTCATCGTCGACTGCTTCGTCTCGACACTTGCTGTGCGTGATGGTGCCGTTGACAGGGCGGGAAGCTCCGACGGGGTCGCTGCGTTCTGTCCGTTCGCCGTCCCCAGAGCTGTCGGTGCCCGTCACTGGCGGTGGTTGCGGCCCCGCAGTGGCGTCGGTGTCCCCAACTGGCGGCACCGTCCGCCCGACCTCGGAGCCGCTGCCCTCGCCAGGCACTGGCCGCGACGGACTCTGCGCTGGAGTCGCTTGAACATCAGCGGCAGCGCCTCGACCCGGATGTACTTCCGCATCTGAATACCTATTCAGACTTGAGGTCAACGGCAGACCTGCTGAAACCCGCACACCTGAAGCCACCCGCAAGGCTGAAGACACGTGTAGGCCCGCAGACATCGGCACGACAGGGGACACCGGCGCGGCGTGAGTCCGCTCACCACTGGTCAACCTCGCATCTGAAGACGCCTGCTGGCCGGCAGACGCTTCCACGCCAGGCGGCGCGGCTACTCCCGCGACAGGTCGGCGCCGCGTCCACAGCGCGTCCTCCTGCAGCCGCTGCCACTCGCGCGCCGCCGCCCGCCGCTGTTCCGCCCACCACCCGTCGCCGAGCGCGCGCTGCCGGGGCTCGCCGACCGCGAAGTCGACCGCCGAGAAGCCGGCCAGACGCGCCGGGTCCGGCAGGCGGCCGCCGCGCCGCAGCCCGCCGCGCAGGCAGAGCGGCAGGCGAGCGCGGGGCCGGCGCGGCGCGGCGGCGACGCGGCGCACGCGGCGCGACCAGTCGAACCGGCAGCCGAACGCCGACGTGCGCGAGCGCGCCGACGACGCGGACGGGACGGGCGTCGTCGGGACGGGCGTCGTCGGGACGGGCGTCGTCGGGACGGGCGTCGTCGGGACGGGCGTCGTCGGGACGGGCGTCGTCGGGACGGGCGTCGTCGGGACGGGCGTCGTCGGGACGGGCGTCGTCGGGACGGGCGTCGTCGGGACGGGCGTCGTCGGGACGGGCGTCGTCGGGACGGGCGCGCCGACGACTGCGGCCGAGATGGTTCTGCCGGGCGTGACTGCGGGCGGTGAGAAGGGCGCCGACGGCGCCGGCGATGGAGCGATTGTTGACGTTCCTGCTGGTGATGAGCTGGTGTTGGCCACCAGGTCTGACGGTGGACACGCAGTCGCCACCGGCGCTGAAGACGAACTGGTGCTGGTCGCCATCGTCTCGGGCATCAATGCCGATGCCACCGTCTCGGGCATCAGTGCCGACGGCACCATCTTGGGCACCAATGCCGACGGCACCGTCTTGGGCACCAATGCCGACGGCACCGTCTTGGGCACCAATGCCGACGGCACCGTCTTGGGCACCAATGCCGACGGCACCGTCTTGGGCACCAATGCCGACGGCACCGTCTTGGTCATCAGTGCCGGCGATCCATGCGTTGTGGAAAGAGTCGGTAGCGGAGTCGGCTTCACCACCATCGGCGAAGCGTTTACAAACGCTGTCACTGCCGACGACGTCTGCCTACACAGACCGTCGTCCACTTCTGGTGGCACGGCCTCCGCTGGCCCGGAGGACGCCTGCCGTGCCACTCCCGTCAACGAGATGGCACCACGCGCCGCCACCTCTGGTCCGACCGCAATCTCCGCGTGAGAAGTCGCCCGGTGCGAGGCCGCACGAGCGCGAGTCCCGTCCACCGTCGCGGCCTCGCCTCCTGCGTTTGACGCGTCACGCCGAGCACGCCCGACGCCTCCATCTCCGGCGGTCTCGGCTGCGCCCGCCGGCCCTGCACCGGCCGCAGCTCCGCCGGGGATGCTGCGGCCACCCGCCGCGTCTGGCGACAGTGCTGTACGAACGTCCGACCGGCCGGCGCCAGCCATCGAAGGGCCACACGGCGCCCGTGCGGTTTGTCCCTGATCTGCGCCCAGGCCGTCGGTGTCCACCGGCCGCGTCGGTTGCACCTCTGCAGCTCCAGCGACGTGCGGGACCGACGACGACGTCCGCCCGACCTCAGAGTCGCCTCCAGGCGCCGCGCTCGACGGACCCTGTGCTGGAGTCACATCCACCTCGGGGGCCGAGTGCCGACCCGAAGCCGCTCTCGCATCTGAAGCGCCTCCGACAGCTGCCGTCGCCGGCGGCGCTGGCGCCACCTGTCGGCCGCCCGGCGGACCGCCGCCTGTTGCCGGCCGCCGACAGGTGGTGCGACGCCCTGACCGACGAGACGCGTGGCGGCTCGCCCAGCGTCGGGGCGGCCGGCGGCGCGAACGTCAGCTCCAGGTCGAGCACGATCTCGTCGGGCAGCGGCGCCGAGCCGACGCCCGGCGGACCCGGCGTGCAGGTGGCGCCACCGGCGGCCGGCCGGCGGGCGGCCTTCATACGCGGCTGAGTCTTCTGCCGGGCGCCGCCGGCGACAGGCGCGCTGGGCCGCGTCGCAATGATGTCCTTCTTGGCGCCGCTCCGCGTCTCCCTGGCGGCGCCCGGCTCAGGCTTGGCTTTCTTTCCCGGCTCGCAGATGGCGCCACGGCGGGCAGACGATGCGCCACGGCGAACGGAGGGAGCGGCGGGAGACTCGGCACGATCACTCTTCGGCGGCATACCTGGATCCGGACGCGGGACATGGCTGGACTTCGGATCGGTTACAGCATCAGACCGACCCCCATCACGGATTGAACTGGTTTTGTGCCCGTTTTCTCCTTCTCCCATCCTCTCTTCTACCTCCATGGGCGATCCAGTTTTGCCCTTCAAAGCACTCACATGTGCCTGCGAATGATAATTATTATCGTCCGCCAACGTACAACTTGAGCCAGACCACTTTGGAACGCGTTTCATCCAACAATGTCGAAACGGTTGCTGATTCTCGAGCCTCTGCAGGCATAGCAGGCGTCGTGCTGAATTTGTCCTTGCCCTCATGCGTAGCATAAGCATTAGATATGGCCTCACCCCCGCTGTCTATCCGTTGATTCAGCGACTCCACCCTGCAATTGGTCGCCGCAGTCGGAGCGGGCCGCGTGACCTCTCTCGCACGATCATCATCCTGAATCGGGGTGGATTCTATGCTCCTGTCATCTCGACTGTCGACCTTTCCAGCAGTCCTGCCAGTCGCCTCTGCCGGCTGGCCACTCGGGCTTTGTTTGGCAGAGTCAGCCCCAGGTGGAGACACGGTCGACCAATCAGAGCCGCCGGGTTGCGGAACGGCGACCACTGAAGCTCCGACCACTGATGATGCAGCCGGATGCTCCGGATGCGCCACGTGCTCTTCATCAGTCGGCGGGAAAGACGCCAGTGGCATCGCCTTTGGGTTGACCATCTGATTCAGAACCGGCATTGCTGCTAGAGGCGACGCTTCGTCGGACGTTTCCAAGTGTCTGGGAAGTCTGGTGAGTAGCGGTGGCTCTGGAGGTGCTCGCTCTACTTGCCGCGTCACCTTTTGAGGACACGCGGCTGGAGAAACTGGAGGCAATGATTGCCGATGAACATGCGCTACCTCAGGTGCTTCTCCCCGGCAGGTCGGTGATGGCACGGACGGCGGAGGTTCGGGAGCTTGTGCTACGTTCGACATTTTCGACGAAGACACGGCTCCTGGCACGGACCGTGGAGGATCGGGAGCTTGTGTCACGTTCGATGCCCTCGACGAAGACGCAGCTCCTGGCGACGAGTCCGGCGACGCGCCAGCCTTCCGCGGCGCCTCCGCCAGGGGGCTGGCAGTCGGCAGCAGGGGCGCACGATCAGCCTGATCGGCCAGCTCGAACCCGGCCGAGTTGAGATGCATCAGCCTGTGTCTGCTGCGACTCGCCGCCGCCACGCTCTCCGCCTTGCTCTGCCGGTCGCGCGCACCGCCCGGCGACGGCGGCGCCGTGGGCTCCACGGGCGGCCGCAGCGGGCTGAGTGGCGCCCGCCGTCCGCCTCCGAGGACCGCCTCCGAGCCGGAGCCGCCGGCAGGAGGACTCGGGACTCGCGGCGCGCTGCACGGGCGGCGAGTCGACCGAGACGCCGCCGAGTTCGGTCATGTTGCGCAGCAGCGCCATGACGTCCAGCCCGGCCGCCGGCGCCGCCAGCCGCCGCTCCCAGTGCGACCGCCGCCGCCGCCGCTTTCGGCGCCGACCGCCGGCGACATCTACCGGCGGCCGCAGCAACCTGTGGTTGCGGTCGCCTGCGGCGGCCGCGGTCGCCGGCGCGGGCGGCGGCGAGTGGCTTCTGCCAGACACGGGGTGACCGGGCGGCTGGAACTCACGGTCACAGACCGGCCGTGAGACGGCGCCCTTCGGCGCGCCCAGGTCACTGTCCTTCGGTGTGGCGCTGACGGCGTCGCCGCTCCTCATCGGGTCCTCGGCCGGGACGTCCTCGAAGACGAACGGCATGTCGCCGGCGGCGAAGCCGGCACTCTGCTCGTCATCGTCAGTGTCCGAGTAGGGCAGCAGTCGGCCCAGGTCGGACAGCGCCATCAGGCGTGCCGGGGAGCCTTTGCCGACCTTGCTGACCGGCTCCAGGGTGGCACTTCCCTGCGGCTGTTCGCCACTTTTTGCCGGCGTCTCGGCACTCTTCCCGGACCCCTCACCGATCTCCTCGGACTGCCCGCCGCTCTTTCCGGGCCCTTGACCGCTCCTTTCGGTCGCGTTGGCGCTCCTGCTAGATCGGTGGCCTAAATCAGCTCCATGTTTTTCCCCGCCTTCACACACGTCTCCAGAGCAGCTTCCAACATTTTGCATGGGCATTTTCTGTTTCTGCTCTTCCGAGCTCTCATGGGGTTCCAGTACACGCCGCTCACCCCCCTCCGCGGGACTCCGATGGATTTTGATGGCCGGAGCCAGAACTGGCATTGGTAGTGGTGACAACGCCTCCTCGAACATCGCCGAGCCGTTTGGCAACCTGGTGAGCGGCGGCGGCTCTGGAGACGTTCGCTCGACCCGAGGTACCACTCCGCGAGGACTCGCAACTGGAGGCAACAGCGGCGGCGGCTGCTGACTAACACTGCTGCTGCAGTTGGACTGGCCCGGCCCGCGCTCCCCCAGCTTCTGGCCGGAGGCGTTCGGCGACACTGGACTCCGACCGACCCCGTCGCGGTTTGGTTCACCTGCCTCGACTGGACCGCCGAGACCCGCCGAGTCGTGCTCGCCTGTGCCGGCCCCCACCGCCCTCCCGGCAGTGTCGACAACGGCCGGCCGGTCCGTCGCCAGCGCGAGACGCTCCCCGGCGCAGGCCGGCTTAACTGGGCCGCCGGCCGGATCAGATCCGCCCACTTCATCAGCCGCCTCGCCCGGAGACTGGGGACGGTCCGGGTCGGCAGCAGCGGGAAGCCCGACAGCCGGCACCGCCGCGAAACAGTCGACATCGCTGTCGTCACTCCAACTGATCTCGGCCGCAGGGCTGTCGCACTCGCGGCCAACCGCACCCACCTCTTCAGCTGGACCGCAGAAAGAGGCGAAGTCCGCGCCATTCGCTGCCAGCCTGCCGCCACCGGCAGTGGCCTCATCCACCGCACTCACCTCTTAGCCGGCCCGCACCGCAAGGAGGCGAAGTCCGCGCCATTCGCTGCCAGCCTGCCACCACCGGCGGTGGCCTCATCCACCGCACTCACCTCAGCCGCAGCTGAACCCGACTGGGCACCAGCCGCACTCGAACGTCCGCCCGAGTCCACCTCGGGACCGGACGTGCTGCTCGGGACCGGCCCGTCCCGCCCACTTCTCGCCCGCTCAGCCGCCGCAGCGGCGGCGCAGGCGTCGGCCGAGTGGGCCCCGACTTCACCGGCAACGTCGACGGCCTCCAGTGACGTCACGCCGTCGACTGCACCAGCTGACGGCGACAAGCGGCCCTCGGTCGGACACGCGGCTGTGTCGGCGCCGTCGTCGTCGTCGCTCTCGCCGCTCTCGATGACAGTCACCGTCACGTTCAATGCGCCGGCGCCGCGGTCCGGCTCGACGGCCGCCGTCGGCTCCGACGAGCCCGCCGGCGGCCAACCGACGAACGTCAGATCGTCGTCGGAATCGTCGCTGTCCGAGTCGTCGGAGATGGCGATCGGTTGGCGCGCCGTCGCGCCGCCGCCCACCAGCGGCATCGACTGGGTGGCGGTCGGGTCTAGCCCGCTCGCCGGCTCCTCCGGGCTGGAGGCGATCACTATCGGCGCGTCACATGGCAGATCGCTGCTGCTGCCACCTATCGTCGGCATCGTCGGACTCCAGCCGAGGGCTTCGCCAGCGGCATCTGCGGCCGTCTCCGCTTCCTGCGGGCGCTCACTACCGCCATCTGTGATCACTCGCGTCAAGCTCGAGTCGCCCGCACTGCCGCCCGCGGCCGTTCCGGACTCACCAGAACGCGTCGCGTGCGGGATCGTGCCGGTCGTGAAGCTCAGACTCTCGCCGTCCCCGCCCAGCGACAGCACCATACCGCCGGCCAGGTCGGCCGCTCCTCGCAGCTGCGGCATGTCCTCGGGCGGGCCCGACTCGTCCTCCCCGTCGTCGCTGTCGTCGCTGAGCCGGCCGACGGCGGTGACCTTGGCCAGCACCGCGCGCCGCGTCACGTTCTGCACCGGCGGCGGGCTCGCGTCACGCGCCGCTCGCGACCGCCGCGGCCAGCCGGACAGCGACGTCACGGCCGTCTCGACCGACGGCTCCGCCCGCCCGGCGGCGGGGTCGGCGAGCGCCTGCGGCGGCGGCGAGCGGCCGCCGCCCGCCGCCGGGTCCCGACTCGTGCGCAGGTGGTGGTCCCAGGCCGCCGCGCGCTCGCGCGCCTCGCCGGCGTCCGCGCGCCGGCCCGACGCGTCCGTCCTCGCCGCCGGACTCGCGTCGCTCGCCGGCCCGGTCGCAGTCGGAGTCGGCGCGGCGGCGCACCGGGCGGCTGCGGGCCGCCGCTCGGCGCTGCCGCCCGACCCGCCGCCGCCGTCGCTGTCGCTGTCGTCCTCGTCGGCGTTCTCGCCGCCGGAGGCAGCGCCGCCGGCAGCGTCTTCAGCGCCGGAGGCAGCACCGTCTTCAGCGTCGGAGGCAGCACCGCCGGCGGCATCGCCGTCGGCCCGGCTGGCGCGCCTCAGCTGTCTCAGCTTTTCCTTCAGCCATTTGCAGATTTGCGCGCGTTCCACATCCCCTACGGCTGCGAACAGGCATCGGCATTTGTCATGTAAACTAGACTAGACTAGACTAGTTGTCATATTTAAGACCAGACTAGAGTAGTCGTCATATAACTAGACTAGATTCAGTTGTCTTAGTGGTCACAAACTAAGGAATCGGACTTGGTTGCCGGGATAGACCTGCCCGGAAACCGGCATGGAGCGCTCCCCGGTTGGAGCCACACTATCCATATATCCATGCTTCGCTGATTTCCTTTCGATCGCCCCAGTCGTGTATGTCTATATCGACACGAAACGTGACATATATCAACTTACGGATGGACTTACGGATTTTAAATCGCGAAGTTGCTCAACGATTTTCCAATTCACCGCGTATGATAAAATGTTCGTTATCTTCGGTGAAACTTAAAAATAAATTACTCACTATTACAGAACAGGTGGTTGGCAGTCATCCACCAGCCGTCGCCGCATTTCTGTACGTCCAAACTTCGGCCTTATCGTGGGGCCTCGATCAGCGTATATTGCATTCCAATAACATCTATCACTTCATGCATAATAGTGCCCGGGTGTAGTGGTGTGTCGTTAAACTACTTTGGGTTTAGTTCTAACATGAATGCGAATATGAATATGAATGCGTGGCAGGAAGGACAGGAAGTGACGTCATGGCGATCGGGTTGTGGTGGTTTTTTTTCTCGGATATACAGAGCTGGCTCGACCTCGAAGGTGTGGATCGTGACTTATACGGTTGATTAACCACTAGAGTCATAACACGTAGTGTCCTGGTGTAGTGCCCGGGTGTAGTATCAGGGCCTAGTGTCGCAGAGTTGGGCAACGGACGGGCAATTTGACACGACAGCCCGGTTCTGGGTGGCCCACCTAGTACTACCGCCGCAGCACAAGTATGCCGGCTGCAGACCAACTTCGTCACACACATGTACCGTGTTCACACGCTGGAAAAACATCCACATTCCCTCCGTTTACATCCGAGGCGGATACAGCGCGCCGCACTCTCTAGCGAGCTCTAGCGCGCCGCACTCTCGCTGAACAAACTGTCCCGTCGGCGGCCCACCCTTGAAAATTTTCCCTGATTGCAACGTGAGACGTAACGGGTCACCAGTTTTGCCGGTCATCCTCCACCCACGACTCCAACTCACGAACCAACGTGTGCGCCTAACCTCGCTCGTAGATGACGACACAAAACTAATTGCTAAATGTTCCCCCACTGTTCGTGGCAATAACGTAGTGAACTATGTTCATAGACAGATCGTAGAAAACATCGGAAAAGGTGACCTCATCAGGTGCTGAGTGTTCAACAATATCACGTGAAGCTGGAGATGTCATGTTTTTGGGACGTTAATTTTTTGTTGTCTGGACATATATTTGTGTGTTGATTTCTTGTGCGTGAAACTTTTGTTTCGCAGGTAGTCCATAGTTGTATTAATCTCTTGATGAAAACAATGCTCAACAGCAAATACGCCGACAAGAGACCGAGACCATACGAATCGCCGTGGCCAAATATAACATTTTTATCATGAAATTACCGTCTTCGAAAAGAAAAGAAACATAGAACATGACAATCTTGGGCGTCGACTGGCTCATATGGAATCAGGTTAACGACAATTTCCATCGCAAAATAGCCTTGCCTGCGGGGAATTCTACTTGACACGGTACCTACGGTAGCATATCACGCGATAAATAAATCAGTGAATTTTCCATGAACCAACAGCTCCACGTACAATCCAGACCCCGCGTCACTTGACCAACACGCAAAGCTAGTCACACGGCTGCAATTTTGAAGTGACCGATGCTATCGACACAGAAGCGGCCGCAATTTGGGAGGCTAATCGAGTCCCACGGCGGAGAACCAACACTACCAATGGCGGCGAGCACGAGCGGAAACGGCGGGAAACGGGCGTGGCGGCGGCGGCGGCGCGAAAAAAGGCCACGGATGGAGGTGGCGGCCGCAGGGCGGAAAGTGAGGCGAGGCGCAAGTCGCACTGGCTGCAAACACGAGCCAGCATATCGCGAAGCCTGATGAAGGCCCACAACTCTGTGCATAGTCGAAATGGGGATGGGTCCGCCATCACGACTCATACTTCCCAATGGGCATCATCTTAATACTCATTAAGCACCAGCGAATTATATCAGGGGTTTTTGAATGATAGTTCTAGAAGGGAAAAATAGGTTGTGAAATGAATTATGATGATTATTGGGGTTTTAGGGTGCGTCAACCACTGTGGGTTAAATTGCACCCGTTGTGAAATGAAGGTGAAGACAGAAACTCATATAGGTTGCGTAGTTCCTGTCCGTTATATTCAAGGCAGTGGCTATCCATGTCTTCAGAGGATCCTTTCCGAGAGACTTGAAAGCGGAAGCAAAGTTTGGCGATATCACGAAGCGACACATCTGCAAGTTGCCACGAAGGCAAAAGTATCTAGGGTGAAAGTTACCCTACCCAAAGACTGGCTGACACTTCTATCCGAGACCATGTTCAGCCTACGCCAAGGCGCCGTCAATATCCAGCCCCAAATGGCCAGGATTCCGCCCCGATAGCCAAGATTCCGCCTAGGCGTCCCTGGCAGCTCGACTCACCGCTGTCGTCGGCCAGCGAAGTGACACTCATGGCCTTCTTCAAAATGAGGATCTTATCCGCCCGACCCTTCCTCACCAGCTTCTTCCACTTCTCTGAAAACAATAATACCACGTCAACTACAACAACTACAACCACACCGACAACCACATCGGTGCTGAGTACAACTATAGGGCTATCCAGGAGTGTCTCGTTTTTATACTGATACTTGCCATTCATCAGTTATTTGTCGCTGTGAAATTTCCCCAAGAAGAGACTGGTAGTCATCGCCTCGAGGTTCAGAGATGATCATAATAGCTACGAACGTATTAGCTAGCTATACATAGCTAATAAAATATCGTAGGGATTCCAGGGATATTCCAGGGATATTCCAGGGATAGGGATATATTCCAGGGATCGCTGAGTGGCTAGGTCAAAATAGTGTTGTTTTTTTGTTCGTTAGGTGTGAGATGTCGAAACGAGCTCGGCAGGATGTCGAAATTTCCCACGGAATTAGTCCCTTTTAAAATGCTTTTGATGTCTTTCAGACTCAGATTTGAACCAATGGTTTAGGTCTTTATGACTGTACCTATATCATTTGTTTTGAGATTCATAATTTAAGAAGAGTTATAATCTGGATTGGGGGAATAATACCTATGCTACAAACTAGTGTCGTATGACATGTCACATAGGTAATCCCTTTACCCGCAATTGCGTTGTGAAATATTCATACATCACCATTCCTTACCAAGAGCATGACCGTGATGCATACAAGCGAGTTACTGTTAGAAACGAAACGCGAGTACTTCATAAGCAGGCATCGAGGAGTAGGATGACGATACTTCTTGAATCTGAATATCGATTGATTGTTCCGAAAGTGGTATATTCCACCCCATTTCACGAATAATTATTTCACTGCCGAGTGGTATGCATGTATTGGCCATAGTGCGATGTTGTATGTTCGTGTATGGCTCGTGTGCAGGTACCCAGGTGCGCCGCGCACAGAACATCACGAATTTCCGTGCGCGTGACGTCGTTGGCAGTAGACGATATGAGCACAGAGCAGATACTGTGTACGAACGGTTTGTTTATTTATTATTGGGTGGTTCTCGACGCACTTTATTCACGACCGCGGCTAATGGCGGCTTCCACACTGTTTCACCGTCGGCCACGGGATTGGAAATGTCCTGAGTGCTGCGAGAGTCGAACCCGGCACCTTTCGTGCCCAGAGCTCAACACCTTAACCACTCGGCCATCCCCGACCCTGTGTAGGAGCCCAGGTGGCTGACTGCCACGCAGTTCATTGGTTATTACACAGTGTGCGCTGTGCAGACCATCATCACAACCGGCCAGCATGACTGCATTCATCGCACCATCGGGCGGCGTGCAAACCAGAGACATGTACACAGCACAAGACGCACATGCAGGGTTTAAAATAATGGTTTTTCGTTAGGTGTGGGATGTCGAAACGGGCACAGGATGTCGAAATTTGCCATGGAATTAGTGTCAATTAAAATGCTTTTGATGCCTTTCAGAATCAACTTTGAATCAATGTTGTAGGTACTTGCGACTGGAGCATTAGCATGATACTTATAAGTGAGATACTGTTAGAAAGGAGACACGAAGACTTCATAAGCACGCATCATGGAGTAGGATGTCGATACTTCTTGGAGAAGGATGTCGATTGAGCGTTCGGAAAGTGGTATTTTCCACCCTATTTAACGAATAATGTATCACTGCGCACATATCACCGGACACTCCCGAATATCAGAACAGAAGCAATACGGTTGTGTGTGTTGCGATGGTGCTTAAGTTGTTCCATTAAACAAAATATAGTGACGTACATGAGTGAATAACCACCATTGTAGTGGACCTTACGCGACTACATACATGTATTGCAGATGACAGAGAACCCAACTCCAAATCCAACCCTCCACCGACTCCACCAGAGTTCTGAGTACTGGGAATACTGGGAACTAAGTGTGTTTAATCGAACACCTCGGCAGGAACGCTGTGCCCATAATCACCAGGGGCCTTCGTAATCTGTAAAATTGCCGGGGGGGGGGGGCGAAAATGAAACTGAAGGTTCCAATGTTCTCGGGTTGTCGCCTCGTTAGTTGGTTATTGGGGTTTGAGGGCGCATCGCCTGCGTTAGGGTCATTTGCGCCCATAACTAGATGGACTCAAATCATACGGTGCTAATAGCTTAGCTGCAACTATGCCAAGGAGGGCCCTATCTCGGTCGCACTCTGTCACTGAACTCAGTTTCCCAACCAAAACTGCTCAGAGTCGCCCTCCCTGTAATACGTAAAAAGAGGCGGTGTTCAACTCCTAAAATGAGGTTGTAGAGGTCTAGTGACAGCCTATGGTACACATGGTAATGGTCAATGTGCTCGGCTTTCGCCCGTTGTTGGTTCTGGCAGGGTTCCAGGGTTCCACTCGCCTGCGTTGGTAAGCAACGCCCCGGCTCGTAAGCCTTCAAATCATGATATGGCATGGATCGACACACGGCAACAGAGCGTCGAGCAGTGTGGTGAAGAAGAAAAAAACAATACGGCGACCGCAATCAACATTTGATCCTAGTATCAATACCGTACGGGCTCTTTGTTGTCGTACCCCGTAAGCCGTACGGACTCTTTGTTCGTCTGTCGTCAGCCCAGCTGGCCATGGCCTCTTCGCTCGTCTGCCGTCAGCTCATACTGCTACGGACTCTTCTCAAATGGCTACGAACTCTTGGAGTTAAGGGGCGCATCGACTACATCGGTCATGCAGCTCTATGAACTCTTCGCTCGCCGTCATCAGCTCAAATAATTTGAGAAGCTCCGACACTTGGCGACCGCGCCATCTATTGACGAGCGATGGAAGGTCCCGGGTGCCCTAACCTCCGGTAGATGTCTCGCAGGTCAGGCTGCCAGCGAAATGCTTGTTTCTAGGTTCAACGACAGGTTAGGGCGCCGAAACTAACCTGCTCGCCTGGCGCACGGAAGAGCTGGCACCTCTGCCGCACCAGTCGATTAACTGGGTTTCAAAAAGGCTACACATGGCACATGTCAACGAACGATGACGTAATTGTGTCTTGTGGAGTTCAAAATCAAACAAGCAAAATGGCATTCTTCCGCAGGCAACCAAAGCACGAATGAACATCCGAAATGAACCGTTTCCAGCTCAGCCGAGCACCGGACACCGACTCATGTTCTGCAGTGTGTGTCTCGGTTCGGAGAAACCCGTCGCGGGCATACAAAATAACAAACTAGAGCAATCGATCCGCCTTTGCGGCGGCCGAAAGCTCCGTGGAACGGCGGCGGGTCCGCTCGTCATTGCGTCGTAAAGCCGCGGCGCCCGGCGGCCAGTGTCGAATTGGCGCTCATCGCACGTGGGCAGCGGTCATCACACTGCCGCAGTGACGTCAGGGACGCCGCCCCGCTGATGGCCGCCGTCGGTATGCCAGACAACGAATGCTGCCGGATGACGTATATTATACCAAATTATACCAGATGACGTATATTATACCAAATTATACCAGATGACGTATATTATAACAAATTATACCAGATGACGTATATTATACCAAATTATACCAGATGACGTATATTATACCAAATTATACCAGATGACGTATTATACCAAATTATACCAGATGACGTATATTATACCAGATTATACTAGATTACCTAGATTGTACCAGACCCAAATATCCGCGGGGAAGCCGGACTGCCTGCGTGTGTGGGACAGGGGAGTGGGAGGCTGGGGGACAGGGTCACAAGTTGTCCCTGATCGGCGGGGCTGGAGATCCAGTCACGAAGCCATCGGGTCCAAGTAGTCTTTATTGTCAAAACATATTTTCCGACTGAATGGAGTTAGTTATTTATTTGTGTTTTAGAGCGCCTCGACTCAGTACTGAAGTTATTTTCCGCCGATTCAGATTGGATAAAGCATAAATTAGCATTATCCGGGTACCCCGGGGGTATCCAACCAGAGGTCCAAAGCCCCCTCTCATACACTCACAGGCGATTTCCAGCCATGCTGCCTGGGGTGCTACAGTACTTAGCTTATTCTCAAAAACAGCGTGAGCGGAGAAATTCGCAACAAAGTTTGACGAAATGCTACGTTACCTAACAATGTGTGCCACAAGTGTATTTGTCAATGTAATTTGCTCATTTAACAGTAGTTGATTTTGCTTTCTCTATTTTCCGTTTTTTTTTTAAAATATCTTACACCATTCATTTACTGGTGATGCGTTCTGCTCGGTTCTTCGGTTCCCCTGCTCGGTTCTTCGGTTCCCTGCTCGGTTCTTCAGCTTCACTGCTCGTCTCTTTTAGGTGCTTCAAACGGTTCGGCTAAGTTCCCGTATTCACAAGCCGAAAGGTTCGAGTGGGAAAACACCTGTGCAAAAGCAGTTTAAAAGAACCAGTTTCGGAGGGAATCACTTACCGTTCAAGTTGTGAAACGATGACACAAATTTTGCGCGTGGGAAATGCGCAGCAGTAGCGAACATTTCACCCGGTTATAGTGGGAAAGTTCCAGTGGGGCTGGTAGACCTGAATCTGTCGAGGGGACGGGCGCCGTCCCTGGAAAATCTCGTAATCTAGTGGACAGATTTTAAAGCTGAATAGCTGAATCTTATTATACTGTTCTCATCCAATTTTTGTTTGGAAATGACGAAGTCAGGAAGAAAAGCTGGGCAAATAACTAAAGCCATTTGGGGCTGTATTCCTATTTGACGTCGCTAATCGTCCATTGTCTGGAGTAATTCACCCTTAATAGTTCAAGACACCATTTGGTGTCAGCATACGTACATCAAGGACAGGGAACGGTATACGAACAACTATAGTGAGGGGCGGGGGCGGAATCCCCCCCCCCACTCCACCGGAATAAGGCCAGCGCAATTCATTGCTTGTTTCGGAGGTGGTAGTTCGAGGTTAATCGACTCATCAACACAGTGACCACAGGTGTACAGACAGGGATTGGAGAAGTGACCAAGGGGGGAATGGCAGATTAAGGTTGGGCTCTGGTAAAGTGTTCCTGGGCATTCTGGGGCGTGCCGGAGTTCAAAGTGTGTCGTCAACAAAACACAAACAACGAACAGTCACCACAGGTGTGCGGACAGCGGTGGGGGGGGTGTGGTGGGATTGTACTGTCCTGGTTCTCAACGATTACAGGCGCACATTTTCACGTAAATTGTGGACTTCCTCGGGACGCCGTGGGTTGTCTACAGCCAACACGGGATGTGGATCTACGTAACATCAGACAAATGCAAACAAAAGCAGACGACTCCCGAAGGACATTCGCCCCACCCCCTGACAGTGTCTAAATTCGCTCGGTCACACTCTAGGATGTAAACAACACGAACAATATTCCTGGAGAATTAGATAAGCAGGAAAATTTAACCGCATTCAGATGATTCCATACCTGGAAAAAAGCACAAGTTCCCATTTTAATGACTACATTCTTCAATGTTTGGAAGATATCTCAATGTGAAATAGCATTCACATCCTTGCCTCATACCCAAAGCCAAGAGTTTGGACATACTACTCCACTCCTCAAAATGTACACGCTTTCTTCGGCCACCAGCTGACGCCTCGGTTCGAAATGGCGCGAGCAAAACGGCGGGACCACCCGAAATGGCGGAACCATCCGAAACGGCAGGACCAAAACGGCAGGACCATCCGAAACGGCGGGGCCAAAACCACGGGACCATCCGAAATGATGGCACGGGCACGTTTGAATTCGAAAAACGCAGACTGTGGAATGTGGGAAAATATACGACAGCGGGCAGTCATGCCGCGGTGGGGGGAGGGGACAACCGCTCAAATACAGCAGGCTCTTTAACGGTGCACACATACTGAAACTGCGAGAGTGCGGTGTCCAATATCTGGCGACAATGGGTTAAATACATCATTTCCTTAGTCGCTTCCTACATAGGACCGTGCACGTAAACAAGCCACACATCTTAATTGCATTGCAAAGAAGTTACAGCTGTACTTGTAATCTAGCAAGAGGGCCTCAAACCCTCGAAAAGAATAAAGGACAGCACGCTCATGAAGCGCATGAAGGACAGCACGCTCATGGCCCAATCATGAAGTGATCGGATACTCACGCGTACCGAGTTTGGAGAAAATATGACGACGAAGAAACATCAGACATTGCCCAAGAATCCCCCTTATGTCACCAGTGATCAGACGATATATTGCATGTTCAAACAGAAAAGGGTCATTGAACCTCGCTGACATTCAGAACGCATAAAGAGCCCGTGAGGCTAAATTTCCTGAAACACCAAACAGCCCATGTCAAACTTCCAAGGTTCGATGCTTTTGAGGTCGAGAGGTTGTCAGGGACCCGATCAAAACAGACGGATAAAGAAATGCTTGGGCACCTTGAGCAAAAAAAACATTACACGGACGGACAAGCACCTTTCTCCACAATAAAAAAAAAATCTGTGTGGATGAAGAAGGGAGATGGAAAATAAAGGATTACCACTTAAGGATTAAAATCCTTTCTTTCCAGCAGTTGTGTGCATGATGACTGCCCAAACAACATGTGAAACACACCCCCTTTTACTTTATTTTTCAAGCCACATATTGTATTGTTTTACACTGGTCGGCGAGAATGCTTTAGAAATGGACGCCAGAAAACCGACAAGCGCCGAGGAGAAACCCGACCCCGTCCTCGAGAGCCACCATTGACTCAACCCGCTCCCAGCCTGGAAACATGCCGCACGTTCACCTCGCTACCAAGTGACCCTGACCTAAGAACCGCCGGCCGCGGCTCTGACGTCACGCGGAGCCGTCGCGTGGTCACCGCGGGGAGGGGGCGGGGCAAAGTGGCTTCGACCGGCACACCTGCCAGGCAGGGCCAACCGCCGTGCCTGGGGTGGGGGGGGGGGGCAGGGGGGCTCGGCCACTCCCGCCGACGACCCCCAACGACTAGACTAGGTGGCAAGGCGGCAATCCACGCCGACCACGTGACCATCGACCGGCCGCGTCCCGTCCGGCTGTCCCTCGGCGCGCCGACAGCCCTGGCGCCGGCCGCCGGCGGCGCGGTGACGTCACACTCTGGCGGTGACGTCACACGTCGCGGCCGGTGCGGTGTGGCCGCGTCACGGCCGTGTCTTTAGTTGGTTATTTCGGCTTAATATATATTTTTTTAAATTTCATCCGAGTTGTTGTTGGAATGGCTTCAGGAGCCAGGGTTCTATTGCTAAGCAGAGCTTGTTGCGTGAACCCTGGCCCCACCACCCGATCCATGAACTCCAGTTCAACGGCAGAATTTAGGCCGAAAGTTTAACGTGCCGCCAATGCACCGACACGGCCGCCCTGTAGCTCGTCCCCGGCCTTGTCGGGCCAGCTGCCAAGTGACCCTCCCAGCCCGGGGGCTAAATGCGAGCGCGCGAAGCGACTCGAACCCTGTGTTGCCAGTACAGGGGAGACCAGTGCAGGCCGGCGCTCTAACCAACTGGCTTCGGGGCGCATCGACCATGTTGATCATACAGCTTCCCATGTAGCTCTTCACGGCCGTGCCGTTTTGAGGAGTCGCACCCGTTCGCAGCACGTCGGCGGGGCTGGACGGTGTGGGACATCCTGCCCACGCGGCTCCCGCCAGAGCGATCCATCCGTGTCACGACACCACGCCCCGGCTGTCACTGTCACAGGCTTCAGAGAGAGAGAACAGTGGGCTGGCACGAACGAGCTTTTAGGTAATAAGTACCATGATATAGATACTTGCATATATGCATATATATATATATATATATATATATATATATATATATATATATATATATATATATATATATATATATATATATACATATATACAAACATCTCTACATCAAGGTGTTTATTACTTAAAATATATGTATATATAAATTCATGCATATTTAATAGCATGTAATATGTTACAGAATCCAATATAATACTATATCATGTAATAGTATGTAAAATACACAACAGTATAATGCAATCGCAAAACTTCATACAATAGATACGATGCGTAAAATCAGGAGGTAAAAGACGTCAAATATGTAGATCAAATAGGTGAAATAGCTGAGTAAAATACGTCCATAACATATACCATTAAAATCGACAGAGTTGATACGACTGTCCCCCGCTGCCTACTAGCGAAACAGTGTGGGCGGCGCCATTAGCCGTGAATGTGCATACAGTGCGTCGAGAACCACCCAATAAACAAACAAGATACGACCGACACCGTATCGCCACACCTTGCCAAACAGCACACCTTGTACGTGACATACGCTGGCGAACGCCACTAAGTGCCCACGGCACCACACCCCGCCATCTATGTTTCCGTTTGATGTGCCGTATTCTGGCAAGCTGCCAGCACGTGCGAACTGTACGCACCGAACGTGTCGAAAAATTACTGTCACCATTAACTGTGTGGATGAAGAAAGAAGCTGCTTCGGAAAAGGGAAAGATTGGAAAAATACAAGTGCCACTTAAGGATTAAAAAACAATCCTTTCACTTCAGTTGCATGCATTTTACATTATGTTGCAGTCGTGTGCATGATAACTGCCCACACATCATGTGGCAGAATGGTAAAACCGAAGACAAGGATGAAATAACACAATTCCATTAACTGTGAATTTCCAGGTCCACATAGTCAATTATTTTACACTGGTGCGCACCGGACGTGTTGCGTGGTCAGTCGTGCACCAGTCACGCGTCGGCACAACAAAGCCAGTCGACCAGCGTGAGAACGGCGAGCCGGAACAGCCGACACCACCACACGGTGGCAGGCGGTCCAAACACACAGACACACACACACGAGAACGGCGAGGCGGAACAGCCGACACCACCACACGGTGGCAGGCGGTCCAAACACACACACACACACACACGAGAACGGCGAGGCGGAACAGCCGACACCACCACACGGTGGCAGGCGGTCCAAACACACAGACACACACACACGAGAACGGCGAGCCGGAACAGCCGACACCACCACACGGTGGCAGGCGGTCCAAACACACAGACACACACACGAGAACGGCCAGCCGGAACAGCGGACATCACCACACGGTGGCAGGCGGTCCAAACACACAGACACACACACACGAGAACGGCGAGCCGGAACAGCCGACATCACCACACGGTGGCAGGCGGTCCAAACACACAGACACACACACACGAGAACGGCGAGCCGGAACAGCCGACACCACCACACGGTGGCAGGCGGTCCAAACACACAGACACACACACGAGAACGGCGAGGCGGAACAGCCGACATCACCACACGGTGGCAGGCGGTCCAAACACACATACACACACACACGAGAACGGCGAGCCGGAACAGCCGACACCACCACACGGTGGCAGGCGGTCCAAACACACAGACACACACACACGAGAACGCCCAGTCGACAGGTCACGCTCCGCTCCAGACCGCCGGGGACGCGCCGCGGGCGGCTCCGACGCGTCCGGTGCCAGACACGGGTCAAGGTCGGCGCGGCGAAGGTCGTCGGGCCGTGCCGGCGGCCAGCTGCGGCGACGCGCCGCCGCCGGCCGCCGCCTTTGAAGCCGGCCGGCGCACGCGAAGGTCAGAGGTCAGGCGGACGAGTCGTTGCCGGTCGCCGCCGGCGCCGGCCCCTTTTCAGCCGCCGGGCTTCAGACAAAGGCGGGCAGGCGGGTGACAGCCTTCAGCTTTCAGCTTTCAGCTTTCAGCTTTCAGCCTTCAGCCTTCAGCCTTCAGCCTTCAGCCTTCAGCCTTCAGCCTTCAGCCTTCAGCCTTCAGCCTTCAGCCTTCAGCCTTCAGCCTCTCTCGGTCTACCTCTCTGTGCTGGGCAACGACAGTTAGGCTATTATGGTTTTGGGGCGCGTCAACTGCATTGGCTATACAGCGCCCATAACGAACCTCACGCCGACTGGCCGCGGCAGAAGAATGGCGACAGGTGGGACTCGAACCCACGACCTTTCGGCTGGAAGACGGCCACCCAACACCTGGACTACTCGCCCCTGTGCTGAGTGGCAAGAGGATTTGTTCCAAACTTTGAGTCAAAGTTTGGAACCAACCTTTTAGCTCCAAACCAACTTCACGGCGTTGGTGCCAAACTTTGAATCAGCGCGGTGAAACTGTTCGTTTTGCGCGCCGAAAAGTGACTTGGACAGTCAGGGCAGACGTCGCACATGATCACGTTAGGTGGAAGTCGACAATTGTCACCAAGGCTGCCACATGTTACCGGGGAGGGCCATGGACAGGCCAATATTCTTACTTATGATTCTGCATGTAGTCCGGCGTATAGCGAGACCGCGCTCAACAACCAAAACAACGAAAAACTTTACGATGCACTCGACTGGTGGGCCTCAAGAGCGGCCAGCCCGCGCCGATTGGTCGCGGTTGGTAATCTCGCCGATTGTGGAATTCGAACACACCATCTCACGAGCCAGAGTACGACGCTCTTCTCACGAAACTGCTGCGTCAGTCAAGTTGGAAAACGCCACCGGAGATTGGACGGCTCGTCGGAAGGTGCCATTTTTTTCCACCAATTCAGATCCGATTATTGCTCGCGGGGTCTCACGGAACCTTAGCACACCGCAGTACAACCTCAACACATTGGCTATTGGCCTTTACGACACATCGACCGTCGAGTCACGTAGCGGCGCCAGTCTCTCACGCCGACTGGTCGCGGGCGAAGAGTAGCGACAGATGAGACTCGAACCCACAGCCTTTCGATTGCGAGACGGGCAACTTTCCCCTAGACAACTCGTCCCCTACAATCCCAACACACAGCTGAACGCAACCCACACGGCGAGCGCCGCCGCCACGTGCCTTCGTCGCCACGGTGTGACTCAGTCACACCAGACTGAGTCACCAGAACACACCAGACTGAGTCACACACCAGACTGAGTCACACACCAGACTGAGTCACACACCAGACTGAGTCACACACCAGACTGAGTCACACACCAGACTGAGTCACACACCAGACTGAGTCACACCAGACTGAGTCACACCAGACTGAGTCACACACCAGACTGAGTCACACACCCGACTGAGTCACACACCAGACTGAGTCACACACCAGACTGAGTCACACACCAGACTGAGTCACACACCAGACTGAGTCACACACCAGACTGAGTCACACACCAGACTGAGTCACACCAGACTGAGTCACACACCAGACTAAGTCACACACCAGACTAAGTCACACACAGACTGAGTCACACACCAGACTGAGTCACACACCAGACTGAGTCACACACCAGACTGAGTCACACACCAGACTGAGTCACACACCAGACTGAGTCACACACCAGCACACAGACTGAGTCACACACCAGACTGAGTCACACCCGACTGAGTCACACACCCGACTGAGTCACACACCGACTGAGTCACACACCAGACTGAGTCACACACCAGACTGAGTCACACACCACACACCAGACTGAGTCACACACCAGACTGAGTCACACACCAGACTGAGTCACACACAGACTGAGTCACACACCCGACTGAGTCACACACCAGACTGAGTCACACACCAGACTGAGTCACACACCGACTGAGTCACACACCAGACTGAGTCACACCAGACACACACCAGACTGAGTCACACACCAGACTGAGTCACACCAGACTGAGTCACACACACAGACTGAGTCACACACCAGACTGAGTCACACACCAGACTGAGTCACACACCAGACTGAGTCACACCAGACTGAGTCACACACCAGACCTCACGGTGGCAGGCGGTCCAAACACACAGACACACACACGAGAACGGCCAGCCGGAACAGCCGACACCACCACACGGTGGCAGGCGGTCCAAACACAGACACACACACACGAGAACGGCGAGGCGGAACAGCCGACATCACCACACGGTGGCAGGCGGTCCAAACACACACACACACACCGAGAACGGCGAGGCGGAACAGCCGACACCACCGCACGGTGGCAGGCGGTCCAAACACACAGACACACAACGGGAGGCGGAACAGCCGACACCACCACACGGTGGCAGGCGGTCCAAACACACACACACACACGAGAACGGCGAGCCGGAACAGCCGACACCACCACACGGTGGCAGGCGGTCCAAACACACAGACACACACACACGAGAGCGGCCAGTCGACAGGTCACGCTCCGCTCCAGATCGCCGGGGGCGCCGCGGGCGGCTCCGGCGCGTCCGGTGCCAGACACGGGTCAAGGCCGGCGCGGCGAAGGTCGTCGGGTCGTGCCGGCGGCCAGCTGCGGCGACGCGCCGCCGCCGGCCGCCGCCTTTGAAGCCGGCCGGCGCACGCGAAGGTCAGAGGTCAGGCGGACGAGTCGTCGCCGGTCGCCGCCGGCGCCGGCGGCGGCTGCCGGCGCTGGCCTCTTTTCGGCCGTCGGGTTTCAGACAAGGGCAGGCGGGCGACAGCCTTCAGCCTTCAGCCTCCAGCTCCAGCCTTCAGCCTTCAGCCTTCAGCCTTCAGCCCTAAGCCCTCAGCCTCTCTCGGTCTACCTCTCTGTCCTGGGCAACGACAGTTAGGCTATTATGGTTTTGGGGCGCGTCAACTGCATTGGCCGCACCCATAACGAACCTCATGCCGACTGGCCGCGGCAGAAGAGTGGCGACAGGTGGGACTCGAACCCACGACCTTTCGGCTGGAAGACGGCCACCCCTCACCTGGACTACTCGCCCCTGTGCTGAGTGGCAAGAGGATTTGTTTGGTCGCGGGCGACGCCGTTCACGATCCTCTTTGGTTTCAAACTTTGAGTCAAAGTTTGGAACCAACCTTTTAGCTCCAAACCAACTTCACGGCGTTGGTGCCAAACTTTGAATCAGCGCGGTGAAACTGTTCGTTTTGCGCGCCGAAAAGTGACTTGGCCAGTCAGGGCAGACGTCGCACATGATCACGTTAGGAGGAAGTCGACAATTGTCACCAAGACTGCCACATGTTACCGGGGAGGGCCATGGACAGGCCAATATTCTTACTTATGATTCTGCATGTAGTCCGGCGTATAGCGAGACCGCGCTCAACAACCAAAACAACGAAAAACTTTAGGTTCGATGCACTCGACTGGTGGGCCTCAAAGCAGCGCCGATTGGTCGCCGTTGGTAATCCGGCCGACTGTGGGATTCGAACGCACCATCTCACGAGCCAGAGTACGACGCTCTTCTCACGAAACTGCTGCGTCAGTCAAGTTGGAAAACGCCACCGGAGATTGGACAGCTCGTCGGAAGGTGCCATTTTTTCCCACCAGTTCAGGTCCCATTATTGCTCGCGGGGTCTCACGGAACCTTAGCACACCGCAGTACAACCTCAACACATTGGCTATTGGTCTTTACGACACATCGACCGTCGAGTCACGTAGCGTCGCCAATCTCTCACGCCGACTGGTCGTGGGCGAAGAGTAGCGACAGATGAGGCTCGAACCCACAGCCTTTCGATTGCGAGACGGGCAACTTTCCCCTGGACTACTCGTACCCTACAATTCCAACACAGAGTTGAACGCAACTACACGCGAGCGCCGCCGCCACGTGCCTTCGTCTCCGAACTCGTCTCCGACCTTGTCTCCGACCTTGCCTGGCCAGTCGCCAAGTGGCCATCCCAGGCAGAGGCGACAACAACGGGCGCGAGGAGCGGCTCAACCCGCTGCTCCCAGACGGGAGAGGGGCGTAGGTGGCCAAATGGTTAAGGTGTTGGGCTCTGGGTGCCAAAGGTCCAGGGTTCGACACTAGCGCCGCTCGGGACATTTCCCAATCCCGCGGCCCACCGGCGAAACAGTGTGGGCGGCGCCATCAGCCGTGAATGTGCATAAAGTGTCGTGAACCACCGAATATACAAACAAGACGGGAGACACTTGCAGGCCACCGCTCTTCTCGGCAAGATAACCGGTCCGCAAATTGAAACGAGGCTTTCGCGCCCATCGCGCTTCGAAGTCTGACGTCACACACATCGACACACCCGGGTGAGAGTCTGACCAGGACAGGACCGAAACCGGGCAGTGCGCTGTCGTGGTGTTGCAGTGTAAAAAAGAGGTGACCGACAACCGGGCGCAGTTAATGGAATTGTGCTATGTCATCCTTGTCCTAGGTTTTACCATTTTGCACGATGTGGGGCAGTCGATTATGCAAAGACTACGTAAATAATGTAAAATGCATGTGATGAAGTGAAAGGCATTCCGCTTTTTAATCCGAAGTGGCGATCCTTTATTTTCTTCAATCTTTCACTGTTCAATAGCTAGTTCTTTCTTCATCCACACAGTTAATGGTGAAGCAATTTTTAGGCACTGTGGTGTTGTCAGTACAGCTGTGTCCAGACTCGGCTCAACTCGGACTCGACGATTCGCCATCCGTTCGCCTTCTCCATACAGATCGTACAATTTTCCCATATTTCCAAATCCGACCGAACAGCTCGGAGAACACTATTCGAACGCGCACTTTCGACGTCTTCCGTGTCGTCGAACGTCAGCGACGCGGCTATCTTCCATGCCGCCGAACGCGCACCGTCCTGTGTGGAGACGATCGGCACACAAGTCCACACCGGGGCGGGGATGGCCGAGTGGTTAAGGTGTCGGGCTATGGGTACCAAAGGTCCCGGGTTCGACTCTAGCGCCACTCAGGACATTTCCCAATCCCGCGGCCCACCGGCGAAACAGTGTGGGTGGCGCCATTAGCCGTGAATGTGCATAAAGTGTGTCGTGAACCAACCAATAAACCAATAAACCACAAGTCCACACCAGCACCACCCGGCTCAAAGCTGTACCCACGGGTCACGCCGGATCGGCAGCACCACAATGTCCGCCAGCGATGCCGCCGCAAGCAGCGGGGACGAGTGGTCTAGCCGTAAATTGCTAGTCTCACAATGGAAAGATTGTGGGTTCGAGTCTCGCCTGCCGCTACTCTTCGCCCGCGACCAATCGACGTGAGAGATTGGCGACACTACGTGCCTCAACGGTCGATGTGTCGTAAAACCAACAACCAACCAACCAACCGCCGCAAGCAGCCGAGGCACACCCAGGGGAACCCTCCGCTTCCTTGGGACCCGAAGGGCATCGCCATGGAGACGCGGCTTTAGGGCGCATCGACTACAGGCCATGAAGCACCATGGATACATGCGTCCCTCCAGGAGTGCACAATCCCCTGTTAACTTCCAGCCGAAGGCAACCAGCCGAGAAGAAAATGAGCCCCTTCAGGACTCAGAGTCCTCTCCCACCTATTTTTTTCGCCAAGAGCGTTCCCCTGAAGAGAAAATGGCCGTTTCAGGAACACTTGAATGCCCCACTGGAAATTGCTCTGAACAGTTGCGACCATCCGAGGAAACAGCGCTCCTAAAAATTGAGTCCTTCTCTTGGCGAAGTCTATATTTGCCCGACCCTCCGAGGAAACAGCGCTCCTAAAAATTGAGTCCTTCTCTTGGGGAAAGTCTAGGTTTGCCTTCAGCAGGTCTAGGCCGTATACGACCATATTACAGCAAACCATGGGCGTGGCCTGAGGTCTATGGACACGCTGACGGTCGTATCGCGTTGTCGGGGGCAAGTAGCCTAGGGGTAAGTTGCTTGTCTCACAACCGAAATGTTGTGGGTTCGAGTCTCACCTGTCGCTACTCTTCGCCCGCGACCAATCGGCCTGAGAGATTGGCGACGCTACATGACTCAACGGTCGATGTGTCGTTAAAAAACCAATAACCAACCAACCATATGCGTTGTCTATTCCTCACGTCGATGTGTAGCCGTCGAGCAGTATTTAGTTGGAGATATTTGGGTCTGGGGCGTATACACTGCTGTGATCATGTTGCGCCAACAACTGAAGGAGTCTTCAAAGCGCGGTTGAATGTGCGACAGGTGATAATCAAGCCCACAACCGTGCGGCTGCGAAACGGGAACCTTACCCTAGACAACCCGTCCCCAGAAATACACCTTTGTGTGTGATTAGGGTTTTAGGGCGCATCGACCATGGTGGATCATTTAGCCCCATAAATGCACCGGAAATGGAGAAACCCTCTGGTCACTTTCGCAGGTTACGGGACGCACACCAAATATTAGTTGGGGAGGGAGGTGGGGTGAGAGCTTATAATCGAGGATTTCCATCTTCCATCTTGCACCTCCACCAGGTCAAAACCAAGTGAAACCAAGCCAGACCGCTCAAAAACCCACACCGAAGTCGAGGCTACTGCAAAGCGTAGTTTCGAGGGATAGCACCCGACCGAGTCACACACCAGACTGAGTCACACCAGACTGAGTCACACACCAGACTGAGTCACATCATACTGAGTCACACACCCGACTGAGTCACACCGACTGAGTCACACCAGACTGAGTCACACACCAGACTGAGTCACACACCAGACTGAGTCACACAACAAGACTGAGTTACACACCCGACTGAGTCACACACCAGACTGAGTCACACACCAGACTGAGTCACACCCGACTGAGTCACACACCAGACTGAGTCACACACCAGACTGAGTCACACCAGACTGAGTCACACACCAGACTGAGTCACACACCAGACTGAGTCACACACCCGACTAAGTCACACACCAGACTGAGTCACACACCCGACTGAGTCACACACCAGACTGAGTCACACACCAGACTGAGTCACATCAAACTGAGTCACACCCGACTGAGTCACACACCAGACTGAGTCACACACCAGACAGAGTCACACACCAGACTGAGTCACACACCAGACAGAGTCACACCCAGACTGAGTCACACCAGACTGAGTCACAGACTGAGTCACACACCAGACTGAGTCACACCAGACTGAGTCACACACCAGACTGAGTCACACAACCAGACTGAGTCACACCCGACTGAGTCACACACCAGACTCAGTCACACACCAGACTGAGTCACACACCCGACTCAGTCACACACCAGACTGAGTCACACCACTCTGTACACCTGACTGAGTCACACACCAGACTGAGTCACACAGACTGAGTCACGCACCAGACGAGTCACATCATACTGAGTCACACACCAGACTGAGTCACGCACCAGACTGAGTCACACACCAGACTGAGTCACACACCATACTGAGTCACACACCAGACTGAGTCACACACCAGACTGAGTCACACCAGACTGAGTCACACACCAGACTGAGTCACACACCAGACTGAGTCACACCGGACTGAGTCACACCAGACTGAGTCACACACAGACTGAGTCACACACCGACTCAGTCACACACCAGACTGATTCACACACCCGACTCAGTCACACCGACTCAGTCACACACCTGACTGAGTCACACACCAGACTGAGTCACACACCAGACTGAGTCACACACCAGACTGAGTCACATCATAACTGAGTCACACACCAGACTGAGTCACGCACCAGACTGAGTCACACACCAGACTGAGTCACATCACATCATACTGAGTCACACACCAGACTGAGTCACGCACCAGACTGAGTCACACACCAGACTGAGTCACACACCAGACTGAGTCACACCGACTGAGTCACACACCAGACTGAGTCACACACCAGACTGAGTCACACACCAGACTGAGTCACACACCAGACTGAGTCACATCACACCATACTGAGTCACACACCAGACTGAGTCACACACCAGACTGAGTCACATCACCATACTGAGTCACACACAAGACTGAGTCACATCACATCAACTGAGTCACACACAAGACTGAGTCACACACCAGACTGAGTCACACACCAGACTGAGTCACACACCAGACTGAGTCACACACCAGACTGAGTCACACACCAGACTGAGTCACACACCAGACTGAGTCACACACTAGACTGAGTCACACACCAGACTGAGTCACACACCAGACTGAGTCACACCAGACTGAGTCACACACCAGACTGAGTCACACACCAGACTGAGTCACACACTAGACTGAGTCACACACCAGACTGAGTCACACACCAGACTGAGTCACACACCAGACTGAGTCACACACCAGACTGAGTCACACACAAGACTGAGTCACACAAACTGAGTCACACACCAGACTGAGTCACACACCAGACTGAGTCACACCACTGAGTCACACACCAGACTGAGTCACACACCAGACTGAGTCACACACTAACTGAGTCACACACCAGACTGAGTCACACACCAGACTGAGTCACACACCAGACTGAGTCACACACCAGACTGAGTCACACACCAGACTGAGTCACACACCAGACTGAGTCACACCAGACTGAGTCACACACCAGACTGAGTCACACCAGACTGAGTCACACACCAGACTGAGTCACACACCAGACTGAGTCACACACCAGACTGAGTCACACACCAGACTGAGTCACACACCAGACTGAGTCACACACCAGACTGAGTCACACACCAGACTGAGTCACACACACAGACTGAGTCACACACCAGACTGAGTCACACACCAGACTGAGTCACACACCAGACTGAGTCACACACCAGACTGAGTCACACCAGACTGAGTCACACCACGACTGAGTCACACACCAGACTGAGTCACACACCAGACTGAGTCACACACCAGACTGAGTCACACACCAGACTGAGTCACACACCAGACTGAGTCACACACCAGACTGAGTCACACACCAGACTGAGTCACACACCAGACTGAGTCACACACCAGACTGAGTCACACACCAGACTGAGTCACACACCAGACTGAGTCACACACCAGACTGAGTCACACACACAGACTGAGTCACACACCAGACTGAGTCACACACCAGACTGAGTCACACACTGAGTCACACCAGACTGAGTCACACACCAGACTGAGTCACACACCAGACTGAGTCACACACCAGACTGAGTCACACACCAGACTGAGTCACACCCCACTGAGTCACACACCAGACTGAGTCACACCAGACTGAGTCACACACCAGACTGAGTCACACACCAGACTGAGTCACACACCAGACTGAGTCACACACCAGACTGAGTCACACCCGACTGAGTCACACCAGACTGAGTCACACACCAACTGAGTCACACACCACTGAGTCACACCCACTGAGTCACACAGACTGAGTCACACACCAGACTGAGTCACACACCAGACTGAGTCACACACACTGAGTCACACCCCACTGAGTCACACACCAGACTGAGTCACACACCAGACTGAGTCACACCACCAGACTGAGTCACACACCACACTGAGTCACACACCAGACTGAGTCACACACCAGACTGAGTCACACACCAGACTGAGTCACACACCAGACTGAGTCACACACCAGACTGAGTCACACCAGACTGAGTCACACACCAGACTGAGTCACACACCAGACTGAGTCACACACCAGACTGAGTCACACACCAGACTGAGTCACACCAGACTGAGTCACACACCAGACTGAGTCACACACCAGACTGAGTCACACACCAGCCCAGACTGAGTCACACACCAGACTGAGTCACACACTGAGTCACACACCAGACTGAGTCACACACCAGACTGAGTCACACACCAGACTGAGTCACACCCAGACTGAGTCACACACAGACTGAGTCACACACCAGACTGAGTCACACACCAGACTGAGTCACACCCAGACTGAGTCACACACCGACTGAGTCACACAACTGGTCACACCCAGACTGATCACACCACTGAGTCACACACCAGACTGAGTCACACCCGACTGAGTCACACACCGACTGAGTCACACACCAGACTGAGTCACACACCAGACTGAGTCACACACCAGACTGAGTCACACACCCGACTGAGTCACACACCAGACTGAGTCACACACCAGACTGAGTCACACACCCGACTGAGTCACACACCAGACTGAGTCACACCAGACTGAGTCACACACCAGACTGAGTCACACCAGACTGAGTCACACACCAGACTGAGTCACACACCAGACTGAGTCACACACCAGACTGAGTCACACCAGACTGAGTCACACACCAGACTGAGTCACACACCAGCTGACTGAGTCACACACCAGACTGAGTCACACACTGAGTCACACCCCACTGAGTCACACCCGACTGAGTCACACACCCGACTGAGTCACACACCAGACTGAGTCACACACCAGACTGAGTCACACACCAGACTGAGTCACACACCACGACTGAGTCACACACCAGACTGAGTCACACACCCGACTGAGTCACACACCAGACTGAGTCACACACCAGACTGAGTCACACCAGACTGAGTCACACACCAGACTGAGTCACACACCAGACTGAGTCACACCAGACTGAGTCACACCAGACTGAGTCACACCCAGACTGAGTCACACACCCGACTGAGTCACACACCCGACTGAGTCACACACCCGACTGAGTCACACACCAGACTGAGTCACACACCAGACTGAGTCACACACCAGACTGAGTCACACACCAGACTGAGTCACACACCAGACTGAGTCACACACCAGACTGAGTCACACACGACTGAGTCACACCCCGACTGAGTCACACACCAGACTGAGTCACACACCCGACGGCCACACAAAGGAAGTGGTGGCCGCCGAGTTAACACGTCATGGGCAGCGGGGGAGGGGCGACCAACGCTGCGTTGGCGGGCTAAGTGCAGAGGGGTCGGATGGACCGTGCGTCATAAGCCACGGGGGGACCAACGATGCGTTTGAGAGGCTAGGCAGGGCGCACCGTGTCTAGGGGACATGGCAAGGGCGAACCATGTCTGGGGGACATGGCAAGGGCGTGGCGGACCGTATATGGAGAGGCAGGGCGCAGTGTGTCTTAAAGCACATGGCAGGGGCAGGTGGGGCGTGTCTGGAGGCACATGGCAGGGGCGGGTGGGACGTGTCTGGAGGCACATGGCAGGGGCGGGTGGGGCGTGTCTGGAGGCACATGGCAGGGGCGGGTGGGACATGTCTGGAGGCACATGGCAGGGGTGGGTGGGACATGGGGTTTTGAGGGAGGTGGGGGGGGTGGGTGGGGCGTGTCTGGAGGCACATGGCAGGGGCATGTCGAGGCACATGGCAGGGGCGGGTGGGGCGTGTCTGGAGGCACATGGCAGGGGCGGGTGGGGCGTGTCTGGAGGCACATGGCAGGGGCGGGTGGGGCGTGTCTGGAGGCACATGGCAGGGGCGGGTGGGGCGTGTCTGGAGGCACATGGCAGGGGCGGGAGGATGGGGCAGGTCTTGGAGGCACATGGCAGGGGCGGGTGGGACATGTCTGGAGGCACATGGCAGGGGCGAAGAACATGTCTGGAGGCACATGGCAGGGGTGGGTGGACATGTTCTGGGCACATGGCAGGGGCGGGTGGGACATGTCTGGAGGCACATGGCAGGGGCGGGTGGGACATGTCTGGAGCACATGGCAGGGGTGGTGGGGCGTGTCTGGAGGCACATGGCGGAGGGGTGGGTGGGACATGGCAGGGGCGGTGGGATATGTCTAGAGGCACATGACAGGGGTGGGTGGGACGTGTCTGGAGGCACATGGCAGGGGTGGGTGGGACATGTCTGGAGGCACATGGCAGGGGTGGGTGGGACATGTCTAGGAGGCACATGGCAGGGGTGGGTGGGACATGTCTGGAGGCACATGGCAGGGGCGGTGTGGGACATGTCTGAGGCACATGGCAGGGGTGGGTGGGATTTAAGTCTAATGGCAGGGGCGGGTGGGACATGTCTGGAGGCACATGGCAGGGGCGGGTGGGACATGTCTGGAGGCACATGGCAGGGGCGGGTGGGACATGTCTAGAGGCACATGGCAGGGGCGGGAGGAGCATATCTGGAGGCACATGGCAGGGGCGGGTGGGACATGTCTGGAGGCACATGGCAGGGGCGGGTGGGACATGTCTGGAGGCACATGGCAGGGGCGGGTGGGGCATGTCTGGAGGCACATGGCAGGGGCGGGTGGGACGTGTCTGGAGGCACATGGCAGGGGCGGGTGGGACATGTCTAGAGGCACATGGCGCACCGCGTCGCCCCAAATCGACTGCAGCCCCGCCGTCGACGCAGCCGACGGCGTCGACGTCGTCGGCTGCGTCGATCGGTCAGTCGGTCGAGCGGACCCGTGGAGGGACGGTCAACGGTGTGGCGGGCCGGCCGCCACCGGGTCACGACAGGTCACGGCAGGTCACAGCCCCGTGACACACGTCTGCGGCGCGGCGGGCGGCGGGCGGCGGGCGGCGGGTCGACGCGCCTTCAGGAACGGCACCGACCGCGACGGCCGAGTGAGAGTCCGAGGCCGTCACGAGTCAGTAACGGCGCCGACCGCGGCGGTGAAGTAAGAGTCGCAGGCCGAAACATGAAGTCTGCGGTCGGGTGGCTGCCAGCGGCCACAGGTAGCCACCAGTCGAGCGACCGAGAGCCTGTGCGGACCGGTGGCGGTTCAAGACCGCCGCACGCGGTACCCGAACAGCGGCGGGGAAGCACTCTCCACTCCGACACTCCGAGTGCCACTCGGTGCGTCCCCGACGGCGAACTCAACTAGAGTGTCGGCTCGGCGAAAGTGCGGCACACCGAAGTGTCAAGACGAAGGACGGTGCGACACTGACCTGGCGAATGGCGACGCACTCAGAGTAACAGGTCAGCCCAGCGATCGGTCACTGCTACGCTGAGTGAAAGTGTCCGTCGAATTTGAAGGAGCCCCGGACAGGAACTCCGCACGACACGAAAACTCTGCGGGTGCAGCGCACGACTCTGCGCGCTAGGCAGCACCCGTGCAGTGCGACACCGCCACCAGCTCCTGATGCCCCGCCTCCACCAGCTAGGTCAGCTCCGGTGATAGACCATGCTCTCCAGCACACCTCCCCGCCCGGCGGTGACGCTGCTGCTGCTGCTGCTGCTCGCCGTCAACGCCTCAGCCCGCTGGCTGCCCGACCTCGCCGACGCGCCAGACGACCCGGTCGGCCCGACCGGCAGCGGCGACGGCGGCGACGGCGACCAGCGCGCCTGGGACGACGACGAGGACGTCCACCCGGACGAGGACGAGCACGCGGACGCGCTGTCGGACGCGGCGCGCTTCCGCGACGAGCTCATCTGGGACGCCGAGCGCGAGACGGAGCGGGCGCGAGCGCTCAGCGCCGGCCTCGGCGCCGTCGCGGCGCTGCGCGACGTCGGCGCACAGGGCGAGGTCGAGCGAGAGAAGGCGACGGCGCACATCCCGGCCGGGAGTCGGACGTCGTCGTCGAACACGAGTCGCGGCGACCCGCCCGCCAGGGACGACTTGTACTTTCAGGAGGTCGGCGGAGCAGGAAGGGGAGCGGCCGCCACGGACGGCCCTTCCGCAGCGACTGGTCGAGGAGACGCAGGGAGTCACGTGAAGATCGCCAGCGACTCGGCAGATCCACCAGCTTCTTCTGGATTGAAGCAGGCTTCCGTGGAGCAAAGCGCAACTGGAGAATTTGACCCCAGCCTTGGTGGTGACGCATGCAGTGGTGAAACTGTCAAAGGCCAATCTAGCGGAGAAACAGAGTCGGGTACTGCCACGTCCGCCCCTACGGGTCACGGGAGTAGTCGGCAAAATGTCGACGGTCAGATCAACGAAGAACAAGAACCAAGCAAGATACCGCCTGATACACAGAGCAATGTGCGCGGCGGTGGAAATGGTAGAGATCAACCCATCACAGAACAAGGGTCAGATACTGCAGTGCTCGATCGGCAGAACGATGCGTTCAGAGATAAAATTGATGAAGTCCAACGCATCACAGAGCAAGTGTCAGACGTTGCGGAACGTATCGCTCAAAGCGATGCTTGCCGAGGCCAACTTGCTCAAGGTCAGAACATCACAGCGCAGGGGCCAGACGAGTCAGCGCCTGACCCTCGAAGCGGCGCAGGCGGAGGTCTCAGCGATGGAGGACAACGCCCCGGAGGACCGGGCACAGACGACACCGAGCCTCACCCGATGGGCGACGCGTGTCCGGACCAGGAGCCCAGCGGTGACGTCGCCCAGCCCGCCGAGCCGGCAGAGCCCCGCCTCCCACCGCAGGGCGGCCCCGCCGCCGGCGCCGTTCAGGAGGCGGCCGGCGACGCACCGGGTGCGGCGTCCACCGACCAAGCGGACCGCCACATCGACGCAGGTGGCACACGCGCCACGCAGAACGTCGGTGCAGCTGACCGGACGGCCGACGACGACGGTCGAAGACCCGCCGCAGGAGACGCCCATCTCCCCGCCGTCGCCCGACTCGTCGGCGACGTCACGCCCGTCCAGACGGACGCCGCTGTCGCCGCCGACGTCGACGTCGCCGCTGCCGACCGAACCGGCGACGGCTCCGTCCGAGCGGACACCGCGCGCGCGTCCGGAGCCGGGGACACGTCACCCGGCGGACAGGAGGGAGCGAAAGCCTCGGTCGGGAAGTCGGCATCGATGAGCACGCCGACCCAGCCAGAGGTCGCCGGCACAGTGGCGCCACCGCCCGGCCAGGTGCGCCAGCCGGCGGTCGCGCTAGCTCCCGCATCTGTCCGGCCGCCGGGACCGCCTGAACGCGACAGGCCAGCATCGACCGGCGTGGGAGTACTCGGACAACAGGGCCACACAGAACCCACCGGTGCGGGCGAACCCGGACAAACGAGTCCGCCGCAACACGGCGAGCCGAAGACAAGCGAAGGAGCCGGCCGGCTGGGTGCGCCGGAACACTCGGCCCAGGGGCGGCCTGGCGATCTGAAGACCGCTGCAGCATCTCGCCACGTAGAATCCACCAGACTGGATACACCAGGGGCGTCCAACCAGACACAACACAACGGAACCGACGTGTCTCAGAATGCAGGGCCGCGTACACCCTCGGCAAACACATCAGCCGGGCTGGCGCACGCGGGCCGTACACCAGCCTCGAGCGTCTCAGACGTCGCCGTCACGAACGCGACAGCGCCGGCACAGGCTCCCGCCCACTCCGACACCGCTCCGGAACGCCCCGCGGCACCGCGGCCAGTGCCCCGCGCCTCGTCCGCCGGCGGGACCTCCAGCACTCCAGCCGCCTCCGCCGAAGTGGCGGCACTCGCCCCGTCCGCAGTGGCCGGCGCCAAGTCCTCCGACACGACGCAGACGCCGACCCGCTCGGCAAACTCCAGCCGTGCGGACGTGCCGCAACTGCCGGCACCGCCTCCAGCACCGTCTCCGGCACCGACGCCGACCGAGCGGGCGGCCGAACACACGCCGCAAGTGTCCGAACACAAGTCGAAAGCGGCCACCGACAACCAATCGGCGACGAGTGGGAACAGCTCGAAGCAGTCCGCAGCCAACGAAGCAGCGCTTCGTGTCGAGCCCGCAGAGCAACCAACTCCCGGGAGACCAGCGTCCCGGAAGTCATCTCTCGACGAGCCAACGTCAAAGGTCAAGAAGCCGTCGTCTGACTCGGCGGTCGACGACTCTTCGCAGGCGCCAGCGGCGCAGGCGGCCGCCTCGCTCACGCCATCCCCCCAAGCGCGAGCGCCGCCGCCTGCAGACCCCGCCGAACACGACCGAAACCCACCGACATCCGACCGCAAGCGACCCATCGCGGCCGCCTTGGCGGCGCGCGAGCCGCTGTGCGTGCGCCAGTGCCAGGCGCTGCTGGGCCGCCTGCGCCTGCGCGTCGAGCCGCCGCGCCTGCTGGTGGCGGCCGGCGCCAACCTGACCGTGTCGTGCCGGCTGCCGGCGCTGGCCGAGCTGCGCTGGTCGTTCGGCAGCGGCGCCGGCGGCGGCTGCGCGCTGACGCCCGGCCGGCAGGCCGCCGCCGGCGACAGGTGCGCCGGCTTCGGCGACACGGCGCAGATCTACAACGTCAGCCGCACGGCCACCGTCTCCAGGTGAGGGCGAGGTCGGGTCACGGCAAGGTCACCGGGAGGCGTCAGCCGCACGGCCACCGTCTCCAGGTGAGGGCGAGGTCGGGTCACGGCAAGGTCACCGGGAGGCGTCAGCCGCACGGCGACCGTCTCCAGGTGAGGGCGAGGTCGGGTCACGGCAAGGGTCACGGAATCAGCCGCACGGCGACCGTCTCCAGGTGAGGGCGAGGTCGGGTCGCACGGCCACCCGCCCCTCCAGGTGGGCGAGGTCGGTCATGGAAAGACCAGGAGGACGCATCAGCCGCACGGCGACCGTCTCCAGGTGAGGGCGAGGTCGGGTCATGGGAAAGACCACGAGGACGCATCAGCCGCACGGTGACCGTCTCCAGGTGAGGGCGCGGTCATGAAAGGCCACGAGGAGGCGTCAGCCGCACGGCGACCGTCTCCAGGTGAGGGCGAGGTCGGGTCATGGGAAAGACCATGCGGACGCATCAGCCAGACGGTGACCTTATCCAGGCGAGATTAAGGTCGGGTCACGGTAGGGTCATCAGGAGGCATCAGCCAGACGGTGACCCGTGTCAACTTTACTACCTTTGCAATTATACTGAGGTCCTACCCTTTGTAAGTGAACAGGTATCCACCCTGATTCATAAAAAAACGCAACCTCGGGCAATCACCTCCTCATGTGTGACTTTTGTACTTCTTGGGGAAACTTAAAACGGAATATCCCGAGTCTTGAAGGTAAAGTGGAGGAAGCCTGCGTTTTGAGGGAGCGAGTGTAAGTTTGGTAGGAATTCCGCGAGAACACTTTTGACAAGCTGAAATGATACGACAAACTACGACGCGAGAATCAGTGTCTTGCCAGAGAACACATGCTTTTCTGAGGTAGCTGGAAGCAGTCCGAAACACAGGTTGGTTCGTTACATGAACGGTAGGTACATCAAGACAGGTGGGCCATTTGGACCGTCCAGTGCGTCGACCATGATGCTCATTGAGCGCTCATACCCAAATCCCAACCATACCATACCATATCCAGACCGTATCCTGACCCGACCAGACCCAGACCATCCCTATCATACCCAGACCATCCCCCGATCATGCACAGACCATCAGCCGACCCAACCCAGACCATCTCCTGACCCAACCCCGACCATAAGTCGACCCCACCCCACCCATACCTCGACCATACGGTGAGTTTTTTTGGGGAATTCCCTTTTTTTTTTTTTTTGGTGGGTATGTGTCCAGACATACCCTACCATGACTCGATTGTACCCAGATCATACCACCGACCATACCTCATACCCCACTCATACCTCGACCATACCCAGACATACCCTGCCATGCCCCGACCATACCCGGACAGACCGAGAACCGTTGTTCTCGCCATGGAGCACGTCCGAAAATACGTCACCAGCTGGTGTTGGACAGGGACATGGGCTTGAGTAGCTCGCTCTGATCAACTCAATCACCTGATGGTGGTGACGGTACTGCCTCAGGGCGTGCCCACTTCCCGGGTCACTTCGCGCCCATTTCAGTCACCTAGCAACGACACACACACACACACACACACACACAAGGAAAGACAAATTGCACGTGCCGGCTGTAGAATTGCTGACAAGTTGCTCTTGAAATGGGGAGAGGCAATCCGAAGACGGCTACTTAAAAATGAATGGCAATTTATGTGGGCTGCTACAGCTTTCGTAGCTTTGGCTCGAGCCGTGAACTAAAGCCCAACGAATCATTCAATCACGTCTTCAATCATCATAAAATCAGTTCCACTAATGCAGTGCAGCGCAGACAATCTTTAACCAGCATCAGTATCGCCCGAAGACTTTTCCTCCATGATAAGATAAAATGAAAGTAGAAAATTACTTTGATGTTCGTGTATATTCTGGTGCAACCCTTCGTCAAACCACAAAAATAAGCACTTACTTATTTTCGTGGTTTGACGAAGGATTAAGCACCGCCCCAAACCACAAAAAACACACATCGTGTTACGAAGGTTGTACCAACATCAAAGCAACTTTCCACTGTTTTCTTTTCTTCCAATCATCGAGGAAAGGTCACCGGATGATATTGTTCAAATAATATGTTCCTCGCCTGACCGCTAAACAATCGATATATCGATAACCAAGTTTGACCTGACGGCTGAATTGTGTCGAAATTGTCGCCGACGTGTGGTTTTGGCTCCGTGGATCTTCATCTCGACTTGATGCAATTTGCCACCCAGGGGAAGGCGCCAAGTGAAAACATGTTGTCCGCGCACGTCCAGCCGACACAACACGCAAATTGATCACCGATACCGCTACCTCATCCTCCCAGTAGGCCAGTTGGTTACTTATTAGGGCCTTAGGGCGCATCGACTACATTGGCCATGTAGCGCCCACTCCCGTAGGCGAGAAAGCCGTCCACGCCCCTTCACTATCACAACGAAAATCCCCAGATCCCCGACTAGTCACAACTAGTCAACCCCGACTGTGACCTACCACGCTTCCGACTGGACCATGGTGATGTTGGTCGACTTGCCCGAGCTGCGGGGCAAGTTAGTAATGAGGTGGCTACGCTTTAAAATGCACGTGTCATTCATACCCTGGGCACTTGGTGACCGCGTGGAGTCGGTACACGTAAGCAGCGCAAACAAATTGCATCTCATTGCAACTGAGGGGTTATGGTGATGGTTATTGTGGCAGTTATTGTGATGTTTATTGTGCTGCTCATTGCTATGGTTACTGTGGTTGCTGTTATAGTGGCCATTGTGGTGGTTATTTTAGTTGTTATTGTGGTGGTTATTGTGGTGGGGTTTGTGGTGGTTTTGTGGTGATTATTGTGGTGGTTTTGTGGTGGTTCTGTGATGGTTTTGTCGTGGTTATTGTGGTGGTACTTGTGGTGGTTATTGTGCTGCTTATCGTTATGGTTACTGTGGTTGCTATTGTGGTGGTCATTGTCGTGGTCATTGTAGTTGTTATTGTGGTAGTTATTGTGATGATTATTGTGGTGGTTATTGTGATGAATATTGTGGCGATTATTGTGGTGGTTATTGTAGTTGTTATTATGGTGGTTATTGTGGTGGGGTTTGTGGTGGTTTTGTGGTGATTATTATAGTGGTCATTGTGGCGGTTATTGTAGTTGTTATTGTGGTGGTTACTGTGATGGCCACTATTGCGGCGGATATTGCAGTGGCTACTGTGGTAGTTTTTTTATGGCTCGTCCACTGTTTGAGTCACACAGCGTTGCCCATCTCTCACACCGATCTCACACATCTCCCGGACTACCTGCGCCCCCTGTCTGTCTGCCGACGTTGTAAACTGGGCATCCAATCCGCGAGAGCCACAAGCGGTGTGCGCCACCGCCCAGCAGTTCACCAGCTCAGCAGCAGTTCACCCGGACTGCCGGCGCCCTCCAACTGTCTGCCGCCGTTTCAGACTGGAGATCCGGCGCACCGCCGTCGCGCACAGCGGCCACTACACGTGCACGGCGCGGGTGCGCTGCTGCGCGTCCAGCGCCGACGACGGCTGGCGCTGCCGCTCCGTCTCCACCTACATCCAGGTGTACGCGCGCCGGCGGCCGGCCGGCCACTGGACGGTGGCGGCCGCCGCGCTCGCCTGCCTGCTGGCCGGCGCCGCCGCCGCGCTCGGCCTGCGCAGCCGGTGCTGCCGCAAGGGCCGCACGCCGCTGGTGCGCGCGCGCCGCGGCCGCTACCGGCCGGTGGCCGTCATGCACGCGGCCGACGACGGCGACCGCCGCGACCAGGCCGGGCGCCGGCGGGACGACAGCCCGCGGGACGACGCGCAGCACGACCGCCGGCAGCACGTCCAGCAGCGCCAGCTGGAGCTGGAGGAGCGGCTGCCGCTGACGGCGCCGGCCGCGCACAGCTCCAGCGCCAGCTGCAGCCGGGCGCGCGACTCCGACAGCGCCGAGACGCAGCTCGCCGCCGACCGCCGCACGTGGCCCGACACGAGCGTGGCGTACACGAAACTTTCGGCCGGCGACGTCCTCGCCGGGAGATCCCCGCGCGCGCCGGCCGGCGAGGCACTCGCCGCCGGCAGACGCGCCGAGGCGCCTGTTGACACGGCATCGACCGGCGGCCGATCGACGGGCGGCGCGAGTGGCGCGCTTCCCGGACCGTCACGTGCCGCCGAGAAGCATCCCGGCCGGGCGGCGGTGGCCGGTCGACCAGCCGCCGGCCGGCGCCGGCCCGCCGACCAGGAGCCGACGCACCTGCCGGCCGGTCTGCTGCGCGAGGCGGCCAAGTCGGCCGCCGCGCTGGCGCTCACCGGCCTGCCCGAGACGACCATCGCGCGCACGCACCAGTCGGCGGCGCGCATCCGCACCAACCCGCTCTCGGCGCTGCCGTCGCCGCAGTGGGAGGTGCCGCTGACGCCGCCCGAGGCGCTGCAGTCGCCGCCGCCGCCGCCGCCGCCCGCGCGGCCGACCGCCACCGTCGCGTCGCTGCTGCGCCGATTTCGCGGACGCGTCGCGACCAAGTCGCAGTGACGCCCGGTCGCCGTCGACCGGCCGACTGTACACCCCAGCTGAGCGTGTCAAACTGACGTCAGCCCGGCGTACAACGCCGGAAGCAAACTGACGTCAGACCGGCGTACAACGCCGGGAGCAAACTGACGTCAGCACGGCGTACAACGCCGGGAGCAAACTGACGTCAGCACGGCGTACAACGCCGGGAGCAAACTGACGTCAGCCCGGCGTACAACGCCGGGAGCAAACTGACGTCAGACCGGCGTACAACGCTGGGAGCAAACTGACGTCAGCACGGCGTACAATATTTCACCGTTCGCCCGTCGCAGGCTGGGGTAAGGCGGCACGTTTTTGAAGCAGCACGTGACGACTGTCCGACACGTCTTGTGACTAAGCAATTGTTGGCTTAGTAGTTAGCTGCCTCTAGCAAACACTGCAGCAGAATCTTGCATTCGCTTTGATCGACATCTTGACGTTTGCAGTCACTAATTGCTATTTTCGCCGTGTTATTCATTGATGCCCAAAGTTCCTGTTGAGAACTTCAAAACTGTCAGGAACATCCACATTAATTCCAAATTCGGACAGATCGATTACACGCAAAACTATACACCATCAGTGAAATTTTGAGCCAAATATCCGATCAGCGACATACATAACCCGACCAATCGCCACTGCTTTGACTCATTGGGGCAGATCGATCAAGGTACATGGATGATGGCAAACACCTAATCTCACCATACCGGAGCGCACATCACCAGAATCGCCTCATAAATGCAACCAAATCGAGCAATTTTCAAATGCATTCCAACCACAATACAACAAGGATCAGTCTCTCGGATTAATCGCAGAGAGAGAGCTCACCACTACTAACTCAGCACCACACCGAGAATCAGCGTCGGCGGCAAAATTTGAATGCGAAACATGACGAGCGCGGCACAACCGCCGCCAGACCGACGCGGCGCACAATGGTGGCAGAAGTGGGATGGAAAGGCGGCGCTGAAAGCGTGGCCAGTGATCGCGGAAGTGTCACGATGTCGCGGAAGTGCGGAAGTGTCGCGGAAGTGTCACGCGGAGGGCCTGTCCCGGGCCGGCTGTGAGCGCGGGCGCGAGGTGCTGACGACACGAGCTGTGAGAAAGTATGTATAGTCTGTGCGATTCTTAGTCGGCGACGTGTATGCAATCGCGATCTGCGCCGTTTTTCCGTTCTCAGAGACAGGTTGAGGGAGGCGTTTGTGTGATTGTGGTTTTAGGGCGCAGCGACCACAGCTGGTCACTTAGCGCCCAGGTTGAGGGAGGTGTTTGTGTGATTGTGGTTTTAGGGCGCAGCGACCACAGCTGGTCACTTAGCGCCCAGGTTGCGGGAGGTGCACGACCCCGCGAAATTCCCCCCACAGTGTGGCCGACATTTTCCGAGTCGACGGCGTGTTCCCCCTCCCCGCCCAGCCGACATCGTGTTCCCCCTCCCCGCCCAGCCGACATCGTGTTCCCCCTCCCCGCCCAGCCGACAGCGTGTTCCCCCCCCCGCCCAGCCACATCCCCCTCCCCGCCCAGCCGACATCGTGCTCCCCCTCCCCGCCCAGCCGACATCGTGTTCCCCTCTCCCCGCCCAGCCGACATCGTGTTCCCCTCCCCGCCCAGCCGACATCGTGTTCCCCTCCCCGCCCAGCCGACATCGTGTTCCCCCTCCCCGCCCAGCCGACATCGTGTTCCCCCTCCCCGCCCAGCCGACATCGTGTTCCCCCTCCCCCCCCGCCCAGCCGACACCGTGTTCCCCTCCCCGCCCAGCCGACATCATGTTCCCCCTCCCCGCCCGGCCGACATCGTGTTCCCTCAGCTCGGCGGACGACACGCGCCGGCCATTTCTCCCGCTTGGTCGCCCCGCACGGGTGACTCAGCGTCCGCGCGACACGCCGTGTGCCGCACCCGCGCCGCTTCTCGGACACCGCCCGGCGGCGCGCGCCGGCCGCCCGGCCCTGCTCTCGGGCCCTGCGGCGCCGAGCCCGCCCCAGCGACACGTCGCTCGGCTTTGCGTGCTGGCACCGGGCTCCCGGGGCCAATTTTCGCCGGCGCGCAGCGGCCGCCGGCGCCCATCACGGCACTCGCGAGGAGAACTTCAACGACGCCCCGCCGCCCGTCATGCACCTCTATTGCAACGCAAGCAGCATTTGCCGCGGAATGGCGCAACGACCGGTCTGCAATAAACCACAAAAAGACTGAATTTCGTGTGATCTTTGTCGGCATACCGCAGTCTAACAGCACGCGACCGAACAACTATTCATACGAATTGCAAGGCTGCCATACAACGCAAAATAACAGAAGCATGTTGCACCAAACAGAACACACAGAAAAGCACTGTTCCAACAGCAGAGCTCTGCTTCGGTGGCTGGATGCAGGAATGTTGTGGCGGCGCAACTCAGACCGAGGTGCAGATATGGGAATGGTGTGCATGACCTCGTAAGTCTAGACGTATTGGCATCGTGACGTCATATATATATATATATATATATATATATATATATATATATATATATATATATATATATATATATATATATATATATATATATATATAAAAACAAACATAATATATATATATATATATATATATATATATATATATATATATATATATATATATATATATATATATATATATATATATATATATATATATATATATATATATATATATATATAGTGTGTGTGTGTGTGTGTGTGTAAATCTGTAGGGAACACTGGTTATGTCCACCACTCTGGGAGCATGAAGCCGGAAGACATGTCACCAGGCCAAGTCCAGGTTGGGTTGGCCTTCCCCAGTCCGAGTGCGTCCCCGGCAATCACAGATTGCCTGGCGACTTGGGTTCAGGGTCGGGGGTCAGGGGTCGGGCGTCGGGGGTCGACGGTCCGGCGGGGGATCACTTTGAAAGGAAACACCCCGGATCGCGTTTGTTGGGCGAACGAACCGCACGGTGTACCATGGCAACAACCACGGGAAACGTCACGCAGACCGCGGCAGCCCACACGGCTGTCGAACACTGTTTTAAATAATGAGACATACGCATGCAATGCGCCGCCGACCAGGCTCCAATCGATATGGCAAAAGCTTTAGACGTTGGAGGCATCTGGTGAACTTCCCGCCTCGGTAGCTCGGCCACAGATGGCACCGCTGCGCCACAGTGTAGGACGTCCTCCACTGTCCGCGTCACAGTCATCGGCAGCAGCCGCCGTAAGCACCCGACCACCATCGCCGGCTGCGTGCCACAAGGTCTTCAGTCGGCGCCTCCACAACTCGTCATCCCGGCCCGCACGCAGCCGATGTCGGCCGCAAATTGGCGCCTCTTGTTTACCTGGGAAGACCGCCGCTCGAGCACTGGTCGTGCCGTCGCTGCCGCTGTCGGCGACGACGATCCGGGGCAAACAGGGTCGTCACGAGCGGTAGGCTGCACGCACAGCCATTCGTGCGAGGCGCACGCACGTTCCCCCTCTCCGGGCGACACAAACACGGCGGAACGCCGGCCATCAACTCTCCCGATTGTGCTCTCGGGGGACGTGTTGGGCCAACACTCGGGGACCAACGCTACCAACCAACGGTGTGCCAACGCTGGCAGGACGTGGTGTGCCAACGCCGGTTGGTCGTGATGTGCCAACGCTGTGTGTTTGTTTATTGGGTGGTTCACGACGCACTTTATGCACATCCACGGCTAGTGGCGCCGCCCACACTGTTTCGCCGGTGGGCCGCGGGATTGGGAAATGTCCTGAGCGGCGCTAGTGTCGAACCCTGGACCTTTGGTATCCATAGCCCGACACCTTAACCATTCGGCCATCCCTGCCCCTCAACGCTGGTAGGTCGTGGTGTGCCAACGCTGGGAGATCGCAGTCAACACATCATGCACCAGGTCGGAAATCCTGACATCTCGACATCGCGACGCCAGCAAATCTCAAACTAAGCGTTACTGGGTGCGCACTCTGACTGGCACACGTAACCGAACACACACTCTGAAAAAACACACTCATCAGATCAAACCCAACCGGAGCATACTTTCGTGCACGCCGCCGACCGACCGGTCTATTGACCCGCGCCGCCAGGACTACCGGTGAAGGTCATCCGGTCAAGGTCATCCGGTCAAGGTCATCCAGTCAAGGTCATCCAGGTCAAGGTCATCCGGTCAAGGTCATCCGGTCGACCCCAGCTGCACCGACGGACATAGTCATAGTTGTATACTGAGTTCTCCATATTCACGACCTTTCGGCTCTCGCGTCAATACATAGTACAATGATAAAAAAGAAACTCGAAGCATGAAAGAGAGAAAAAACTAAACAACGCAAAACGCCAATGGAAAAAGATAAAATGATAAAACATGCCATCAAATACGCCCCTGAGCATCAACCATATTACTCCGCGTGCGGACCGCTCGATACAGAAAGCTGCGCCTCGCAGCTTCCGTATTAATGCGGGGCAGCTCTAATTTATTCGCGGTGGCAATCTGCTCTCCTAGTTCACCAGTCCGGCAACACAATACAGCGAGCAGATATGGAAGCAATGGCCGGTGTAACACAAATAGCCAACACATTGCATCCATAAGGAAACTTACATCTGAAACATGGTGGTGGTGGATTGAAGTTTAGGGGCGCGTCGACATCTAGGGCCATTTTGCGCCCATAACTCTTCTGAAACATTCTTTCTCGGCGATGCTACTTCAATCGGAATTAGACGCGCGGGTATCGGCAGCTCCTGATCAGCTCCCCTACCCCACCCCCCCCAACGAATGCCAAGTGACAGACTAACGACAGCGCGATGACTGTGGCAACACATCTCCAGAACAAAAGTGAATTGGATCACCTAAAAACGCCAATCCGGCGTAGTCATCTATATCAAGCTGAAGTATAGGATGGCCCGGTACTCCCCGTCCTGGCCACGCGTGAGCGGCGGCCGACATACGATGTCAACCACAGGAACTGAAGACAGAGCCTTGGAGGGGACGAGTAGTCCAGAGGTAAGTTGCTCGTCTCACAATCGAGAGGTTGGGGGTTAGTGGCTCACCTGTCGCTACTCTTCGCCCGCGACCAATCGGCGTGAGAGATTGGCGACGCTGCACTCAACGGTCGATGTGTCGTAAAACCAATAACCAACCAACAGAGCCTTGGTCAATGTCCAATGCGGAAAAGCGTCCTCCCAGTTCCCAGATGAAAGGCTGAATGATGCTGTTTGACAATGCCACGAAACATCATGGCTCCGTCTCGTTCCATGGATTTGCTCTGTCTCACTCGTCATTCCCACTAGTCCCGAATCACAAATCTGAATGGGTGCCAAGTCTGAACGGCTATTTATATCGGTATCGGTACGGTATCGGTATCGGTATCGGACGGTGGTATCGCACCGTCTTGGTTGCGTCACGACGCATGCAGTCGCACCGCGTGAAACGTTGCCGAACCAGCAGGCAGGATGGCCGTGGGGAAACCGAAATCGCGAGCGGATCGCAGGATTCGAACCCGAGCCCTTCCAAATACGGCGCAAGCGGACTACCCACAGCGCGATCGGCCACGTTGTCCGGTCTCTGACTTGAACGCGAACCTTGGGCTCTTTTTACCACGCACTGAACTGCTACGTTGGGGCGGGGATGGCCGAGTGGTTAAGGTGTCGGGCTATGGGTACCAAAGGTCCCGGGTTCGACTCTAGCGCCACTCCGGACATTTCAATCGCCACCGCGAAACAGTGTGGGCGGCGCCATTAGCCGTAAATGTGCATAAAGTGTGTCGTGAACCAACTAACAAACAATAAACAAACGAACTGCTACGTTACATAGCGTCGCCTCTCACTCTGGTTGGCTCTCGGTTGAATCGGTGATCCGACCAGCTGTGGGACTCGAACCCAGGATTCCACGGTCGCGATTCCAGCGCCGTACGAAGTGAGCTATCGCAACCGCGTGCAGCCGCGTCTGCCTACTGGACTCACTGGTACGTGCCGACGTACACCGAGACCGGTCTCGGCACACCAGGCGTGCCGACGTATAACGAGACCAATCCAGCCCACCATACGTGCCGACATATGCAGACTAGTTCCAGCCCACGCCCACCATACGTACTGATATATACAGAGACTAGTCCCAGTCCACCATACGTGCCGACGTATACCGAGACCAGTCCACATCGGCCACCAGCTGCCGACGTATACCACCATACCCAACCATACGTACCGACATATACAGAATACCCAATATACCAAAGACCCACCATACGTACCGACATACACGAGACCAATCCCACCCACCATACGTGCCGACATATACAGACTAATTCCAGCCCACGCCCAAACCATACGTGCTAGATATATACAGAGACTAGTTCTAGCCCACACCCACCATACGTACTGACATATACAGAGACTAGTTCTAGCCCACACCCACCATACGTACTGACATATACAGAGACTAGTTCTAGCCCACACCCACCATACGTACTGACATATACAGAGACTAGTTCTAGCCCACGCGCCACGGAGCACCCACCAAAGGCAGAGAGCGCCGTCCAGGCCAGACCACGCCCACATACGTCGGCAACGTCACTGCTTCGGTTGGACACGCCCACATTCCAGACGTCAACCCAAACTGACACTGCACGCGGTACCGGAACGAACCCCACCACCCGACACACCCCACCACCAACGCCAAATGTCATCCGAAGTGGACGATCACTTCTCACCACGCGATCCAACGGATACCAAACCGGCGCTCCAGCAACCCTTGAGGGAGCACGGCGAGGATTCGCCACGAGAATACATGCACGGAAGGACGCCGCCCCTATCTTCAGACGCCCACACCCCTCACCAACGTGCCGCCGACAACCATCAGAGGTGAACACCGCTAACGACCGAAGGTATGACTACACCTGTCGCCGACAACCATCAGAGGTGAACACCGCTAACGACAGAAGGTATGACTACACCTGTCGCTGACAACCATCAGAGGTGAACACCGCCAACGACAGAAGGTATGACTACACCTGTCGCCGACAACCATCAGAGGTGAACACCGCTAACGACAGAAGGTATGACTACACCTGTCGCCGACAACCATCAGAGGTGAACACCGCTAACGACCGAAGGCAAGACTACACCTGTCGCCGACAACCATCAGAGGTGAACCCGCCAACGACCGAAGGCAAGACTACACCTGTCGCCGACAACCATCAGAGATGAACCCGCAACGACCGAAGGCAGACTACACCTGTCGCCGACAACCATCAGAGGTGAACACCGCTAACGACCGAAGGTATGACTACACCTGTCGCCGACAACCATCAGAGGTGAACATCGCTAACGACCGAAGGCAAGACTACACGTGTCGCCGACAACCATCAGAGGTGAACACCGCCAACGACAGAAGGTATGACTACACCTGTCGCTGACAACCATCAGAGAAGATCATCCCCGCTGACGACCGAAGGCAAGACTACACCTGTCGCCGACAACCATCAGAGGTGAACACCGCTAACGACCGAAGGTATGACTACACCTGTCGCCGACAACCATCAGAGGTGAACACCGCTAACGACAGAAGGTATGACTACACCTGTCGCCGACAACCATCAGAGGTGAACACCGCTAACGACCGAAGGCAAGACTACACCTGTCGCCGACAACCATCAGAGGTGAACCTAACACCGAAAAAAACATCTGTCGCCCGACAACCATCAGAGTGAACACCGCTAACGACCAGAAGGCAAGACTACACCTGTCGCCGACAACCATCAAAAACCCAACGACAACAACCTGTCGCCGACAACCATCAGAGATGATCATCCCCGCTAACGACCGAAGGCAAGACTACACCTGTCGCTGACAACCATCAGAGAAGATCATCCCCGCTGACGACCGAAGACACGACCGCACGTGTCCAGCCCCGTCGGGAACGGCCACTCCCCGGCGCAGACTCAAAGGTCGCCACACTGCCTCTCTGACCCCCTTCTCTCTCGAATTACGGCTGGGTGGCGGCACGGTCGTTAGGCCGCACGTCTCGCAGGCCCCACGGCGCGTCCGCGGAACGAGACGAGAACGCGGAATGGCAGCGTGTAATAGGACCGTGGAAGTTGGACGATACTGATGCTGTGACGGCAGTTGCGAGTTCTGCTTCCGGGTTAATTTTGGGAGCGAGAGCGAGACACACCGCTGTGGACATGGACACTGGAGAACGTACAGAGGCGATGACAGGGCGGAAGAATGGGGGAGCAATAGGGTGAAAGTCATGACGACAGGGGAGAGATGGAGGGAGATCGAGAAACGAACGAAATACTTCTTGCATCGGACGGAGTTGCTTATATTCAGGTGTGGCTCATTCTTAACCAATCTTCGAGGTCCGAAACGAAAGTGGACGAAAATGTACACAGATTGAGCGCAACATAAAGTAAGGCGTAACATAACTTCAACGAATTAGTAATAATTTTGAATATTGAAGAAGAAGTCAACCTGAGGCAGGAAAAAGGATAATATACCACAGAGGAAACTAACT
>JAOTOL010001154.1:0-67500 GCA_034440575.1 Imbricaverruca yamaguchii | reverse complement strand
CCTAGAAAAACCTACACTCAAGAGATGAAACAGCTCAATGGAAGTTGGATTCAGTATGATACGAAGAGGGTGAACCAGCAATTAAGACGACAACGCACGAACGAATCCGAACAAGGACATCACTGTTCATCCTTCCTTTTTATTGTATAATTTATATGGACGACCCTTGCCATTGATTTCTCAGCACCTTTCCATTCCTTGACCTGACACCTACCCTCGTCCTTGTTGCAGTCTATTGAGCCGGCGCCGACTGGCTGCAGTGCTCTAGAATGTAACGTCCTTAATCCTTACCTCCTTTCAGCAATTCAGCTCACTTATTCATTCATATCCATCCTGTGCAATAAAAGCCACCAGCTGCGTGGATGTACTTGTAAGTCAATATATAATATGCATCGCCCTCCGTTAAGTGTTCGTGTGTTGCGGTCACGCTGGATGAACTTCGTGTCGCGTCTCTGAGATAATCAGATTCTTTGGAAAACATTGGCAATCGCTATCGGGGGAGACCCGATTACAAATTACCAATGTTACCGATGTTCTCGATGCTTCCGATGCCACCGATATTACCGATGAGTGATCATGTCTAATGTCATAAGACTGGCATGAAAGGATCACTGTATTTTTTTCTCTTTTTTTGGACGACCCTGCACATTCAAATCTACGCAAGCCCACTGCTGACAACGCAGTCGCCGCTTCCGCAGTAATAACGGCACAAATACAGGGTGCTATCGATAGTATCCAGTATCCCGAGTTTTCATGGTAGACGGCAGCCTATGTTTCCACGGTAGCCAGCATCCAGAGATTCCACGTTAGCCGGCATACAGAATTTACATGGTAACGAGCACCCCTGGTTTACACGGTAGCCATTATATCCGGGTTTCCACGGAAAACAACATACCGACTTCCCACGGTAGCCGTCTCCCGAGCTGCCACAGTAGTCAGTCGAGTTTTCATGGTAGCCAGTATCTCAAGTTGGCACGGTAACCAGCATCCAGAGTTGCCACGGTATCCAGCATCCCGAGTTTCCACGGCAACCAGCAACCCGAGTTTCCATAGTAGCCAGTATCCCTAAGTGTTCACGATAGCCAGTACCCCATGCTAGAATATGTTTGTATTGAGCCGCATGGGCGGATAATGCAGCACTACGTGCAATACGGATCCAACATCAGGTCTTCAGCTGCGGCAGCACCATACTACAATGGCTGGATATTTCAGTTTTAGGCGCATCCACCAGGTTTGGCCATTTAGCGCCGCCAGTCTACAAGTGCGTATAGCCTGCACAGTGATTAATTATTCCTGAAACAGGGTGGAATATGCCACTTGCTGCACACCGAATCGACATCCTTGCAAAAGATGTTTCGACCTCTTGCTTCTTGGTGCGTGTTTAAGTCTCCATGCCTTGTTTCTAAAAGTATCCCGTAATAAGTATTATACTTATGTTAACCATAATTGATTCGAGATCGGGATAACGAACATCCCGTCGCCTAATTCAAGGCAAAATTATTATTAATGATTTGCTGTTATACAATACCTGTGTGTAACATAAGTGTTTGCATCGTTATCGTTGATATCGTTATCCCCAAATTAGGTGCCTCCTAAAACACGCAAAACGGGCACAGTCATATGGACTAAAATATCTGAAAGCTGAACTTGAAGAACTTGGTTGGTTATTGGTTTTTACGACAAATCGACAGTAATGTACAAAGGTGAGACTCAACTAACATTATTTCGATTGTGAGACCTCCACCCAAGATATTTAAACTAACATTTCCACGGCCATTTCGACATCCTGACGTACCCGTTTCGACATCTTGCATCTAACGAGAAACCATCATTTTAACACTGCGCCTGCAACACCTGGGAACACCAACCTCCTCCTTCGACAGCACCAGCTTTGTCCCCTGGCAACACCAACTGTCCCCTTTGACAGCACCAACAGTCTGCACCATCAGCGTGGCTGCAGAATTGTCGCCGCCGCATTGAGGCATAAAACACGGCGTCCAATTCCAGCAGCGGTAGCCACGGCTGGAAAGTGAGGCGATGCTTCCGGACGTTGGCATCCAGAACATCATCCGCTCCGGAAAATCGCCCTTTCCTTTTTCTCATTTGGGAGTTGGATGTTGCTGCTCATCGGTGGGTTGTTTTGTGATATAAAGAGCCTTAAGGTCCACTGAATAGTCCAAACTGAGACTGCGATATCACAGTCTCATATCGCAGTATCTTATCTTATCATATCTTATCATATCTTGGTTATCTAGCGCCCAGTATCCGATTACTCACAAACGTTCCGCTCCATATCTAGGATTACCACGTACAAATCCAGCCCTGCGGATGATGCATATTGATGGCTTAAATGTAACGTCCCAGTTACATAGTCGAAGTTAAGCTGGACATGTTGCTCCATGGAGGAAGTGGCGCACTTTCGAGGGGCATGCTTACTACAACCTTGTTAAGTGTATGCTGGGGTGCATACCAGTGTATGCCAGCCCATGCGACAGTGCATGCCTGGCAGCGTGCCGCAGTTTATGCCGGACAGCATACTGCAGTGTATGTCGGGCAGTATGCCGCAGCGTTTGCCGGACAATACGCCGCAGTGCATGCCCGACAATATGCCGCTGTGTATGCCGGACAATACGCCGCAGTGTATGCCGGACAATATGCCGCAGTGTATGCCGGACAATACGCCGCAGTGTATGCCGGACAATATGCCGCAGTGTATGCCCGACATAGCCCATGTATGCCGAGTGTATGCCGCAGGTTGTATGCCGCAGCGTATGCCGGACATATGCCGCAGCGTATGCCGCCGCTGAGTATGCCGCAGTGTATGCCGGGTAACACGCCGCAGCGTATGCCGGACAACACGCCGCAGCGCGTACCGCGGTGCATGCCGCAGTGTATGCCGGGTTGTGTGTCGCAGCGTATATCGGGCAGTATGCCGCAGCGTATGTCGGGCAGTATGGCGCCTTGTATGACGGACAACACGCCGCAGTGTATGCCGCAGCGTATGCCAGACAACACGCTGCAGCGCGTACCGCGGTGTATGCCGCAGTGTATGCCGGGCAACACGCCGCAGCGTATGCCGGACAACACGCCGCAGCGCATACCGCGGTGTATGCCGCAGTGTATGCCGGGCTGTGTGCCCCACAGGCGCCTGGCGCCGCTGCAGAATGGCCGTCGGCGACGTCGGGCATCGATCGACGGACGGCGCCGCATGTGGACACCGTGCCACTTCACTGGCCCGTCCTGCCCCCCGCCCGCCCCGCTGACGGTCAAACTGCCACCCTTCATATATACACACACAGACACCGTGCCACTTCACTGGCCGTCCTGCCCCTCCCCCCCCCCCCCCCCCCGGCGACGGTCAAACTGCCGCCCCTCATATATGCACACACGGACATCGTGTCACTTCACTGGCCGTCCTGCCCCCGCCACCAGCCGACGGTCAAACTGCCGCTCCTCATATATGCACACACGGACACCGTGCCACTTCACTGGCCCGTCCCGCCCCCGCCCGCCCCGCACGGCAAAACCGCCCCTCACATATACACACACAGACACCGTGCCACTTCACTGGCCGTCCGCCCCCCCCCCCCCGCGACGGTCAAACTGCCGCCCTCATATATGCACACACGGACACCGTGCCACTTCACCAGCCCTACCACCGCCCGCCCGCCCCTCACATGCACATCACACACACTGCGACTTTGCAGCGGAAATGTGCTTCAGGAACTCACTCAACACTCGCAATAGTATCCAGCAAGACAGACATAGAACAAGAATGGATCACAAGAATATAACTAGGGGCGGGTGGCCGAGTGGTTAAGGTGTCGGGCTATGGGTACCAAATCCCGGGTTCGACTCTAGCGCCTCTCAGGACATTTCCCAATCCCGCGGCCCACCGGCGAAACAGTGTGGGCGGCGCCATTAGCCGTGAATGTGCATAAAGTGTGTCGGAACCAGCCAATAAACAAACAAACAAGAATATAACTAAAATAGGACACATGGAAGAGCAAAACCCGGCTCGCTTCGCCGGGCCAAAGACGGTAACTGTTGTAACTCGACGGTGGTGTTGGTTTCATATAGATCGGTCCATTTGCTCGCGCGCCATGCCGGCTTAAATGGAGCCATCTGGGGAGAGTAGCCAGGCGTAAGTTGCTCGTCTCACAATCGAAAGGTTGTGGGTTCGAGTCTCACCTGTCGCTACTCTTCGCCCGCGACCAATCGGCGTGAGAGATTGGCGGCGCTGCATGGCTCCACGGTCGATGTGTCGTAAAACCAATAACCAACCAAATGGAGCCATCTTCATCGATTCATTTCATTCTCGGATTATTTACCTATGCAGAATACTTCCCTCTGGAGTCGGGCTACCGCTACCTCGGGAGCGTCATTGTTGTTTTTAACTGAATAAACATTGTTGACCTGTGGCGATGGACCGGTGCATTCTAGAGCAGTCCGGGACGACTAAAAGTGACGTGCGGTAACGGTTGCGGGCGTCCACGATTGCAACCGAACTATTTGCGACGGAAAAATCCAAGGATACTGTGATGGTCATAAGGATTTGAGCGATCCGCGTATGCCACCTTCGCAGCATGTGTGGACAGCAGAAAGCGGTTATTTTGCAGGCCGGCACACGTGCCATTCCTCTCGCGATGACAGGGCGCGCACACGCTGCAGCCACTGGTGGTCGGATGGTTAGTTGGTTAGTGATTTTACGACACATCGACCGTTGAGTCATGTAGGGTCGCCAATCTCTCACGCCGATTGGTCGCGGGCGAAGAGTAGCGACAGGTGAGATTCGAACCCACAACCTTTCGATTGTGAGACGAGCAACTTACCCCTAGACTACTCGTCCCCTGGTCGGATGGTTAGTTATTGGTGCTACGACACGTCGACCGTTGAGCCATGTAGCGTCGCCCAATCTCTCACGTCGATTGGTCGCGGGCGAAGAGTAGCGACAGGTGAGACTCGAACCCACAACCTTTCGATTGTGAGACGAGCGACTTACACCTAGGCTACTTGTCCCCTAGCCACTGGCGGTCAGTGGGAAGTGTAGCCGGTGCGCGGAGCCAGGCAACGCAAGTAACGGCCGGTCGCCAAGTTGCGGTATGTTGCGGCTTTCGAGCGCCAGACCCAAGTGTGAAAACGCTGAAAACGTCGCTTTCGCTTTTCACACCCGCCTTATGTGCGCGTGACCCGGAAACTGTTGGCAGGGCGAGGTTGGCAATTGGCATGGCAATATTAAAGTGTCGGCTTCGTGTCGACCTGTTTATTGGTTGTCGAGCTATAGCTGTAGGAACTTGGTCGATCGGTAGCGCTAAATTTACTGATTTTCTGAGGGGAAAAAAATCCATTCTACGTGTTATTCCTATGGTCGACCGGGGTGTTTTTGCGACACCAGTTATCAGACGAATGCAGCTCACGCGCAACACTGAAATGAAAATAATTTATTATTTTTTTTGCTACTATGTATAAGCCTATTACGCTGCTGAAATTTGAAAAATTACGTATATAAGCACTAGTAACCATCACTCAGTCTATCTCATCGCAACTACGCCGGGCTCTCCAAGTCTAAACTAAAACATGAACTAAGCTGGCGTTCAGGCCATCCCGGCTGACTGCCCACCCAGACCACCGCCGAACCGCCCCCCCCCCACCACCACCCCCACCGTTCACTTCCGGAGCCAGGCGTAGCCGAAAACAGGCACATGTGTCCAGTCGACAGGCAAAGTGAGTGACAAGTTCGAGGAGGATCATTTTCTTCGGAAGGGTGCCGTCGGATGAAAATGCCAGGGGGTGGGGGACGCGGTGCACTCGAGTATCCCGGAGGGGCTCCAACCGCAAAGTAGAACGAGGACTAGCCTCCACCGTCGCCGGCGACTACGTCCACGTAAGTGCTGGTCGAATCGCGTGCTCAGGTCCCATACACACCACCCAATGCGCGGCCAGCAGTCCTCACGGTGGCCGGGCGCCGTAGGAGGCGTGCGTTCGCACGAAATCGCACCGTTGCGACCGCCCACCTGAGCTACGCGGAACCATCGACATCGCCAGCTATTTGACGTTGCGGGAGGGGCAAATCAAGCTTCGGCGCCAGCTACTTGGCCCCGCGAAACCCTCGGAAAAGCCGAAATGTCCTCGGAAAAGCCGAAATGTCCTCGGATTTCGCCCGCGACGTTTCGAGGTGGGGGAATCGCCCCAGTGCCCGCACTGCGTCCCCGTCGACGCCTATTGGTGGGAGGTGGCAGGAAGGCGTCCACTATTTATTAGCCCCGTGGAGCGCCGCCTCGGGTGGGCGGCGAAGGCCCGCCCCGGCTCCGAAGAAACACAGGTCAACCCAATCTGACGGCGGAATATTGGACTCCTATATTTGGCCGGCGACGGACAACAGGGAGCAGTTCCGGCTGACCTTTCGCTCCACGGCTGACCTTTCGCTCCATGGTTGGCTGTCGGGGCAGCGTTGTTATACAAAATTGCATTGCATATTGAACATTATACATGCTGAGAAAAGCTCAGAAGGATCAGGATATTAAAGTCCGCAGAAGGATCAAGAGGAAGTGCTCAAAGGCTTACCACGGGGACGCACGATATAAATATGCATAACTATACTTAGTGCCACTATCATTAGTCGTCACGCTCCAATGATTCCCACGCCATCTTGGTCGGTTATTGGCTTAACGACACATGGACTATTAAGTCATGTAGCGTCGCCAATCTCTCACGCCGATTGGTCGCGGGCGAAGAGTAGCGACAGGTGAGACCCGAACCTACAACATTTCGATTGTGGGACGAGCAACTTACCCCTAGACTACTCGTCCCCTTTTCCCACGCCATCGATAAGATCGCACGGCGACATGAAACAAGGTAACTCAGCGAAGCAATCCGACTTATCTCAAGATGCGGCAGTTGTTACTTGGTTAGTTGGTATGGTTTTTGGGCGCGTGAACTGCACCGGTCACACAGCGCCCACGCCCATGGTGCAGAAGTTGGCAAAGTGGCCAGTACACAGCACGCTATTGCCGGTCGGTGGGCACTTGCTTGACATGACCTGGTCTGACCTGACTTGACCTGACTTGACCTGACCTGTAATTTGACCTGGCCTGATCCCAAATTTGGCACGATCTTATCTAGTCTGTAATTTGGCCTAATATGACCTGTCCTGTAAGTTGACCTGATCTGGTCTGTAATTTGGTCCGACGTGATCTGTAATTTCGCCCGACTTGACCGGCGACCCATGCATCACCAAACGTTTGTCACGTACTTTGGGACTTAGTGCAACCGATTTGCCAGTGAATCACTAAATTGAGTTAATGCGCCGTGCATATAGGAGGAGGGAGATATCCTCCACAAAACCCATTTTTATACGTCACGGAAACGGGGGGAGGAAGTCGGGCGGTTGACTTCGAAGACGAGGCCACAATGAGACCACGAGCCAAGCCCAAAGCCCAAGCCCAAGATAGCGGATTCAGATATCCCGCAATCGAAGCCGAAGCCAACAGTGAAAAAAACGAAACAGAAGCCGAAGCCGATGCCATAGTGCATGGCCTTGCAAAGCGAAAGCCGTCATATCTAACCAAATGTTGGTGTGGCCAACGCGGCGCCTTTTAGTCATATAAAACGGAAGCTGAATCCAATCTTCCTTGCATTGAGGACTTATGGCGACATTTAGATTTGCTTAGATAAAAGTTCTACTGGGCAATTTCAACTTTAGGTGGGTGAAGTTCGTTGGCGAGGCCGGCCACCAGATATAGGATCCTCCTAGGAATGGTTATGATATGGAAAGCGTCTGTTGGCCGTGGAGGTAAGCAGTTGTCACACCGTGGTGGGTGAATAATCACTAGTTTAGAGAAGGAGATCCTAGAGGAGACCGCAGGCCGCGTTTTCCCACTGCCGCCTGGCGCCAGACACCTGCTCGTGAGATACAGCAGGGTCTCCCCAACCACCCAACTCTCCCACGGACACCTGCTCGTGAGATACAGGAGGGTCTCCCCAACCACCCAACTCTCCCACGGACACCTGCTCGTGAGATACAGGAGGGTCTCCCCAACCACCCAACTCTCCCACGGACACCTGCTCGTGAGATACAGCAGGGTCTCCCCAACCACCCAACTCTCCCACGGACACCTGCTCGTGAGATACAGCAGGGTCTCCCCAACCACCCAACTCTCCCACGGACACCTGCTCGTGAGATACAGGAGGGTCTCCCCAACCACCCAACTCTCCCACGGACACCTGCTCGTGAGATACAGGAGGGTCTCCCAACCATCCAACTCTCCCACGGACACCTGCTCGTGAGATACAGGAGGGTCTCCCCAACCATCCAACTCTCCCACGGACACCTGCTCGTGAGATACAGGAGGGTCTCCCCAACCACCCAACTCTCCCACGGACACCTGCTCGTGAGATACAGGAGTCTCCCCAACCACCCAACTCTCCCACGGACACCTGCTCGTGAGATACAGGAGGGTCTCCCCAACCACCCAACTCTCCCGCGGCACTTCGCTCCGCCGGCCCGCAGCACCACTCCGCCAAGGCAGACCACGGCTCGACAGCTCCCGTGTCCTACACACACCGTCACTGGTGTGGGCCGGGGATGGCCGAGTGGTTAAGGTGTCGGGCTATGGGTACCAAAGGTCCCGGGTTCGACACTAGCGCCGCTCGGGACATTTCCCAATCCCGCGGCCCACCGGCGAAACAGTGTGGGCGGCGGCATCAGCCGTGAATGTGCATAAAGTGCGTCGGTTGGTTATTGGTTTTACGACACATCCACCGTTGAATCATGCAGCCTCACGCCGATTGGTCGCGGGCGAAGAGTAGCGACAGGTGGGACTCGAACCCACAACCTTTCGATTGCGAGACGAGTAACTTACCCCTAGACTACTCGTCCCCTGTATAAAGTGCGTCGTGAACCACCCAACGAACACCATCCCTGGTGTTGGGTTGGGCTGGAAGTGCACCAGCTGTGGCCAGTCTGATTGGAGTGGACCACTGCTCAGGCGTACATCCACTCAGATGGATGCGCGGCGAATGCCCTCCCAACACTCCGGTGGCACAGGTCACACGCCCAGTCTCGCACTGACCCTGCGCTGACATTGGTTGGTTGGTCATTTGGGCTTTCGGGCGCATCGACTGCGTTGGTCACACAGCGCCCATATTATTGTCCTGCGTCCAGCGCTGACGTTGCGAGCATGTTGAGGACCGGGGCAGATAATCCAGATACTCGCGGAGCGATAACGGCCACGCTAATCATCCATGCCTTGGCCGTAATTTGTCCAGTTATCCGCGAGTCGGTGCTGGTGGATGTTGATTGTGCGACACATCGACTGCTTTGGATCACACGGCGTCGCCGATCTGTGACGCAGATTGGTCGCGGGAGAAGTGTGCGGACAGGTGGGACTCGAACCCACACCATTTCGAGTGGAGGACGGACACCCTACTCCTGGACTACTCGGCCCCCGAGCCGTCCATGCAAAGCCAGGCTTTTGGCTTTGCATGGAGGCACGGCAGAGGCACACATGAATGGCATTGCACACATTTACTTGTGGAGCAGCAGCAAGTTGGCTTACTGAACGCCAGGATTGAACAACGGCCTGGTGTCGGGCCGTCGCCATGCAGAACATTCTTCATCTGCTGAAAATTGTGACCTGTCTTTCCCCTCGGAAGATTCGACGTTGCCGACTGACAATTACTGCAAGCTTACCGCCCTGAGAAAGCCAGAAACGCACCGCGAGTACAAAAATTATTTATGATGCCACGGAGACATATTCCAATCACCGAACTTCATGGCCCGACAATTTCGATCTCAAAATCCAGGTCACCAACAGATACATGCAATCCTGTCGAACGTCGATATTGGCGAAATAGAGAGCTGGTTCGGCAGATGCTGGACTTGTACTGTACTATTCATCGGAAGTTAGTTAGTTAGTTATTCGGGTTTTAGGTCGCGTCAACTGCAGTGGCTATACAGCGCACATAATATTCACCGGAAGGCCAATGGATTAAAAGCACAACGTAGCGCGATTTTTCTTCTCGCCGCGGGTGTTTCATATTACTCCCTCTCCTGGTTCACTGCAGAAGTACGGAACGGAGGAGAAATTTGAGTTATTTTACGACGCATCGATCCCTGGGCAATACAGCGTGATCTACCTCTCAGGCCGATTGGTCGCCGGTGGGATTCGGTATTCTCACCGGCTGTGGAACTTGAACCGCCGACCTTACGATCAATACTCCAACACCCTACCGAGTGAGCTCCCAAGAAAATTCGCAAGCAACTTCGCAAGCAAGTTCGCAAGCAAGTTCACAAAGAAGTCCCGAAGTAAGTTCCTAAGTAAGTTCCTAGGTAAGTTCCTAGGTATGTTCCTAAGTACGTTCCTAAGAGAGTTCCTAAGTAAGCTGCTAAATAAGTTCTTAAGTAACTTGTTACGTCAGGTCTTAAGCGAGTTAAGTAAGTTTCTTACGTTGCTAAGTAATATTTTACGTTCCTATGCAGTTCGGGTCTTACCTGCCGCTACTCTTCGCCCGCGACCAATCGGCGGGAGAGATTGGCGACGCTGCATGACTCAACGGTCGACGTATCGTAAAAAATTTCATATGTAAGTTCTTAGGTAAGTTCTTGCGCAAGTTACTAAGTTCTTAGACACTTGAGTCACGCCACAAGCCGCACCATCTGGCCTACCGGACCGGGGAGTATAACGCCACAAACTACACCATCTGACCAAGCGGACCGGGGAGTATAACGCCACAAACTACACCATCTGACCAAGCGGACCGGGGAGTATAACGCCACAAACTACACCATCTGACCAAGCCAAACTACACCATCTGACCAAGCGGACCGGGGAGTATAACGCCACAAACTACACCATCTGACCTACCGGACCGGGGAGTATAACGCCACAAACTACACCATCTGACCAAGCGGACCGGGGAGTATAACGCCACAAACTACACCATCTGACCAAGCGGACCGGGGAGTATAACGCCACAAACTACACCATCTGACCGAGCGGACCGGGGAGTATAACGCCACAAACTACACCATCTGACCAAGCGGACCGGGAGTATAACCACAAACTACAATCTGACACCGGGGAATGCGCCAAAAAACGACGTGGGCGGACCAGCTCGCTTCCCGCGAGCTGGTCCGTGAAACATACAGCGGCCGAACCCAACGCTTCAGGTTGGTTGGTTATTGGTTTTACGATACATCGACCGTTGAGTCATGCAGCGTCGCCAGTCTCTCACGTCGATTGGTCGCGGGCGAAGAGTAGCGACAGGTGAGACTCGAACCCACAACCTTTCGATTGTGAGAGGAGCAACTTTCCCCTAGGCTACTCGTCGCCAACTTGGCTGGTTATTCGGGGTTTAGGAGCGCATCGGCTACACCGGTATTGAAGCGCCCGTGGCATCGTCAGTTATACAGTAGTATCCAAGCAGACACTAATCGAGACGACACAATATTTGAAACTTTCTCGAACCAGTTATGCTCAAGGCGTACAGTAGGTCAATCTCCATTTAACCGCATACTAGGCATCGAATTAATGCGACGCATAACTACAGAAACGTGCTTTATGAAAGGAAGCGGGGTAGCTGCCCTGAGTGAACAAAGGGCGATTAATAATCCAATACTTCCCGCGGCGAGACTGAAGCACGTCCAAAGTGTCGTCTTCGCTCACGGGAAAGTCGAGGACACGCAACCGATACGCGTTGAACTGACAGTGGAACGTGGCACCTTCGGCACGAACGTGGCACCTTCGGTCCCTGGTCATAACTCGGGAGGTGTGGTGGGAAGAAGCTGTGGCAATTTTGCGACCCACTCGGCTGCTGGGCCAACCTCTCACGCTGATCGACTGCAGGTGGACTCTGTAGTCACGCCGGTTGCCGGATTCGAAACCACGATTGCACGACCAAGCGTCCACCGCTCTACCAAATGAGCTGAGTGGTTTGGTTGCAGTTCTGTGCAGTGGTGTCTGTGCGCCTACCAAGCTGTCTGAATGGCGCTGAAGGCGTTGTGGACGGTCGAGTTGGTTGGTTATTGGTTTTACGACACGTCGACTGTTGGGCCATGCAGCGTCGCCAATCTCTCACGCCGATTGGTTGCGGGCGAAGAGTAGCGACAGGTGAGACTCGAACAGTGATAAATTATTCGTAAAATAGGGTGGAAAATGCCACTTTCTGAACACTCAATCGACATCCTTCTCCAAGAAGTATCGACATCCTGCTCCATGTTGCGTGCTTATGAAGTCTTTGTGTCTCCTTTCTAACTGTATGTCACTTGCAAGTATCATGCTAAATCTCCTAATAAGGAATAGTGATACATGAACATTTCGGAACGCAATTTCGAGTAAACGGATTAACTATGATGAAATATTGCGTACGGTATCAGTTTATAGCATAGGCACTTTTCTCCCTGTCCAGAATATAGCTCTTTCTAAATTGTGAATATCAAAGCAAATGGCAAATGTACAGTCGTAAGTACCTACACCATTGGCTCAAATTTGAGTCTGAAAGACATCAAAATCATTTTAATTGACACTAATTCTATGGCAAATTTCGACATCCTTCCATGCCAGTTTCGACATCTCACACCTAACGAAAAACCATTATTTTCACCCTGGACTCGAACCCACAACCTTTCCATTGTGAGACGAGCAACTTACCCCTAGGCTACTCGTCCCCGCGGACGGTCGAGTAGTAATCTGCTTAAACAGTCGACAGCAGTGCATGGCACGCGGTGGTGCGGCGGCCAGGCTGGCCTCCCTACCCACGTGTTGATTACCAGGTAAGTTCATGTGGCTGCGCATCGCAAGAAATAGTGGCTGAGTGGCTTGGATAGCGTGGCTGCTGTGCCAGTATGTGAGCGAGTGAGCGCTTTGGGACTGCCGACACGAAGATCACGCTACAGCTGGGGTCTTGTGCAGTGTATTCTCTGAACAGCTGTACCGAGTGTGCTGGTCTGTTGTGTGTTGGGACACCTGGCGGATCGGGTATGCAGGTATGCTGTGTGCTCCGTCTACAGTGGCTCTGAGGGGCGGGGATGGCCGAGTGGTTAAGGTGTCGGGCTATGGGTACCGAAGGTCCCGGGTTCGACTCTAGCGCCACTCAGGACATTTCCCAATCCCGCGGCCCACCGGCGAAACAGTGTGGGCGGCGCCATTAGCCGAGAATGTGCATAAAGTGTGTCGTGAACCAACCAATAAACAAAACAAACAAGAGTGGCTCTGAGACCACTACTGACAGACCACAGCTGTCGCCGCGGCCGCAACCCGCGACAAGAATGGTAACCAGTAGTTCCCCGACTGCTCGACAGGTGACAGCAGGGCCAGAGCCACGCTCTGCGACACGTATCGGTCGCGGCACAGGAGGTGAATATCTCAGCCGGGATAAAAGATAATTAAATGGCACGACAGTGATACATTATACGCCAAACAGGGTGGAATATACCACTTTCTGAACGCTCCATCGACATCCTTCTTCAAGAAATACCAGCATCCTGCTCCTTGATATGAAGTATTTGTCTCTTCTCTTACAGTATCTTGTTGCTAAATAGCATGTGCATGCTCTCGATGAGGAATGTTGATACACTAACATTTTTCAATGCAACTTCAGGTAAACGGATGACCTATAATGTGATATGACAAAAATACCAGTTCATATCCTGGTTATTATTCTCCCTATCCCAAATAAAACTCTTTTATGAATCTCTAATCATGAATATCCAATCAAATGAAAACAGTGCAGTCATAAGTGCATACACCATTGACTAAAACTTTTGTCTGAAAGACATCAAATGCATTTTAACGTACACTAATTCCATGGCAAATTTCGATATCCTGCTATGCTCGTTTTGACAACCCACACCTAACGAAAAACCATTATTTTGGCCATGTGGCACGATGACGTCATATTGTAGTGAACACAGCTGCCACCAGGAGGCGTTGAACATTCACTCCCAGCTGCTGGATTTAGAGAGGACAATTTGCTTTCCGCTGAATATTAACGATTTTTCTATTGGGACACGAGAAAGCATTTGCTTCTAACATGTGAAGCACTTAATCAAGCGATCATTTTGGCACAGCCGAAACGGAGCAACACATGGACGAACTAAGCGAGATGCGGCCATAGTTGTCTTCCCGGTTGGGGTTTGGTGGATTGGCTACATAACACGGTCCCAATATCTCGCGGGCACGGGAGCCATGGAAATTGAACCCGAACAGAGCAAATCTGGATAATCCGTCTAATGCAAGGAATATGTGTGGGTGAATTTGCTCCCGCAACGTCTGTCAACAGTCCGGTGAGACAAACGGTATGGTGAGCACGCCAATCATCACACCGCACAGTGGAAGATCATGTGGAAGATCATGTAGCGTGACCAAGGGCGGATCAACGAGGGACATGAGGGGATGCGCCCTCATAGATATTCGGCGCCCCTCTGGCTCGAAAAAGGTGCCCGTCCAAGAAGCTCGAGTGCCCTCCGCTCCTTTAACTTTACAGCCGAAGACGCCTCTCGAAGAGGCGTCTTCTAGCTAAGAGCTAAGAGAGACGCCTTACGAAGACGCCTCTCTGCATGCAGACGGACGCTGGACTGCACCACCTCATTCGAAGTGGCTCGACCAATGGCGCATAACCTTAGAAAAATAGGCAACTACCGGATTTGTGCGATCCAGAACATTGTTATCTCCGGCAAATAGCATCATTCGCTCCCTGGACGGCTGAATGGTACTGTCTGGCAATGGCTGTAGACCTACTGTCGGACAGTAAATACCAAAACCTCATTGGAAAGAAACAAATGAAATGTCCGATGCTGGGAAAGGAATGGAAAGTTTCCGCTTCGACTCTGATCAACCAGACGTTTTATCCACATCCAGGATCCCCAAAATGCAAACCCAGACCAGGGGAACCCTGGTCTGTCAGCTGCCAGTACAGCTGTCAGTACAGCTGTCAGTACAGCTGTCAGTACAGCTGCCAGTACAGCTGTCAGTACAGCTGTCAGTACAGCCGTCAGTACAGCCGTCAGTATAGCTGTCAGTACAGCTGTCAGTACAGCTGTCAGTACAGCTGTCAGTACAGCTGTCAGTACAGCTGTCAGTACAGCTGTCAGTACAGCTGTCAGTACAGCTGCAGAGCAGTGTCAGTACAGCGCCAGTACAGCTGTCAGTACAGCGAGCAGTACCAGCTGTCAGTACAGCTGTCAGTACAGCTGTCAGTACAGCTGTCAGTACAGTGCCAGACAGCTGTCAGTACAGTGTCAGACAGCCGAGGGCAGAGGCAGGCCAGGCAGGCCAGGAGCGAGCAGGCAGGCCAGTAAGCTGCAGGCAGGCCAGAGGCTGACGGCCAAGAGGCAGGGCAGAGGCAGGGCCAGAGGCAGGGCCAGAGGCAGGGCCAGAGGCAGGGCCAGAGGCAGGGCCAGAGGCAGGGAGGGCCAGAGGCAGGGCCAGAGGCAGGGCCAGAGAGGCAGGGCCAGAGGCAGGGCCAGAGGCAGGGCCAGAGGCAGGACCAGAGGCAGGGCCAGAGGCAGGGCCAGAGGCAGGGCCAGAGGCGCCAGAGCAGGCAGAGGCAGGGCCAGAGGAGAGGCAGGGCCAGAGGCAAGGCAGAGGCAGAGGCAGGGCCAGAGGCAGGGCCAGAGGCAGGGCCAGAGGCAGGGCCAGAGGCAGGGCCAGAGGCAGGGCCAGAGGCAGGGCCAGAGGCAGGGCCAGAGGCAGGGCCAGAGGCAGGGCCAGAGGCAGGGCCAGAGGCAGGGCCAGAGGCAGGGCCAGAGGCAGGGCCAGAGGCAGGGCCAGAGGCAGGGCCAGAGGCAGGGCCAGAGGCAGGGCCAGAGGCAGGGCCAGAGGCCAGAGGCAGGGCCAGAGGCAGGGGCCAGAGGCAGGGCCAGAGGCAGGGCCAGAGGCAGGGCCAGGGGCCAGAGGCAGGGCCAGAGGCCGGGCCAGAGGCAGGGGCCAGAGAGGCAGGGCCAGAGGCAGGGCCAGAGGCAGGGCCAGAGGCAGGGCCAGAGGCAGGGCCAGAGGCAGGGCCAGAGGCAGGGCCAGAGGCAGGGCCAGAGGCAGGGCCAGAGGCAGGGCCAGAGGCGGACACCAGCTAGGTGGGCCACAGGCAGCGGCTTCAGCCGGCGCCGCCGGCCGTGTCCAGGTCAACAGGGGTCACCAGGTGGGTGGCATTGTAGTGACTCGTGCTATATACGTATCGATATAGATACTTAGATATTTGGAGCTCACATAAGAAGACTCGCGGACACGTCATATAGAAACTCAACTTATACCTGACCAACAACCACCACCACCAAACGGGTGGACATAACCTAGAAAACCACCATACGGACACGTGCATAAAACCAACCACGAACCGCTACAGCCTGACCAACAACCACCACCACCACCAAACGGGTGGCATAACCAACAACCACCACCACCAAGTGGGCGTCATAACCAACAACCACCACCACCAAGCGGGTGGCATAACCAACAACCACCACCACCAAGTGGGCGTCATAACCAACAACCACCACCACCAAGCGAGTGGCATAACCAACAACCACCACCACCACCACCACCAAGTGGGTGGCATAACCAATATCTACCACCACCACCAGCTGGGTGGTGATTAGTTTCGCGACGCGTCGACCGCTGTGTCAATTCCCAGCGCCAGTCTCACGCCGATTGGTCGCGGGTGAAGAGTGGCGACAGTGTGGGACTCGAACCCACAACCTCTCAGTTGGCACCCTGCGGCCCGGGGGTCGCCCCGGCGGCTCGACTGCCTCGATCGTGCTGGCTGTCTTGGTTGGCGGGACGCTTGGCTGTTCTGGACCAGTGCTCCTCACTGCCTGGACCAGGTCTGGTTGTCGGGCTGTCGCTGGAGTGTCCGGACTGGAGTGTTTGGACTGGAGTGTTCGGACTGGAGTGTTTGGACTGGAGTGTTCGGACTGGAGTGTTCGGAGTGTTTGGACTGGAGTGTTTGGACTGAAGTGGGTACGACTGTTGTTGGGTTTGGTGGACTGAAGTGTTCGGACTGGAGTGTTCGGACTGGAGTGTTTGGACTGGAGTGTTTGGACTGGAGTGTTTGGACTGGAGTGTTTGGACTGGAGTGTTTGGGCTGGAGTGTTTGGACAAACTGGAATCGAGACTGGAGTGTTTGGAGTGTTTGGACCAGTGTCCAAACACTGGTGTCCAAACGCTCCGACTGAAGCGTTTAGACCTGGTACGACTGTTGTCGGACTGGAGCGTTTGGAGCGGAGTGCTTGGCCCGGAGTGTTTGGACTGCAGCGCTCGCACCTGGTGGTGGATTGGAGTTCAGGGGCGCGTCGACATCAAGGGTCACTTTGCGCCCATAACTAAATTGTAATCACTCTACGGTGCTGCTATCACATCTTGCTATCTATCTTCACGAGTGGGGGTATATCGCGTCAGGGCGAGCTTGTCGAATGAACGCAAAAATATTCCCAGACGCAACGACCTCAGAGCGCTCGCACCTGGCGCCACTGTTGTTCGACGTGGTGGCGTGACGACAGGCGCCCGGCCACTAACGGTGTTTGGACTGGAGTGTTTAGACCGGAGTGTTTGGACCGGAGTGTTTAGACCGGAGTGTTTGGACTGGAGTGTTTGGACTGGAGTGTTTAGACTGAAGTGTGTGGACTGGATTGTTTGGACCGGAGTGTTTAGACCGTAGTGCATATAATGGGGGGTTTGTACTAGTGTTTGGACCGGAGTGTTTGGACCGGGGTGTTTGGACTGCAGTGTTTGGACTGGAATGTTTCGACCGGAGTGCTTGGACTGAAGCGTTTGGAGCGCAGTGTTCGGACCGGAGTGTTCGGACTGCAGCGTTCGCACCTGGCGCGACTGTTGTTCGAGTTGGTGGCGTGACGACAGGCGCCCGCGGCCACTAACGGTCGGCGGTCGCACGCCACCCCGACCCACTGAATCATGCAAACGTGACCGCAGCAGCGGCGGCCGACTGCAATGCAGCGCGCCTTAATATGAACACGCCCAACGGGAACGCGCGACAAACGACAAATCGCTCGGTAGGCCAACTAATGGTGTGGCGTGTTTCGCTGACGATTCGTTAGTTACTGGAGTTTAGGGGCGCATCGACTGCCGAGGTCATGCAGCGATTCGTTCGCTGCGTTGTTCGAGTCGAAAGGCGCATCGACTGCCGAGGTCATGCAGCGCCCGTAACATGGTCCGCGGACGGTTCAACAAACTGCAGTAGGTCAGGTCACGTCGGGTTGGGTGAGCGACAGGGCTGAAAATGGGCTGTTCCTGGATGTGTGACATCCAGAACGGAACCGGCTCACTTCTCTTGTTCGGAAGTTGAATAGTGCTGGCTGGCGTTGAGCTGATTCGGAATAAAGTGCTCAAGATTCACTGGAACCAACCGCCTGTGATTACCATGTTGACGCGGACCGTATGATCGGCAAGCGGTCAAGCCATGCGTGATGGCGAAAACGCTACGCACATCTGCGCTGCCGGGCAAGAGCGCGGCGCCACAGCCCGTGTGCGCGGCGGTGCAGTATCGGCGCAGCCCGTGTGCGCGGCGGTGCAGTATCGGCTCAGCCCGTGTGCGCGGCGGTGCAGTATCGGCTCAGCCCGTGTGCGCGGCGGTGCAGTATCGGCTCAGCCCGTGTGCGCGGCGGTGCAGTATCGGCGCCACGGCCCGTGTGCGCGGCGGTGCAGTATCGGCGCCACAGCCCGTGTGCGCGGCGGTGCAGTATCGGCGCCACAGCCCGTGTGCGCGGCGGTGCAGTATCGGCGTCACAGCCCGTGTGCACGGCGGTGCAGTATCGGCGTCACAGCCCGTGTGTGCGGCGGTGCAGTATCGGCTCAGCCCGTGTGCGCGGCGGTGCAGTATCGGCGCCACGCCCGTGTGCGCGGCGGTGCAGTATCGGCGCCACAGCCCGTGTGCGCGGCGGTGCAGTATCGGCGCCACGGCCCGTGTGCGCGGCGGTGCAGTATCGGCGCCACAGCCCGTGTGCGCGGCGGTGCAGTATCGGCCCCTCGCAGTGGCCGCCGGCCAGTTGCGGCCCGCGCAGCCGCGCCGAAGCTCGGCCACCAGGCGGCGCTTTGGTCGCGGAAGTGTAGACGAACGTGTCTCAGAGTGTAACGCGCGCACCACCGTCCTGTCTCTCACGCGCGACGCGTCACGCGTCTTGTGCCTGAATGCAACATAGGCCGAATTCGGCATAGACAAGTCCGTGGAAGCCTGTCATCGTTGTGTCGGTTGGTTATTTGGCATCGTTGTGTCGGCGTGAGTGGAGAATCAATAAAGATCGCATTTACGCGTCTTGCCGTGTCCCACAAACCTTAGATACTTACATGTATCTATATATTCCGATAGAAAGGAAAACTACTGATGCGAACTGAGGTCGATTTTTCCAATTTCCAGAACTGGACATCGTTAGTGGCGTTGCCGTATCATAATGAATCCCGGAGACCGGTACTGGCGACTTGCATTAATACGTAACTAAAACACGGTTTGCTGCTCATAGGCATGTCTAGTTAGCTACATGTAATACTTAAATTTAGTTGTCCTTGCATGAATCACCGTATCAAAGGACGCTGGCATTTCATTCATCGTTAAGGTGGCTGTACATTAACCCGACTGCAATCATCTTGTTCTATCCAGCTGATGTTCTAATATTCTGTGTCATCTGCTTGTGGATTTCCGTTGGTTGGTTGGTTGGTTGTTGGTTTTACGACACATCGACCGTTGAGTCATGCAGCGTCGCCAATCTCTCACCCGATTGGTCGCGGGTGAAGAGTAGCGACAGGTCAGACTCGAACCCACAACCTTTCGATTATGAGACGAGCAACTTACCCCTAGACCACTCGTCCCCTTGTGGATTTGCGTACTGCACACACTACCACAGAAGCACATACACCCTGCGTGAACGGCAGAGGTTCTATTTTCGGCACCCACGAGGAACAGTCTCGTTCGCGCGCTTGGTCTCAGACTGCCCACCGTGGGGGCCGCGGTAGCTCAGCCGGTAGAGTGTCGGACTCTCGATCGAAAGATTGTGGGTTCGAATTTCGCAACCGGCGGCATTACCGAGTCCACCCGCGACCAATCGGCGTGAGAGATCGGCGACGCTATATGACCTGGCGGTTGAATGCGTCGTAAAAGAACCCAAGGTTCTTCTTCTTCAAGACTCCCCGCCGTAGCACGTTGTGCGCACGACGGGCCCATCCCCACCCCGAGGTTCGATGAACAGAGAACTGCTCCGGCGAGCGCGTTCGACCGGACCGCCCACCCCGAGGTTCGATGAACAGAGAACTGCTCCGGCGAGCGCGTTCGACCGGACCGCCCACCCCGAGGTTCGATTAACAGGGAACTGCTCCGGCGAGCGCGTTCGACCGGACCGAAGCACCTGCTGGAAGGCAGAGCACGTTTGCGAACGCGCCGCCACGGATGCTGGCCGGCTGACGCTAATCCGGTGGCACGGCCGACAATCCCCAGTTGCCGCCATCTCGCGGAGAGGGGCGGGGTGGCCGAGTGGTTAAGGTGTCGGGCTATGGGTACCAAAGGTCCCGGGTTCGACTCTAGCACCACTGAGGACATTTCCAAATCCCGCGACCCCCGGCGAAACAGTGTGGGCGGCGCCATTAGCCGTGAATGTGCAGTGTGTCGTGAACCAACCAATAAACAAACAAACATCTCGCGGACAACGGTCGGCCGATCGACAGTCTGTTACCGGCCAACAGTAGACCAGGCTCCGCCCACACTGGAACCAGACCCACCGTCCGACCGGGCCACTGAGGTGGGCGGCCAGCTCAATACTGCAGCACCCCTGCCCAACCCCCTCCTGGCGGCGACTTCACGCCGGCCGCCGGCCGCGACCTTTGACCCCTGCGCGAGCCGCGCGACCCGGCTCGTCGCCGCCTGGCAACAGCCGGCCGGAAAAGCAGTCTTGATCCGGGCGGCAGCAACGGCGGCCGACTATCAGGACAAATTGACGACACCCGCTGCGGCTGTCGGTTATGCTGCGAACGGGTTTAGGGGAGTGTCGACTGAGCCGGTCACGCAGCCAGTTATGGTGCGACGTGCCACGGAGGAGCACGTGCACGACTCCCGGCTGGCCGGTCACTGGGGTTTGATGATTCATCAATCACTTCCATGGTCCCCAGGAAACACCGGTCTATGGGTGTGGCTAGATAATGTGAAATTTGTCATGAAATGCATACATGCACATGCATACATGATACATACATGCACGCATGTATGTATGCGTGCATGCATATATATGTGTAGTATATACATATATATATATATATATATATATATATATATATATATATATATATATATATATATATATATGTATATATATATATTATATATATATATATATATATATATATATATATATATATTTATATATATATACGTATGAAATATGAAATCAAGTTCAAGTCCTATTTATGAAGGTACATGCTATTGATGTATTTCTGTTGATATTGGACGAAACAAAGGTGCGCTGCTACACGCCATACTGTACTGTGTGATTCATGCTCTGCTATGTTGAGTCTGGCCCTGCTGGGTGTTGTCTAGTATCTAGCATCACAATGGTAGTATCGTGATGCCAGTATCACAATGGTAGCAGCGTGGGCAGCTGGTGCAGAGCCAATGGGTGAGCAGTCGCCTGCGCGTTCTCCCGGTGGCAACCCTGCTCGGCGCCCTTAGCTACAAAATAATAATCTCCAGACAGATCGCCGGGGGGGGGGGATGGCCGAGTGGGTAAGGTGTCGGGCTATGGGTACCAAAGGTCCCGGGTTCGACTCTAGCGCCACTCAGGACATTTCCCAATCCCGCGGCCCACCGGCGAAACAGTGTGGGCGGCGCCATTAGCCGTGAATGTGCATAAAGTGTGTCGTGAACCAACCAATAAACAAACAAACAACAAATCGCCTGGGATTATCGCGTAATCACGTGGTTGGTTGGTTATTGGCTTTACGACGCATCGGCCGTTGAGTCATGCAGCGTCGCCAATCTCTCACGCCGATTGGTCGCGGGCGAAGAGTAGCGACAGGTGAGACTCGAACGCACAACCTTTCGATTGTGAGACGAGCAACTTTCACCTAGGCTACTCGTCCCCTGCGTAATCACGTGCAAGCCCGGACTTCAGTGACCTGAGGTGGCTGGTCCGGACGTGCACCATACAGCGGTGCCTTGTCAGACTGCCAATGGCCGCACTGACACCAGCAATAAATCCGTCAGCGCTTTGACGCACGAACACCGTTGTGGTTTCGACCCGGTCGGTACCGCCAGTAACTAAGGCCCGCTAAATGGACAACAGACCGCCCCGCCGACGACGTTCGGTGGTGGTGGTGGATTGGATTGGATTGGAGTTCAGGGGCGCGTCGACATCAAGGGTCACTTTGCGCCCATAAATTGTATTGTAAATTGTAAATATAAAACTAAATCAATCTAACTAAATTAAATCTAAATTAAACTAAATTAAATCTAACTAAATTGTAATCACTCTACGGTGCTGCTATCATATCTTGCTGTATATCTTCACGGGTGGGGGAATATCACGTCACGGCGAGCTTGTCGAATGAACGTAAAAATATTCCCAGACGCCACGACCTCAGAGTCGTTCCCTAAAGGCAATCCCCCCACCACGGAAAGGTGATGCCTCATCGGGGGGGGACGACATTCGGTCGTGATTCACAGCAGACGTCTGACGTCGTTCGGTCGCCGCCGAATGACGTCAGACGGTCCGGGCGGGCCCACACGTACGTCCGGCCCCATGCTTGCCGACTTTGTGCACTGTTCGTGTTCGGGTCTCACTCTCTTTGTCGAAGTCCAGCGCACATTTTGAACACCGGTATTTGAAGAAAATGGACAGGGTTGTTGACATCTCGAAATCGTGTTCAAATTTTGTTTATAATATTTTGAAATATACCTTAGTAAGTTTGCGCTTAAATATTTTACCTCGCCACACCGTACTAGTACTCGGATGTCAAAAACATTTTTCAGTTCCAGACACATCAATCTTAAAATATCTGTTTGTCGTATGGCATCATATTGTTAGGTTTCTGCACGTACAAAGAACCGCTGGTCAGAGAGGGATAAAACTCCCAGAATCGTGTTCAGGGACTGAAATAATCCCCCCAAACAGAGCTTAAACGAAATCCGAGAGCGTGTGGCATTATCGACCGGCTGAGTTCGCGTGAAATACTGCGATGCGCTTGCCAGCCATCAGCAATGCACTTCCTTGTGAAGTAGTCCGACGCTTTATTACAATTCCAAGTGATCATAATTCCTTCCTCTTTGCAAGCTGTTCCATTCTCTTACACTTGCAATACCTCACGCCTTGCAGTGAGCCATTGCAGCTTTCCAGGCGGCGCTTTTCCACTTATCGCCCATAACGCGCACGCTGTAGCCGAATAACGCCAGCCGGTAGTCGCGTAAACCAAAGCGCTCCGCGAAAACGAGCCGTCAACAGCCAAGTGCCACGCGCGTCGTCATGGCAACACCGCGCGCGCGTCAACCCGCCACGGCACGCCGGGCGAGGTGAACAACCGCCCAGCTCCGCCCAGAACTCAATTTGTGTTCGGTTATCGCGGGCAGCGGCATTTCAGTTTCCAAGCAGGGTGCCTTTAATTTCGGCTCGCAATCATTTCCGGTACAAAAGCCATCTATAAATGGGATATTACCATACAGCAAGCACCACCGCCGGCGTGGGATTTTACTTCTCTCAAAACAGCGTGCTGGGATGAGCTCTTCTTCAGGGAGACGGGCAAAAACTAGTTCTCAGAAGGTAGCAAGAGTGCAGATAATTCGAGCCGAGCCGAGCCGAGCCGAGCCGAGCCGAGCCGAGCCGAGCCGAGCCGAGCCGAGCCGAGCCGAGCCGAGCCGAGCCGAGCCGAGCCGAGCCGAGCCGAGCCGAGCCGAGCCGAGCCGAGCCGAGCCGAGCCGAGCCGAGCCGAGCCGAGCCGAGCCGAGCCGAGCCGAGCCAGGACGGGCCGCGGCGCATGGGCTTGATCGTTTGTTTGAGCTCGAAAGGTCGTTCCCATTTGGGTAGCTCTTCTTTACTGAAAATAAACCCAAATCCACCCCATTGCATGCATCTCCTCAAATCCTTTCCATCAGATCCACCCCACCAAATCCATCCCATCAAATGTATCCATCCAAATCAGGGATGCGGAGCCGGGGAAATTTTGGACGGCTCCGGCTCCGGGGAAGTATCCCGGCTCCGGGCAAAATGTACCGGCTCCGGCGGCTCCGGCTCCGGCTCTGGCCTCGTACATTCCAAACGTGAGCCGCCCCGCTTTTGACGGCTCCGGCTCCGACTCCGGCTCCGAGTAAAATGTCTCGGCGGCTCCGGCTCCGGCTCCCCATCCCTGATCCAAATATATCCCATCAAATACATACCATCAAATCTATTCCATCAAATCCATCCCATCAAATCCATCGAATCAAATCCGTCACATGGCTGGTTGGTTTGTTGGCTAGTGATTTTACGAAAATCGACCGTTGAGTCATGTAGCGTCGCCAATCTCTCATGACGATTGGTCGCGGGCGAAGAGTAGCGACGGGTGAGACCGACATAGCATAGAAACAATAGAGAACAAAATAATGTAAATTTCGGAACTAGTTATTACCTCAGCCAATTACTCTCCAGGATATTTCCACACTGGCAGGACGGCGGCCCAGCACAATCACTCTGTAACCACAGATGAATCGTCATTCGGCTTGCGCCAATCTCGTCTCATTCTAAATAACAAAGATATGAGGGATTAGGTTTTCGTATGTCTTCAGAATTCTGTCGAAATGACGCTTCAGAAGGAAATATTGGAATATACCACGATTCTTCTTCATAATTCCGGGAAATACTGGCGTTACACCAAAATCTCCATTACGAAACCTCTCGTATTGCTGCCATATCTTGCGACCATAGTGGAACTCGAAATATGCACAACGACGTCATATACTCGCATATCGGACCCGAGGTCCTGTTCTCCAGCCGCATTCCAATCGGAGACTACCGGAGAACGTAATTCTGGACATCTCAGACAGTTTTCAGTAATTCTGTTAATTTCATGAAATAGAGCATTCAATTTCGAATTGAAATGCATAAAATAGCACCAGCTAGCGAACTTCATTAATGGCAGAAGACCTATTTTGGGAGCCATGTAAATGCTTTAAAAAATGCAAAAGACCTTGGGTTACTTTGGTATGAATTCCACCTCAATTCGCAAAACTACAGTAACCCATCAAGAGAAAAGCATCTGAATAGTAGTTTTATCACTTCAGCAACTGCAGTAACTGTGCATGTACGGAGTTATTACGTTCTCCGGGCCATTTATTGTCACAATTAGACGTCATTTAAAATAGTTACGAAAATCTATCAATTCATCATTTGACCACCCTTGGATACGTCGCCGTTAGGACAGACAATATCCGTACTAGAGTAGGAGAATTAACAAATTATTGGGACGGTCTCGCCCGATTCATGTTTTGATCTAGGATAAAGACAACGTAATTTCATCATTAGGAAAATATATCTTCAGTGTATTGATTCCTATATAACTGAAGAAAAAAGGTAACACCGTATTGACGTATGAATTCCTATTAAAGTCGACAGGAATTGAGGTCAAGCAGCGGTCTTGAAATTGTGTAAATATTGCAGTCATGTTTACACAGCGACCACACTTGACCGCGCGTTTCGCCTCGCTGCTTTGTCCCCTTCCCTTTGCGCGAAGATCTTTGTCTCGATTGGTTGGGTATACTCGGGTTGAGACAAAGTTTTGAGAGCTTTCCGGAGAAAAACCTAGTAAGTGCGAGTGAATTAAGTGGGCGTAATTGAAGTGACTTAAGGTCCAGTAAAGGGGTGTAAGTATGCTTGTAAGTAAGCGGCTTGTACGCTTTTCAGCAATCATCTTTTTTTGGCTCCGACACCAGTAGCTTTCTGTTTTTTTAGGGAAGGGGTCCTGAGGCCATTTTTTTTATTCTCCGACTCCATGGGTAGGAATATCTTCTTTTTCTTGGAGGGCTCCGATACAAATTTTTATTCTCCGACTCTAGGTCAGCGAACCACTTTTCCCACGCTGGGTGAGACTCGAACCCACAACCTTTCGATTCTGAGACGAGCAACTTACCCCTAGACCACTCGTCCCCAAATCCGTCACATCAAGCCCATGCCATCAAATCCTGGAAATGCATTTGTAAAAATCCATTAAATCCCAATGTATCAAGGTTAAAAGTATTCATTTTGTCCTTTCCACAGACAGCAAACACTATGATAGAAGTGAATCACAGAATGCTTCGGAACAAAGCGCTTTTTGTTGCTATTGTTTTTAGCAAGTCCACCCTCCCCGCGCCTGCAATTATTTAGTGGGTTAAAATTATAGTGTTTGATCATTTGGAAACCCTCTATCGCGTGTCTGACACAAAGCTATATATTTATAAATTAAGGCAAATTTTGAATAATAAAGGAATAATTATGTCGTCATGGAAGCTTTCCAATTATTAACGAAGTGGAAGTCCCCATTCGCCCTCCAAGCAATGTAATAATTTCTGTGCAATTAACTCCAGTGGTTTCCTGAATGATATCCCGTGCACACGCTACTCGAACGTGTGCCCGCCATTTGTCGCCTCGATAGTTGGGTCGGCAGAGCAGTGTTCTGTATCCACTCTCTCCGTTTCCGTCTCACGTCTCAGTCCAGTCTCAGTCTCAGTCTCAGTCTCAGTCTCAGTCCTCAGTCTCAGTCTCAGTCTCAGTCTCAGTCTCAGTCTCAGTCTCAGTCTCAGTCTCAGTCTCAGTCTCAGTCTCTGTCTCGTCTCGTCTCGTCTCTGTCTCGTCTCTGTCTCTGTCTCTGTCTCTGTCTCTGTCTCTGTCTCCGTCTCTGTCTCTGTCTCGTCTCCGTCTCCGTCTCTGTCTCTGTCTCTGTCTCCGTCTCTGTCTCCGTCTCCGTCTCCGTCTCTGTCTCCGTCTCCGTCTCCGTCTCGTCTCTGTCTCTGTCTCTGTCTCTGTCTCTCTCTCTCGTCTCTGTCTCTGTCTCCGTCTCTCTGTCTCTGTCTCTGTCTCTGTCTCCGTCTCCGTCTCGTCTCCGTCTCCGTCTCCGTCTCCGTCTCATCTCCGTCTCTCTCTATCTCTCTCTCTATCTCTCTCTATCTCTCTTCTTCTCTCATCCTTTCTCTCTCTCTCTCTCTCTCTCTCGTCTCGTCTCTCCGTGTCTCCTCCGTGTCTCCTCCGTGTCTCCTCCGTGTCTCCTCCGTGTCTCCTCCGTGTCTCCTCCGTGTCTCCTCTCTGTGTCTCTCTCCTCGTGTCTCCTCTCGTGTCTCCTCTCGTGTCTCCTCCGTGTCTCCTCCGTGTCTCCTCCGTGTCTCTCTCCGTGTCTCCTCCGTCTCCGTCTCCCTCGTCTCCTCCGTGTCTCTCTCTCCGTTCTCCTCCGTGTCTCCTCCTCTCTCTCCTCCGTCTCTCTCTCTCTCTCTCTCTCTCTCTCTCTCTCTCATACTCTCTCTCTCTCTCTCTCTCTCTACTCTCATCTCATACTCATGGCATACTCCCGTGACGTAGTATATCACCATAACATGACATACTCCCGTGACGTAGTATATCACCATGACATGACATACTCCCGTGACGTAGTATATCACCATAACATGACATACTCCCGCGACGTGTCATATCGCCATGACATGGCATACTCCCGCGACGTGTCATATCGCCATGACATGGCATACTCCCGTGACGTGTCATATCGCCATTACATGGCATACTGACATGGATCCTGGCCCGTTGAGTCACCATACGGCATACCAAGCACTGGGATAACGCTTGACAAACATACAAATACAACCCGCTGTTCGCTAAGCGTTCAGAGCACTCCCAAACAGCGGAGTTTGTACTTGGACGTGCTCGGTCCGTCAAACCGTCCGCACACCGCGAATCGTCATAGCCGGCGGCGCTGCCCGGGCCAGCGGCACTTGTGCCCAAAGTTATTACGACAATCACGCGATGGTTAGTTATTGACTTTACGCCACATCGACCGTCGAGTCTTGCAGCATCGCCAATCTCTCACGCCGACTGGTCGCGGGCGAAGAGTAGCGACAGGTGAGACTCGAACCCGCAACCTTTCGATTGTGAGCCGAGCAACTTACCCCTAGGCTACTCGTCCCCTCACGCGATCGGCGTCCCCCGGGCCAGCGGCACTTGTGCCCAAAGTGGCCCCGCCAATCACGCGATCGACGTCGGGATACCATCGGCGGCAGTGCCGGCGGGACGCCACCGACACATCCAATCTGTCAGCGGCCGCTCAGCTACTACACACAGTGTGACGCAGTCGGCATCCCAGTCGAAACCAGGGGACGAGTAGCTTAGGGGTAAGTTGCTCGTAATCGAAAGGTTGTGGGTTCGAGTCTCACCTGTCGCTACTCTTCGCCTGCGACCAATCGGCGTGAGAGATTGGCGGCGCGGCATGACTCAACGGTCGATGTGTCGTAAAACCAATAACAAACCAACCAACCAGTCGAAACCGGCCGGCCGGCCCGAGAGGCGGCCAGCAACGCACCGCCCGCGCAGCGAACGGTGCGACAATCAGCCGCGACGTGGAAAAACGCCAACAATGCTGCACATAGAACGTGGCGGAATGAGATTTGAGTCAGTCATTGGGGTTTATGGGCGCATCGACTGCGTCGGTTATGCAGCGCCAGGAATGAGATTTTAAAAATGTCAGTTATTAGCAATTGATTGGTTATTGGTTTTACGACACATCGACCGTTGGGTCGCGGAGCGTCGCCAATCTCTCACGCCGACTGGTCGCGGGCGAAGAGTAGCGACAGGTGAGACTCGAACCCACAACCTTTCGATAGTGAAACGAGCAACTTACCCCATAGACTGCTCGTCCCCTCAGTTATTAACAAGCAACAAATTCAATGATTATAATGTCAGAATAGAGTAAGAATACGGTAACATAAGACTCACGAATTTAGTTCAATGCATTACTATTGAACAGACGCCAAGTCGGAAAGTTGCAGCTCTGTTCGAAGCCAGCAAAAACAAACAAACATTAGGTGTTGGTTTACACGTTAACTTTAGAATTGCAGGTCTCCACCATTAGACAGCGTCATCATAGCGCGCCACCATACCGCACCATTAGACAGCGTCATCATAGCGCGCCACCATACCGCACCATTAGACAGCGTCATCATAGCGCGCCACCATACCGCACCATTAGACAGCGTCATCATAGCGCGCCACCATACCGCACCATTAGACAGCGTCATCATAGCGCGCCACCATACCGCACCATTAGACAGCGTCATCATAGCGCGCCACCATACCGCACCATTAGACAGCGTCATCATAGCGCGCCACCATACCGCACCATTAGACAGCGTCATCATAGCGCGCCACCATACCGCACCATTAGACAGCGTCATCATAGCGCGCCACCATACCGCACCATTAGACAGCGTCATCATAGCGCGCCACCATACCGCACCATTAGACAGCGTCATCATAGCGCGCCACCATACCGCACCATTAGACAGCGTCATCATAGCGCGCCACCATACCGCACCATTAGACAGCGTCAATCAAGCGCCATAATGTCACCATATACCGCACCATTAGACAGCGTCATTACATAGCGCGCCACCATACCGCACCATTAGACACATGCGTCATCATAGCGCGCCACCATACCGCGCCATTATACAGCGTCATCATACCGCACCATTACACGCAACGTCACTATACCGCACCATTAGACAGCGTCATCATAGCGCGCCACCATACCGCACCATTATACCGCACCATTATACTGCACCATTATAGAGCACCATTGTGTCACCCCATTATAGGCCGCCATCACGTCACGAAGTTACACGGCACCATTATACTGCGCCATTATGTCTCGCCATCATACCGCGCCATTACATGGCAACACGACGCTCAGCGTGCTCGGCCTCGCCTGCGGCCCCCACCACCAGCGGCTGTGTTGCCCCGTTCAGTTTGAAGGTGGCCGACCCCGCTCAGGTTCAGCTGCCGGCCTGACCTTGCCGAGGTCAGCTGCTAAGTCGACCTGGGTGGAGGTCAGCTGTTTGCCTGAGCAGAATCGGCGCCAGTTGCCACGCGGCCGGCCAGCGAAGTTGCAAATGTCTGCCGGTGTGCTACCGCGGGCGGGAGCGATGGGAAGCAAAACAGACAAAACAATCGCCTCGGTGCAGTATTAAACACGTTTTTCATAATGCGTGCGATGCTGAAAAAGGAATAAAATGATGCTGAAATTCGCCATGAAAGCGATGTCCTAATAATACGTACTTCCTGGTAACTCATTCTGGCAGGAACATCTTTCAGGGACAAGGGACATCTTTCATTGTCTATGGGACAATGTCCATGCTAGTGGTTGGTTGGTTATTTGGGCTTAGGGGCGCATCGACTGCTTCGGTCATACAGCGCCCACCATGTTAGTGGCAACTGTTATTGTATAGTAGGCCAGATCATAGGTAGTCACATTACCTTGAAAATCATAGCATCATGCTAGTGCATGGCATCACTATCCGCAATAGTAAGCATGCGTATAGTAGTACTACATACCATACTGTTAAACAAGAAGAGTGAAGAAGCCTGCCTAAGCATCACCGAGAAGCACGATGTCGAAGGGTTGTGGGGAAGTATGTTGATTTAGTATTCAGTAGATATATTGAGTAGCATTATGTCCCACCAAAGTTAGGTAAGGATAAATTATAAAAGCATCAAATAAATACAAATATAAAAATATAAAGAACTAAGGAAGTATGAAAGTAAGCTTGATGTTCCACCAAATTTGACGAGAAAAAAATACAACTGTCTTGGTTTCATTGCATCTCATCAAACGGCCGCCCTGGTAGCTCAGTTGGTTAGAGCGCTGGCCTGCACTGGTCTCCCCTGTACTGGCAAAACAGGGTTCGAGTCGCTTCGCGCGCTCGCATTTAGCCCCCGGCCGGGAGTGTCAGCTGGCAGCTGGCCCGATAAGGCCGGGGACGAGCTACCCGGCGGCCGTGTCGGTGCATTGGTGGCACGTTAAACTTTCGGTCTAAATTCTGCCGTTGAACTGGAGTTCATGGATCGGGTGGTGGGGCCAGGGTTCACGCAACAAGCTCTGCTTAGCAATAGAACCCTGGCTCCTCAAGCCACCCTAACTCGGATTAAATATTTTTTTTTAACTCGGTCAGCACCACCTCTAACATTCCCCAACACTGCGCCAGCGCCAGACGGCACCATTTCCCGACACGTCACACACCGTCAGCACGGCTGAAGACGAGTGACATCGACAGCCCGCAACACCAGTACAACGGCCGTGCACAGGCGCTATGCAAACACACCGCCGGAAATTCCGGCATTTACGTGGTTTGTTGTTTGTTTATTGGTTGGTTCACGACACACTTTATGCAAATGCACGGCTAATGGCGCCGCCCACACTGTTTCGCCGGTGGGCCGCGGGATTGGGAAATGTCCTGAGTGGCGCTAGAGTCGAACCCGGGACCTTCGGTACCCATAGCCCGACACCTTAACCACTCGGCCATCCCCGCCCCGGCATTTACGTGGAAAAAGACGCCTATCAGGAGCTTATTTTGACTCGCGCACAAAGTTCTGACTTCATGAAATGATCCAAATGAAACTTCACAACATGCCATTGAAGTAATTGCTCCTTCCCTTGTTTGTTTTACTCACCATACTCGATTACTGCCATCTGTGCCATCATTGGTTTACCAGGGGAATACGTTTGCCTGAAAATATCATCCTTTGCCCGCACTTTTCCTGTCATGTTGACAAATTGCTCTGCCGCCATCGAGGGTTTGACGTCATCGAGATTTGACGTCATCAACGGTTTCACGTCCTCGCCTGCCACCATTCACCCCACGAAACACAAACTCCAGCTGCCACACCAGCAGACTGGGACTGACCTTGGGTGACCTTGAGCTCTTCGGCGTCGCTTTTTATCTTCTCCAGCTGCACAACGGCTTCCATGTACTGTCTCTGCGGATACGGACGGCGCGTGACGACGAGAACACACACACGAGAACACCGACACACACGGAAACACCGACACACACGAGAACACCGACACACACGGGAACACCGACACACACGGGAACACCGACACACACGAGAACACCGACACACACGAGAACACTGACACACGAGAACACCGACACACGAGAACACCGACACGCGAGAACACCGACACACACAAGACCACCGACACACACGGAAACACCGACACACAAAACACACGAGAACACCAACACACACGAAACACCGAAACACACGACACAACACCGACACACACGAACACCGACACACACGGGAACACCGACACACACGGGAACACCGACACACACGGAACACCAACAACGAGAACACCGACACGAGAACACCGACACACACCGGAGAACACCGACACACACGAGAACACCGACACACACGAGAACACCGACACACACGAGAACACCAACACACACGAGAACACCGACACACACGAGAACACCGACACACACGGAAACACCGACACACACGAGAACACCGACACACACGAGAACACCGACACACACGAGAACACCGACACACACGAGAACACCGACACACACGAGAACACCGACACACACGAGAACACCGACACACACGAGAACACCGACACACACGGGAACACCGACACACACGAGAACACCGACACACACGAGAACACCGACACACACGAGAACACCGACACACACGAGAACACCGACACACACGAGAACACTGGCACGTCAATCAACATTCTAGGCAGCCAATGCGATTGAAATCGGCACGTACGACTGAAATGGAAATAATTTTAGGCATATTTTCCAACAATAAAAACGGCACAATGTCAATGTCTAGAATTCGCTGAATAACAACTGGTGGCAGCAATACTCTGTTCCAAGATTTGCCGTTCACAACTCGCCATAAAACAAATAGCCATACACCGTCCATGACAATGTATATTTATTGTCCGACCATCAACTACAGTCGGTCACATCAGCTGCGAGATAACGCCACTAACAACTGCACCGCCTCCTGAGAAGTTCGGTCCCCGTTACCCCAATCGGGCACGCGAAAGACAACAAATCGGATAACGCCACAACAACGCACCGCCTCCGGAACAGACAAGCAAATCTGCGGGATAACGCCACTAACGACTGCACCGCCTCCTCTGGAACAGACAAGCAAATCTGCGGGATAACGCCACTAACAACTGCACCGCCTCCTCTGGAACAGACAAGCAAATCTGCAGACGGCTACACGCTCGACGGCGCCACGCCATTGGCGCCACACCATTCTCGCCAGACCGCTTCCGCCAGAATCGTGCCCGCGAGGCATGGCCATCATGAATACCCGAGTAGCGGCTGGATTTCCGATGAGAACTAAATTACGCGACGATTCCGACAGTGGACTATAACCAGCTCAAACATCCTGAGATAGATTGATTGGTTTGCATGTGTGTTTGTTTGATTGTTATTTAGGTTTTCGGGCGTCTCGACTGCTACGGTCATATTGCGCCCATAACTCAAGACAGACAAATGCGATTAGATACAGAGCTAAGGTTCGCATCTGGACTACAGCCTATATGGCGCTATAGTTTGCTGATTTAAAAAAGGGAGAAGAATAGTATTTTAGTGAGGAGTATATATGGTTGAAAATGACACTTCAGACATTGATTGGTTTGTAGGCAATTGTTGGCTTTGTGACACATCGACGGTTCGTTTTGTCATGTAGCGTCGACAATCTTCCAGGTCCCCTGGTCGCTGGCGAGGGGGGAGATCGGTGCTTAGGGGCGCGTCGACTACAAAGGTCATTTTGCGCCCCTAACTGTGTTTATAGATCGTCTGGATGCCCCTACAGTAGTCAGTAGTTAACAATCTTCAGGGGCGGCGATATACAACATCAAATCGGGCTTTTTAAAGGAAGGTAAAAATGTCTCCAGACGATACAACCCCAAAGTCATTGTTTAGTAGCATTCGTAAAGTGTCGATGTTTACCTGTTAAAATCTGACGTCTCGGAAGTTCCAGCTGTGCACAATCTACTAAAACATGATACACGGTAGGCGGATCCGAACAGCGTGGGCATAAAGGGTTGGGCATCACCGGTCAGCACATAGCTGTGTGTCGCGAATGTATGCCCTATCCTCAATCGGCAGAGCGTTACTTCCTCCCGTCGCGATGTCCGGTGTGAGGACTGCCACATTCCTGATACCGGCTTTATAACCCTCAGCTTACTAGGTCTGTAGTTCCCGGTTCGTTGCCATTCGGACCGTATATGTGATAATGTGAAGAGGTGTAGATCATTTGGATGAGAACCTAGACTCCACGGCCATTGTCGATAGCGTACTGAGCGGCTATATCGGCAGGCGACGGGAAGGTTTGTTTGTTTGTTTATTGGTTGGTTCACGACACACTTTATGCACATTCACGGCTAATGGCGCCGCCCCCTTTTCGCCGGTGGGCGCGGATTGGGAATGTCCGAGTGGCGCTAGAGTGAACCCGGACCTTGGTACCATAGCTCGAACGGCCATCCCCGCCACAACGGGGAAAGGGTGGGACTCGAGTCGACAACCTGTTCGTTTGGAGACGGGTATCTCACCCTTAGACTACTCGCCCACAAGTGAGAGGCAGCGGCAGGGAATGTATGGCAGGAGTGAGTGAGTGGGTGAGAGTTAGAGTGAGAGTGTAAGTGAGTGAGTGTGAGTGACAGCGTGAGCGACAGTGTGACCAAAAATCCTGTTTTGTAATTCAAAATTGAGTTTTCAAGTTCTTTAATTTTTTAACGGGTAGAGCGGACCGGAAAAAAGTTGTTGGAAACAACCTGCTCCAATGAAAAATGGTTACTTTAGCCAGACTCTTCGGGTGGAACTCTAATGGGCAAATATGCAAAACTAATAAGCATTTAAAAACAGGAAAAATGAAAAAAATTACTCTGGTGCGTTTTGTTGCATCCATAAAGATAAGCAAACGCTGAAAGTTTCATTAAAATATCTGTGTCCGTTAAAGCGTGACGACTGGCTAAACCTTTTTGGAGGTGACCTCACTTGACCTAAACTAACTCGTTGACCCTAAATGACCTGAATTCAAAATGTTGACACAAAATGCCGAATTGATGTGGGAAAAGGTATGCCAAATTGCTGCGCACTGCCGCCATACTGCTCCGGTGGAGTCCATGCGGCCACACATCTCCCTAACACACCCAACAGCTGACCGGCGCTGCTCTCACCATGGCCGCCTCGGCGCCTTCCTTCTGCACCGTCATGCTGACCAGCCGCGGCTCCACCTCCTCCAGCCGCGCCGTCTTCTTGTCCAGCTCCTGCCGGCCACGGTTCGGGTCAGGCGCCGCCTAGCGGCCATCCGCGAAACTCTGGTTAGCTACGAAGCTCACAGATGGCATTTCAGCGTTCAAGACGGATGCAAACCCCACCGCCTCACCTTCCCACCACACCCCACTGCCTCACCTCCCCACCACACCCCGCCGTCTCGCCTGCCCACCACACCCCACCGCCTCACCTTCCCACCACACCCCCGCCTCACCTGCCCACCACACCCCGCCTCCCCTCCCACCACACCCCGCCCCCCTGCCTCACCACCCCACCACACCCCATCCTCACCTTCCCACCACACCTCCCACCACACCGCCGCCTCACCTTCCCACCACCCCCCTCACCTTCCCACCACACCCCGCCTCACCTTCCCACCACACCCCCTCCCCACCACACCCCGCCTCACCTTCCCACCACACCCCGCCTCACCTTCCCACCACACCCCGCCTCACCTTCCCCACCACACCCCGCCTCACCTTCCCACCACACCCCCCACCTCACCTTCCCACCACACCCCCTTCCTCACCACCCCCACCACACCCCGCCGCCTCACCTTCCCACCACACCCCGCCGCCTCACCTTCCCACCACACCCCGCCTCACCTCCCCCCACCACACCCCGCCTCACCTTCCCACCACACCCCCTCACCCCACCACACCCCGCCGCCTCACCTTCCCACCACACCCCCGCCTCACCTTCCCACCACACACCCCGCCGCCTCACCTTCCCACCACACCCCGCCTCACCTTCCCACCACACCCCGCCTCACCTTCCCACCACACCCCCCGCCTCACCTTCCCCACCACACCCCGCCGCCTCACCTTCCCACCACACCCGCTCACCTCACCTCCCCACCACACCCCGCCTCACCTTCCCACCACACCCCCGCCCGCCACACCCCCTTCCCACCACACCCCGCCTCACCTTCCCACCACACCCCGCCGCCTCACCTCCCCACCACACCCCGCCCTCACCTTCCCCACCACACCCCGCCGCCTCACCTCCCCCACACCCCCGCCTCCCCTCCCCACCACACCCCGCCGCCTCACCTCCCACCACACCCCGCCTCCCACCTCCCCACCACACCCCGCCCCCCTTCACCACACCCCGCCGCCTCACCTCCCCACCACCACACCCCGCCGCCTCACCTTCCCACCACCCACCGCCTCACCTTCCCACCACACCCCGCCTCACCTTCCCACCACACCCCGCCACCTCACCTCCCACCACCACCCCGCCGCCCCGCCTGCCCACCTGCCGGAGCGCGTTGATCTCGTCCAGGTGGAGCCGCAGCTGGTGCTCGTGTCGGCTGCAGTCGCGGTGCAGCTGCGCCGTCAGCCGGCCGGCCTCCTCCAGCCGGCGCGACTTGTCGTGGTGGCGCGACAGCAGCTCCTTGTGGCGCGTTATCAGCTCGCTGCGGACGGCGCGCGTCACCGTCACACCACTCCAGGTGTACAGTAGACAGTCTCACAATCCTCGGGGCGTGCCGAGTAACTCATCCTCCATCCTCGTCAGGGGGCGTCACCGTCACACCACTCCAGGTGTACAGTAGACAGTCTCATCACTCATCCTCCATCCTCGTCAGGGGGCGTCACCGTCACACCACTCCAGGTGTACAGTAGACAGTCTCATACTCATCCTCCATCCTCGTCAGGGGGCGTCACCGTCACACCACTCCAGGTGTACAGTAGACAGTCTCGTACACTCATCCTCCATCCTCGTCAGGGGGCGTCACCGTCACACCACTCCAGGTGTACAGTAGACAGTCTCGTACTCATCCTCCATCCTCGTCAGGGGGCGTCACCGTCACACCACTCCAGGTGTACAGTAGACAGTCTCATACTCATCCTCCATCCTCGTCAGGGGGCGTCACCGTCACACCACGACAGGTGTACAGTAGACAGTCTCACACTCATCCTCCATCCTCGTCAGGGGGCGTCACCGTCACACCACCCCAGGTGTACAGTAGACAGTCTCATACTCATCCTCCATCCTCGTCAGGGGCGTCACCGTCACACCACTAGGTGTACAGTAGACAGTCTCACCTCATCCTCCATCCTCGTCAGGGGGCGTCACCGTCACACCACTCCAGGTGTACAGTAGACAGTCTCACCCTCATCCTCCATCCTCGTCAGGGGGCGTCACCGTCACACCACTCCAGGTGTACAGTAGACAGTCTCATCCTCATCCTCCATCCTCGTCAGGGGGCGTCACCGTCACACCACTCCAGGTGTACAGTAGACAGTCTCATCCTCATCCTCCATCCTCGTCAGGGGGCGTCACCGTCACACCACTCCAGGTGTACAGTAGACAGTCTCATCCTCATCCTCCATCCTCGTCAGGGGGCGTCACCGTCACACCACTCCAGGTGTACAGTAGACAGTCTCATCCTCATCCTCCATCCTCGTCAGGGGGCGTCACCGTCACACCACTCCAGGTGTACAGTAGACAGTCTCATCCTCATCCTCCATCCTCGTCAGGGGGCGTCACCGTCACACCACTCCAGGTGTACAGTAGACAGTCTCACACTCATCCTCCATCCTCGTCAGGGGCGTCACCGTCACACCACGACAGGTGTACAGTAGACAGTCTCATCCTCATCCTCCATCCTCGTCAGGGGGCGTCACCGTCACACCACTCCAGGTGTACAGTAGACAGTCTCATACTCATCCTCCATCCTCGTCAGGGGGCGTCACCGTCACACCACTCCAGGTGTACAGTAGACAGTCTCATCCTCATCCTCCATCCTCGTCAGGGGGCGTCACCGTCACACCACTCCAGGTGTACAGTAGACAGTCTCATACTCATCCTCCATCCTCGTCAGGGGGCGTCACCGTCACACCACGACAGGTGTACAGTAGACAGTCTCATACTCATCCTCCATCCTCGTCAGGGGGCGTCACCGTCACACCACTCCAGGTGTACAGTTAGACAGTCACCTCACACCAGGTTACAGTCCTCCATCCTCGTCAGGGGGCGTCACCGTCACACCACTCCAGGTGTACAGTAGACAGTCTCACTCATCCTCTCCATCCTCGTCAGGGGGCGTCACCGTCACACCACTCCAGGTGTACAGTAGACAGTCTCATACTCATCCTCCATCCTCGTCAGGGGGCGTCACCGTCACACCACTCCAGGTGTACAGTAGACAGTCTCATACTCATCCTCCATCCTCGTCAGGGGGCGTCACCGTCACACCACTCCAGGTGTACAGTAGACAGTCTCATACTCATCCTCCATCCTCGTCAGGGGGCGTCACCGTCACACCACTCCAGGTGTACAGTAGACAGTCTCATACTCATCCTCCATCCTCGTCAGGGGGCGTCACCGTCACACCACTCCAGGTGTACAGTAGACAGTCTCACCGTAAACTCAAATTCCTCCATCCTCGTCAGGGGGCGTCACCGTCACACCACTCCAGGTGTACAGTAGACAGTCTCATACTCATCCTCCATCCTCGTCAGGGGGGCGTCACCGTCACACCACTCCAGGTGTACAGTAGACAGTCTCACTCTCGACTCATCCTCCATCCTCGTCAGGGGGCGTCACCGTCACACCACTCCAGGTGTACAGTAGACAGTCTCACACTCATCCTCCATCCTCGTCAGGGGGCGTCACCGTCACACCACTCCAGGTGTACAGTAGACAGTCTCATACCTCATCCTCCATCCTCGTCAGGGGGCGTCACCGTCACACCACTCCAGGTGTACAGTAGACAGTCTCATCCTCATCCTCCATCCTCGTCAGGGGGCGTCACCGTCACACCACTCCAGGTGTACAGTAGACAGTCTCATACTCATCCTCCATCCTCGTCAGGGGGCGTCACCGTCACACCACTCCAGGTGTACAGTAGACAGTCTCATCCTCATCCTCCATCCTCGTCAGGGGGCGTCACCGTCACACCACTCCAGGTGTACAGTAGACAGTCTCACACTCATCCTCCATCCTCGTCAGGGGGCGTCACCGTCACACCACTCCAGGTGTACAGTAGACAGTCTCACACTCATCCTCCATCCTCGTCAGGGGGCGTCACCGTCACACCACTCCAGGTGTACAGTAGACAGTCTCATACTCATCCTCCATCCTCGTCAGGGGGCGTCACCGTCACACCACTCCAGGTGTACAGTAGACAGTCTCATCCTCATCCTCCATCCTCGTCAGGGGGCGTCACCGTCACACCACTCCAGGTGTACAGTAGACAGTCTCGTACTCATCCTCCATCCTCGTCAGGGGGTCACCGTCACACCACTCCAGGTAAAAAAAAGTCTTTCATTTTTCTTCCTCCCCTCCGTGGGGGCGTCACCGTCACACCACTCCAGGTGTACAGTAGACAGTCTCACATACTCATCCTCCATCCTCGTCAGGGGGCGTCACCGTCACACCACTCCAGGTGTACAGTAGACAGTCTCACACTCATCCTCCATCCTCGTCAGGGGGCGTCACCGTCACACCACTCCAGGTGTACAGTAGACAGTCTCATACTCATCCTCCATCCTCGTCAGGGGGCGTCACCGTCACACCACTACAGGTGTACAGTAGACAGTCTCATCCTCATCCTCCATCCTCGTCAGGGGGCGTCACCGTCACACCACTCCAGGTGTACAGTAGACAGTCTCATACTCATCCTCCATCCTCGTCAGGGGGCGTCACCGTCACACCACTCCAGGTGTACAGTAGACAGTCTCATCCTCATCCTCCATCCTCGTCAGGGGTCGTCACCGTCACACCACTCCAGGTGTACAGCAGACAGTCTTGCACTCATCCTCCATCCTCGTCAGGGGGCGTCACCGTCACACCACTCCAGGTGTACAGAAGACAGTCTCGTACCTCATCCTCCATCCTCGTCAGGGGCGTCACCGTCACACCACTCCAGGTGTACAGTAGACAGTCTCACCCTCATCCTCCATCCTCGTCAGGGGGCGTCACCGTCACACCACTCCAGGTGTACAGTAGACAGGTGGTGGTGGTGGTGGTGGATTGGAGTTTAGGGGCGCGTCGACATCTAGGGTCATTTTGCGCCCATCAGAAGATAGGTGGAAAAGCGGTGGATGGAATTGGATTGATGTCGGTAGGTGTTTATTGGGTGGTTCGCGACGCACTTTATGCACATTCACGGCTAATGGCGCGGCCCAATGCATGCTTACGGATAGCAATTTCGCCGGTGGGCCGCTGATGTTAGTAGTTGTCTTAGACCATGCTTACAAAGTATAAACTACACTCGTAACAGGTGGTGGGCCCAGCACCTTCTTTCGGGTGTGTGATGCTGATGAGACTGACCCTCGGATCACAAAGGTGTAGTCTATTTAGAACTCAGGATTTACCATCGATCAGGGTGCTTCAGTATCTTTTTGTCTCGTCCTATAGTATCTTCCCTTAAAAGGTAAGCCTTTCAGTGGGAAAATGCTATAGAACGAGAAGAAGATACCGATGCCTAGATGGTCATCCTTGCATTTACTAAGCTCGAACACTACGAATTGATGACTTCATGACAACGGGGTTGGATTTATGTTTTGGAATCCTGGACTTGATGAGGAAAATTTGTGGATGTATAAATACATTTCTTGTTTATATTAAAAGTAAAACAAAAAGCCTTTCGTAGATTTCCATCGGCTTCAAGCAGGTTTATCAAGCAGTAATCAAGGCTGTGGTCGGCTTCGAACAACTCCGTGCAATCTTTTGGCAATAAAGAGTGGACAATTTTCCAGCGGCGATGTTCTGCAACAGTGCAACGTTTATGCTCTGGACGACAGACATCCAGTTAGTGGTGGTGGCTGACGGGTTTTACGACACATCGATCGTTGTGTCATGTAGCGTCGCCAATCTCCCACGCCGATTGGCCGCGGGAGAAGAGTAGCGACAGGTGAGACTCGAACCGACACTCTACCGATTGTGAGACGGACAACTCACCCCTAGACTACTCGTCCCCGATAGACACCAGGGATGGGGATGTGATCCCAGCAGCGGACGACACCCGACCGTGCCGAACGAAGTATGGAAACGGGAGAACGAAATGGGACGATAAAATTTTGCGAATGGCATGTGCGAACGAAATGGACGAATGGAATGGGCGAATGAAGCGGGAGAACGGGGGAATGAAACGGGCGAGCGAAACGGAAAATGAAACGGGGGGGATGAGTGGTCTAGGGGAAGTTGCTTGTCTCACAATCGAAAGGTTGTGGGTTAGAGTCTCACCTGTCGCTACTCTTCGCCCGCGACCAATCGGCGTGAGAGATTGGTGACGCTACATGATTCAACGGTCGATGTGTCGTAAAGCCAATAACCAACCAGGGAAATGAAACGGGCAAATGAAACGGGTGAACGAAACGGGTGAACGAAACAGGTGAACGAAATGGGCCAATACACCAACGAGTATGTTGTCATCGACTCGTTGAGCTGTGCTGCTCTATCGTGGTGTGACCATGATGTCAGTGTGGCCAGGATAGTACAAGAACGACCCCATACCAAAGCAATGGCGTCTGAATGTAATGATACAAATACGTGGTAGCCAGCTAGTGGTTAGAGTACGTATATATTTCGCTGCTACGGTGGTTTGGCAGGGTGTCCTAAAAGTACTTCCTTTACTAAAAGTACCTTATGCCACTTCACTAAAATCACTGTTATACTAAAATTACTTTATGTTACATAGAGTACTTTTCCATTAACTATGCAGATGAACAACGAAGTTGCTTTGGAATGGTGAGATTGGTTGGTTATGCAGTGCCCATTGGAATAGTGAGAGACGGGATAGAATACAGGATAGCTTCTTAAGGATGATAAATCAGGTGTATGGCTTTCACTCCGGTCACCTACATTGCACACCACTTGCACTGATTAGCGATGGCTACGACTGCTCACACTCACTATGTGTGCAAATGCTGAAAGTGTGGCACAAGGATGAAAACAAACATAGCTCGGTTAACCGTGCATTCAAAGATCACACGGTGAAGTATTTTACACTGGTCTAGCACATACATACATACTTACATATCTATTCCGAGTACATACAGTCGGCTGTCATGGTGGTTTGGTGGTTTGAGCACTCACATACTCGACTGTTAGTGGTACAGTAGCTTACACACATATGTAGAATGCTGCCGTTGGGGTGCATTTGATTGAGCACACATATTTGACTGCTACAGTGGTCTAGTTGCCTGAGCACGTGCATAGTCAGCTGTTGCAGGGGTACATTGGGCTGAGCACATACATGGTCAGCTATTCATGTTGCCTAGTTGTTGAGCACACACAACATACACTGTCAATGGTTGGATTTGGTTGGTTATTTGGGATTACGGGCGCATCAGTGGTTGGCTTTACATAGTCAATGGTTACAGTAGTCTGGTGGGAAGAGCATATAGGGACATTCCACTGTAAGGGACTCACTCGGTTTTGATCATTTTCTCCTGGATACGATCCATGGTCCTCAGCCGCTGCCTCAAGTGCACGTTCTCCTGTAACGTACAACATGAGCATCAGCATGTCACTTGGTGTTCTTCTGCAACGTACAACAGCAGAATCAGTACAACAATTGACAGTAACATGCACGGTAACGTTCGCCGCCCCGGTAGCTCAGTTGGTTAGAGCGCTGGCCTGCACTGGTCTCCCCTGTACTGGCAACACAGGGTTCGAGTCGCTTCGCGCGCTCGCATTTAGCCCCCGGCCGGGAGTGTCAGTTGGCAGCTGGCCCGATATGGCCGGGGACCAGCTACCGGGCGGCCGTGTCGGTGCATTGACGCAACGTTAAACTTTCGATCAAAATTCTGCCGTTGAACTGGACTGCATGGATCGGGTGATGAAGCCAGGGTTCACGCAACAAGCTCTGCTTAGCAGTAGAACCCTGGTTCCTAAAGCCACCCCCACCAACAACTCTGATTATTATTTTTTAATACACAGCAGCATCAGCATGCCAATCGACGTGCTCCTAACACACCCGCCGAGCGCACTACTCGTCACGTATCTGGCAGTCGGAGTGCCGACATTCGCCCCCATAGAATGGGGTGCTTGTGACGGGCACACGCCAAAAGCTGCGACGGGCCGAAAAGGCCGGAATGTGGCAGGCAGGAGACGACGCTAAACATCATTGGTTGTGAATATCGCATTTCGCCTGCATGCTATCGCATTGACAAACTGTCTCAGCGTCATCTGGTGTCCAGACGTCTCTGCCTGCTATCCTTCGCCCAAAGAGAAAAGAAGTCCAAGACACTGCTACAGTTGCTGCCTGTAGGGCAGTTCTGCTCCAAATGGGTCACCACGCTCAGGGAGCATAGTGACTCAGGGGCGTGGTGACTCAGGGGGCGTGGTGACTCAGGGGGCGTGGTGACTCAGGGGCGTGGTGACTCAGGGGCGTGGTGACTCAGGGGGCGTGGTGACTCAGGGGGCGTGGTGATTCGGAGCGTGGTAACTCATGGGGGCGTGGTGACTCAGGGGGGCGTGGTGATTCGGAGCGTGGTAACAGCGACCAGTTGGAAGATCTTGCAATGCACTACAGAAGCTGTATAAACCCAAATACCGGGAATGGCCGAGTGATTAAGGCGTCGGGCTGTGTGCCAAAGCTCCCGGGTTCGACACCAGCGCCGTCCAGGACATTTCCTAATCCCGCGGCCCACCGGCGAAACAGTGTGGGCGGCGCCATCAGCCGCGAATGTGCATAAAGTGCGTCGTCAACCACCCGATAGACAAACAAACGAGAAACCCAAATACAGATAATACACTCAGAAGCGCCGGACGTGCGACAGCCGGCCGGGCCATCACCTGCTGAGTCTGTATACAGGTGGGACAGACCGCCACGGCGGCGGCCGACGGCAGCGCGTCTCCGCCGGGCAGCAGGGCGAAGAAGTCGTCGTCCATGGCGGCGTGGTGGCGGGGTCACGGCGTCACCTCATGCCCCTCCAACTGCAACACAGCAGATGCAACATCACAGTGGTGGCAGGGTCCATCCAACTGCAACAAGGTAGACACAACATCACAGTGGGGCTGGGGTCCCTCCAACTGCAACATGGCAGACACAACATTGCAGTGGGGGCTGGGGTCCCCCAACTGCAACATGGCAGACACAACATCACAGTGGTGGAAGAGAGCCTCCAACTGCAACAAGGCAGACACAGAGACCAACGGCTGGACTGGAGCAATAAACCACTTCCTGAACACTGAACCAACCACCCTCATAAGGAAGCATCAACATCAAAGTGTGTTCAGCATGTTTGAGGTACTCATAATTTCTTGATTATATATGTACATATATATATTACAAGATTATATGTGCATACACATCACGACTATGCTCACCATAATGGAATGTAATACACAAGCACATGGTGGCAAACTTACATGTGAAGGGATTGCCTATGATGTATGTCATATAATGTCACCTGTTGATACTAAACCTCATACCACCATGATGCCAGATGCTCAGCCTAACTACAAAGCTACCAATGCCCCAAATGATCCTTGTCCATGGTTCCCTGTATGACAAAATAGTAAACATTCTACTGGAAAGTATTTCATTTGTGAAATACTGTGTGCAAAACTTCATCCTGAATTGATGAAGATGAATTGCAATAGCTGAGCCTATGCTAACATGAACATTCATGTGATGCAGAAATACTGTCTGCCAACAATCTACCATCATAATTAAAATGGAATGAAAGATGCCTGAATGTACATGTAGCCAACAAATAGTACTTCTCAAGCCAAAAGTACCATATCAAAACTACATGAAACATGTTTGGCCATGAGGCACTTTTGAGATCACTCACAACAAAGTTTTGGAAGTGCTATGTTGCAGGAGTGCAGAGTAACATATTGATACATATATAGTATAGTAGTGATAACAGCAACACATAAAAATATGAAAGTGCTTATCAGACATTTTTTTTAAAGGGGATATATATAAAACAAAAAAAAGGTTTTTTTTATTTGTGTTGCACTCACTGTAGCTAAAAATGAAATTTGGCAAAATAACATAAGTTGACAGGAAGTTTGAACTCACAGGCACCTAGGTAACACTGGAACATCCAGGGAAACCCTAAAGCATGTGCCCCTCCCCTGTGGTGATGTGGCACCATTCTGGAAACTTAGGAATATTACCCTCCAGGATATTCAGGCACTTCCCTTTTCTTTAGGTTTTTTTTTTAATTAAAAAAAAAGGGTACCTCAGACAACAATGAACAGAATGGTGGTGCCTATCCTAAAACAATTTGTATCTATGCTCATCCAGATTCTGGCTAAGATTTAGATTCTGGCCAAACTGAGCACTTGCATGAGGGCAAGTTGACCTAAACAACATTTCTCAATCTGTTATACACATTGGACAAATGTGAATTCCAGAAAATTCACCTAAAAGTTTTGAAGAAAACAATGTTGATTTTTGCATGGAAAGCATTTTGGGGTGATGGTCAATTTTGCACTTCTTTTCTGATTCCAAATAACCTTTTACTATAAAGTATTCCCCAACATGAACTGACAGCACATGTTAAGACAGCACATGTTAATGCAATGATGCAACAAGTTTTGGACACTTATTACCTCAATAAAGTAAACAAGGGATTAGGTTCAGTTTATAAACTGAAGGGAAAAAAAATAGTGTTTTTGGGTGGGGCATTGTTGGGTATTCAAAATGAAATTAGGTTCAGCTAGGCCAAGATCAGTGCTATGAAATCATAAAAGCTGAATGGAGACTCATACCTACTTAGTGACAGCTCCTTGTATATTCCATCTTCTTGTTGACATCAGTAAGTGCCACTTTTGCTTTTATATTACAGGGTATGAGCAGCATATGGGTCTTTGGAAGCATCTATGGATTCTTGCAGCAGCACTGCTAACTGGTAAAGGCAACAGATACACTCCTGACATTGTTATCAAACAATAAAAGGTTATAACAAATCATTCAATAGGTGTAATTCCAGATGTGTATATATTTTTGTAATCAACTAGCCTTTTTGACATCATCCCTCAGACCCGATAAAAATCTAACAATTTGATCCTAGTTATAAAAGTTGGTAATATTGTAAAACTCATATTGACATGTTAATTTTTGGAAGAACATGTCATTTCCATGCAGCACTGGGGACTTGAGTGTGGGGATACAAGTCCGTATTTTCAGGATATTGATATAACAATTTTCAGATCAGATCATAAGTATCAAACCAGTGGGTCCAGAATACAAACACTCATAGAATATCCAGCCGTGCTTCCATGCCATCCACCCTACAATGCCCCTTCACATTGGTCGTCACAACAGGCACAGGCGGATCTAGAGGCATGGGTGCATCTAGGGAGCCATGGAAGCCATTCCCTAAAAGGAATGATTTTTCCAGAACCTTTGCACAAAGCATTTTCTTAAAACCTACATTTTTTATTCAATAAACATTCATTAAAGTGCCTAGGCCCAACAAATTTTGGCTATTTGAATCTGAATATCTGGAGAGGTTTTGAAATTGGAATGTTTTTTAAATTCTCAAACCAAAAATTTATTTTTTAATTGACCAAGTACACAAAATCGAAATGCTTTATGCTTCTGGACAAGACACATACATTTATTTCACGATGTCCACTTATTTATGGTATTTGCTTCAGTTTGGTAAACAGTGTAGTCAGCTAAAGTTATGGTCACAGCCTACACCATCTAGGCATTCAATGCGTACCCATAGGAGTCGTAGGGCGTCCTGCAACCCCTTCCAAGGTATTGCTTGTTGATAATGACTCGAGTGGGCACATGACCATGTAAAAAAATACAGATTTGTATCAGGTATTCCACTTACTTGCGCACCACTCAAATTTCGGCGGCCGCAGATTAGCACCGAACGAGCATTCGTTTTTCCAAAGTCATACCAAGTGGCAATAGTGGGATTTACCCCAAGCCCACGTGCGCAATATCCACCCATAGAATCAAAAAATCTGAACGTTTTGCGTCGGAGGTACCGAATTCGTCACAATAGCGCCTTGTTAGACGTCAAAGCACGAGTATGCCGCAACTAAAATATAGCTGCCGGTACCTAACCTCATAAAGTGCGGGTGCTTCCTGTGCTTCAAGTCCAATGTTTCAATCATGACAGTGCAGCCATAACGAATTTTGGTTGGGGAAAAATATTATTTCTAGATGTATTCGTTCATGCAACAGGAACACCATGCGATGCGAACACCACCATTGCGAAATACACGAATTTTGCGGAGTGCTCAGTGCCATGGGTGGAGATCTTGGGTGGGTCGGGGGAGGGGTAGGGAGCTGGATCACCACGGGTGTGGCACCCTACTAATGTTAATTTCTCAACTTCCCAATTCAATCAGGAAATATGTCCTGAAAATAAAGAGATAGACCCCTCCCCTGCTTTGGTGAACCTGTGCCTTGTTCAGCGCTCACCTTTCCCAGGCACAACGCTCGAAATTGTTCAAGGATATTGTGAAGTGGTCCCAATTACCCCACACAAACTTCAAAGTCAAAAGATTTCGGCTACTTTTCTTAGAAAATGGTCGGTTTATCCTTAGGAAAAGAAAGCTTTCATTTTTATTTTAAATCCTAATTAGCGGCTCAGATCGTCGGATCACCCCTTGGCAGATCGGAAGTAAGCATAGCTTTGTTATAAACCAAGAATGCATACCGCCTAAACGTGCAATGCGGGACGCTAAAATTGCATCGCAAAAGATGTCGAGTCAGTGAGAGGCTTGTAAAGATCAATGTTTGTACGGGTCCTTAGATTCTCACAAGGGTCCGCACGTATTCCTAAAGGTCCGTGCACGTCCGTAAGGGTCCGTACACGTTAACAAGGCCTGTCCACATTCGCGAGCTTACACCGACCGTACGCCGAATCTGTGCGATTGATTGGTTATAACAAAGTGGGACGTTGTTACCCAAAACTGGAAGATCCGGCCACTCTACTGGAGCGACCCAGAAAGTGGAGACATCCTAATCGTCAATGAACTTCTATTCGGTATGGCGGAGGTGTCTGTGCGCATGTCTAAGACAAAACCATTTTGTTAACCCTCGGACGGCTGGGGGAGGGGTAGATACCTATCCCCACCTCCTCAGGTTTTCCCGCGACAGCGGGGAAATGGTGCGCGGCAGCGCGCTGAAATTTGGTATACCTTACCATTACCTATTTTTACATGTTCTTTAAAAAAATATGGTCGGGTCATCAAAGGTCACCGTGTTATCGCGGGTCAAGTGAGGTCACCTCCAGTAATATTTAATCAGTCCCCACGCCTTCCATAATAAAGATATTACAATGACACTTTCAGTTCAGGTTTACTTATCTTGACTGAGCGCCAAAACGTACAATTTCAGAATTTTCGAATTTTGATTTTCTGATGACGTCATTTTTTGCACTTTGTAGTTTTGTCTAAACTAACATCAAAACTGCAGACAAACTATGGACTTTTGTATAATTCTAATTTGACTTAGAACGTCATATTTTGGTTCGCATATCTATTTTTTTTAAATAAAAAATTCCAAAATTTTAAACATGAAAAAACATTTATCCAAATTTAAAAGAATTTATTTTGATTTTTTTGTTTGAATTTTTGTTTAGAAGATGTAAAAATAGCTAATTGTAAGGTACGCCAAATTTCAGCGTCCTGCCGCGCGCCCGTTTTCCCGCTCTCGCCGGAAAACTTTGGTGGGGTAGGAATCTAGCCCCCTCAGCTGTGTGAGGGTTAAGTTCATATCCTAGCGTAAAAATGACCGAAGTACTTTCGACTGGAATTTGTTCGAACTATCCGATGCAGTTTTCATATTCGGTCTATCTTGCTTGGTTCGTGAGATACCTGGGGGTAGGTATCTACCCCCACCCCAGTCTGGCGAAGGTGGCTCAGACCACCAGCCGTGCGAGGGTTAAAGCAAGCATTCCAACAGTTCGAATGTATTCTTAATGACCTGTATGTGTGGTATTTAAGACGCCCCAGACATTCGCGGCGCTACAGACTCTCCAGGCAATGTCGAAAGGCCTAATTCTGAACTTCACGCCGTTTGTGGGGAGGGGTACGTCCTCCCATCCCACTCTTTAGCACCGCACATGGTCCCAAGAGACCAGAGCATACTCGGCACAGGTGAAAACCATGAGCCGACAGACCTATCAAGAAGTTCGAAATTGGCGGCAAAACCTCTCCGAGAACTTCGGTTTGGTCGTCGGTACGTTCAATATTCACATGGTCTCCAATCTTTGTCCGGGCGCTTGAGGTGAAACAGTGGTTCAGGCGGGAGTGCGCGTGCTATAGGCATCCCTTGCCGTGCCTATATAAGGCACATGCCTTGTATAGGTACGCCAAGGGCAGTCCAGGAATTGTCATCTGGGATTCGCCTGGAGCGGCGCGATTTCGCCCAACGCGGTTCCCTGGGACGCCTTCATAAGTACCAAGTGTCACAAGTACCAAAAGTCAGAAGTTACAAAATATACCAGATTGGTACTTATGACTTTGGGTACTTGTGATAGGGACCCGGTTCCCTACGCCAGGCGTGGTGAGAGTGAAAACAAATGCGAGTACTTTCACATATTTATTGCACACTAACGGTCAACGAACACGACGTTCCGGGATTCGTTTGCGCTCAGATTCACCGGCCAACAAATTGGCTACCCTGCCACGTACGTTGACACCTGTTGGACACTTTCAAACCACTGCTGACAGACGAAGCACTTTCACCGCATTCCTCGGCTCGTCAGCGGTTGCGCAGTGCGCTGAGGAGGAGTGCCGCCGGTCTGACAGGGTGGCCGGGAAGAGAGGTCGCAGTTATGCCGCGGTTCAAACCATGAGAGGAGTACAGGAGAGGTGCAGTTACCAGGAAGGTCAGTTATACCAGCAGCCGTCGCAGTAATACCATTGGCGGTCGCAGTTATACCAGGAGGTCCAGTTATACCCAGTAGTTATCCAGTTATAAGGATACCAAAACTCTGTTCACCATTTGTTTATCTACTGTTCATGAATCAAACATTTGTATTTTGCCTGTCATCCGAGCCAGAGTGGCGGTTCATAAAGTCAGATGTATGTATGAGATATGTACCTCTGAGTTGGTCATGAATTTTGAAGATGGTGATCTACATTGAAGAGGCGTGCATTTATAGGTAGGTAATGGTGGATGGATGATTGCTTTAGCTGGCCAGTATATGCATATCTTTGTTGAATCATGAAAGGAAAGTTATGTCGGCGTTCTGTTGCCGAAGAAGCTCAGTCGCATAAGTTTAGAGGATGTATGGCATTGCAGCCGCGAGCTTTGTGCTGCAGCTGTACCACGTGGAAACCTCCAGCCATGGAGGGAACTCGATACCTACCGACCATAGAGATCACCCATTACCTGCCGACCATGAAGGTCACTCAATACCTGGAATAATATGATGCCCTGGAGTATAAAACGGCTGACCATTTCACAGCCCCATCGGCCGGAGTTCAGATGGGATAGCCAAGAAGCATGCCCCCATGGAAGCCTTGTGTGCCGAAGTCATGGTCGGCATGGCATGTCGGCATGTCATGCCGCCATCAAAGCCTTTTATATGCCCGGGCCATGGTCGGCATGTCATGTCGACATGCCATACCGCCATTAAAAACGAACTGATGCAACACGTCATGTCATGCCGAAAGCTGTATACTGGAGCCCTGATCGACATGTCGGCGGCATGTCATGCCGCCATCAAAGCCCAGATCAGCATGGCATTTCGGCATGCCATGCGGTCATCAAAGCCGCACATGCCGGAGCCCTGATCGGCACATCACGTCGGCATGTCATGTCGCCATCAAAGCCGTACATGCAGGAACCCTTATTGGCATGTCATGTCGGCATGTCATGCCGCCATCAAAGCCGTTCACTCCTAAACCCTGATCGGGTGTGTCAATCGACAATAGTCTCGGAGACGCGTGGATCTGACCTCCGACTTCGACACCGCTCTTGTGCGAGGTCAGGTCAGGTCGGGTCGGGTCGGGTCGGGTCGGGTCATCTGGCCACTCGGTCGCAGCCACGCGTCACGGTTCCCTCGAACCACCGACGGCCTGTGCTGGCGAAGGAGCTGCGGCGTTATGCAGCGGATACTGTTGTGATGCCGTCGCGAAGTTCGATGCCGACTGAGATTGGTTCCGATTTCCAGAGGTTGGCATCACTGGCGTGTGACGTCACTCGCCTCTCGGTTTGAAGCTCAGCCATAGGCTGCCCTCATGTCGGAGAACGACGCTGGAGTCCAGCTTCAGGTCGTCGAACTTGTCGTGGGAGGTGATGTGGAAGTTTTTGAGCACGGTCGCCACCACCACCTTCAGCTCCAACATCGCGAGTTTTTGGCCTGAACGCGCAAAAAGTATTGGCTATTAATAGTCAACCACCATGCTGGAGGTGCTTCACATGTCGAGGAGTGGGCACGTGAGGTCACACTCGTATACAGGGGTCACTTCTGGAGGTGCTACCAGCGTGGAGGTGGGGCTTCACGTGTGGAAGATCCGTGTGGTCACATCAGTATATTGGGTCGTTTTTTACCCTTCAGGGAGTCGTTGCAAGCGGTGTCGTTTCGCATCCTTTTGGCGGGATATGTTCCTCCATCATGGCCGATTTGTACCTTCCCATGCAAAATTATCCTCCTTCCAGGAAAAGATCAATCGGAAAACCGAGAGCATGCGTCGTGAGGGAAATGTACGACCTCAATATACCAGGAGGTGCTGAGTTTACATCAAAATAACGTTAGGGATTATGCTATATTACTCAACGTTTCGGCCAGGGGCATCGTCAGGAGTGACTCTGGCCGAAACTCTGACACCCTGACGATGGCCCCTGGCCGAAACGTTGAGTAATATAGCATAATCCCTAACGTTACTTGTGATGTAAACTCAGCGCCTCCTGGTATATTGAAGGTCGTACGTTTCTTCTCACGTAATGTCTAAAACCCAAGAGCACTTAAGAGCCATTCTTCGTTGTATTAAGCATGCGTCGTCCCAGCTGAGGGGGTTTATCTTGACAAAGTATTGGGAGAGGGGAGGGCGCTGGATGGCACAATACATGCAGGCAATGGGCGGACACAGTGACACCAATGCTACTTCCATTTCCCCCGAAAATAATTTTAATTGGTGGCTCATCAACCATTTTAATCAAGCATCATCGTATGCACCGTTTACTCCAATTGTCGTAATACTGTTATCCTTTGCTCTACTTTCTTTGCTGAAGTCAAACCGACGATGCAAACGATGCATGCCATGAAGCCATATAGACCATGCAGACCATACAGACCATAATGAGCGTACAAATCATACATGGCATGCAGAACCTGCAGGCTATGCAAAACGTGCCGACTATGCAGACCATACAGACAATGCAGATCATACAGACCATACAGAACATGTAGATCATACAGACTATGCAGACCATACAGACCATACAGACCATACAGACCATACAGACCATACAGACCATACAGACCATACAGACCATACAGACCATACAGACCATACAGACCAACAGACATGCAGACCATACAGACCATACAGACCATGCAGACCATACAGACCATGCAGACCATACAGACCATACAGACCATACAGACCATACAGACCATGCAGACCATACAGACCATACAGACCATACAGACCATACAGACCATACAGACCATACAGACCATACAGACCATACAGACCATACAGACCATACAGACCATACAGACCATACAGACCATACAACAGACCATACAGACCATACAGACCATACAGACTATACAGACCATACAGACCATACAGACCATACAGACCATACAGACTAACAGACCATACAGACTATACAGACTATGCAGACTATGCAGACTATGCAGACTATGCAGACTATACGGACTATACGGACTATGCGGACCATATGGACCATACAGACCATACAGTGACCACCTCGGACGACTCACCGAGGCAGTTCCTAGGGCCGGCCGAGAACGGCACGTAGCTGAACGGGTGGCGACCCTGCAGCGCCTCGGGGCTGAACCGGTCTGGGTCGAAGCGCTCCGGGTCGGGCCAGTGCCGCGGGTCACGGAGGATGGCGTAGATGAACAGCACCACCACGAACGACTGCGGTATCTCGTGGCCGTCTAGGGGTGAGAGGGTGTGAAAGAGAGGGAGAGAGAGAGGGGTGTGGGGAGGAAGTGACAGGGCGGGAGTGAGGGCACGAGTAGCCTAGGGGTAAGTCGCTCGTCTCACAATCGAAAGGTTGTTGGTTCGAATCTCACCTGTCGCTACTCTTCGCCCGCGACCAATCGGCGTGAGAGATTGGCGACGCTACATGACTCAACGGTCGATGTGTCGTAAAAACCAATAACCAACCAGGGCGGGAGTGAGGCGGATGAGCTCTCAGTTTTGCGCCTGGAGGGCTTTGATCAGGTAGCTACGGCGCGGTTTACGGCATATTGTCGCAGGCCGGGTGAAAGCTGGCTGTCATCATTGGCGGCGGCAGTACAGGTCGCACGGAGTGGTGTTTCCGCGTTCGCAGCGGATTTTGCACATTTGTCCCTGTGCGTGACATGTCGGCCTTGACCCTGGAGATGGCACTCAGCGGTAGCACCCAACGACATCCTGATGGCGCTCACCAATAACACTAAATGGCACTCATATGGCATGCACCGACGATACTCAACGACACTCGCTGATGTCATTCAGATGACACTCAGATGGCACTCAGGTGACACTCAAATGATACTCAAATGCCATTCAATGACGTCCACTGATAACACTAAGATGGCACTCACCAATGGCACTCACCAATGTCGTTGAGGTGACACTCAGATGGTACTCACCGATCACAATGCTCGAGGCTAGACGTCGCTGGATGAAGGGTACCGGTGCAAACAGCCGGAGAGACTCCTTCAGAACCTGGTCCAGGTATCTTAGTTCCGCCAGGTCATTACGTGTCAGCGGTCTGAGGATGGCACAATCCCAGGTCACTCCCAGGTCACTCCCAGGTCACTCCCAGATCACTCCCAGATCACTCCCAGGTTACTCCCAGGTTACTCCCAGGTCGCACAGATTATCCCACACTGCTTACATTCAGGGCAGATGGAGCGATTCCCGAGCAGCCCAGCTTTGATGGAGGCTTATCACCGTCTCGAGTTCAATCCCCTTGAATGGGTAAAAGCGGACCGATTGTGTCGGTTGTCAGATCGCCTCTACGTCACGTAAATAATTTGACGTCAAGAATCCAGTTAAAAATTGGACACGATGGGCATACTAGGATGATACAGGAATGCAGCGATGGATGGATGGATTGCATATACTTAGCGGTGCATTGCATGCAAATTGCACGCAGATGGATTGTATTTCTTTCGCGGTGGCATGATGCTCAAACCGGATTCGTTGGGCAACGCCGGGTCCGCACTGACTACATATCACAACACACTGTGATCGTGACGACCAACTCAGTAGATATTTGCGCAACCTTTAAACAAACAAAACAAAATTAGCATGATAATTTGCTCCAACGTGGAAAACGTGTACCAGTTGCCCATCCCTGTTTGACCTGACCACTATCGAGTGGACCGAGGACTGGATAGAAACGGACCGAAAGTGCATCGTGTCGTCCCCCCGGGTACTGAAGCGTCCTGCCAGTGCACCTCGCCACCACCCCGGAGACTGACCCGTCCTCATATCCGTTCCACCCCAACCCCACCCGGGGGACTGCCCTGTCCTCCTGCCCGAGCCCCCCCCCCCGGAGACTGACCCGTCCTCATATCCGTTCCACCCCTACCCCGGGGGACTGCCCTGTCCTCCTGCCCGCCCGGAGACTGACCCGTCCTCATATCCGTTCCTACCCGAGCCCCTCCTCCTCCCCACCCCCCCAACTACCCGGGGGACTGTCCTGTCCTCCTGCCCGAGCCCCCCGGAGACTCCGTCCTCATATCCGTTCCACCCCTACCCGGGGGACTGTCCTGTCCTCCTGCCCGTGCCCCCTCCACCGGACACTGACCTGTCCTGCCCCAGCACCGCGTCCACCTCGGCGTGCGCCCTCTGCTGCACGTCCGGGTGACGTCCCAGGTTGTAGAGCGTCCAGCTGATGGCCGACGAGGTGGTGTCGTGACCCTGGCCGCAGGTCACCGCCCGCCGGTTAGTCAGCTGACCACCACCTCGAGGGGGGGACTCCTGGGGTTGGGGGCTGTTGATGTGGATGTCACCATTGGTTTCGATGTGGGGGGGGGGTGGAGCGATGGGGCAAGAGGGGTTCAAGTCGACAGTTTCCCATGCCAACCCAATAAGCGTTTAAGTTTCAAGAACTACATCACTAGATGCTGAACATTACTGGGTATCCTGTATTCTTAACATTACTAGACGTCCTAGATTCTGAACATTGCTAGGCATCCTATATCCTGGTCATTACTAAACATCCTAGATTCTGATGATTGTTTGACATCCTGGATCCTAGGCATTACTGGACATCCTGGGTCCTGGATATTGCTGGACATCCTGGAACCGTGACCTTACTGGACATCGTGGATCCTGACATTCCATACCCCGAACATGAAGGTGTCCACTTCCTCTCTGATGTCCATGTTGGAGAGCGGCTCGCCGTCTATCCTGGAGAACAGCAGGATGTCCAGCAGGGCCAGACGATGACCTGGCGATCGGAGTCAGCAGGTACAATGGCGTTATTTATTTATTTATTTATTTATTTATTCGGTTTGCCACACACAGGAACAGTGCCCCAATTATGGTGGTCCTCATACATACACTCAAACACGCCGCCCATTCGTTATGGAGGTTTTGCCTGTGTAGGGTTTCAGAGTGTGGGTGTTGTGAGCTGTGGCGGTTAGGACACACCTCCCAGTAATGTGCGCGATTAATGACGTGATATTTAGTGATACACATATACGATACTTGTCGATACATGTATGCAATAATTAGCAATACACATGTACGATACTTGTCGATACATACATGCAATTCTTAGCGATACGTATGTACGATACTTGTCGATACATACATGCAATACGTATCGACACACATATACGATACTTGGCGATGCATACATGCAATACTTAGCGATACAAATGAGCAATACTTGGCGATATATACATGCTATAGTTAGCGATACTTAAATGTCGTACTTAGCGATAAATGCATGCGATATTTAGCGGTAGCGGTAGCGGTAGCGGTAGCGGTAGCGGTAGCGGTAGCGGTAGCGGTAGCGGTAGCGGTACGTACGTACGATGCGATACCTCTATATATATCTCGCATAACAAAATATGTATGCACAACAAAATATGCATGCGATGTTCAACACGGAACTTGATGAAGCAAATCAGTCCGGCAGACATGCGAATCCCACATTACAGAAACGTATCCCTTAAAGCGGGTTCATCCACAACCAATGCCAAAGGAGACAACAACTGAGTACGGAGAAGGCAACATCTTGGATAACAGGTTGTACACGAGGTACGTAGTCGGCCACGTAGTTGGTACTTAGGCATTCAGAAGTTCGTGTTTTATTGAGCAGTTGGTATTGAGCATTTCCGTCGGCGCGCTACCTTGATGTTCCATGACCTGCTCCGGGCTGGTCAGGTCGGCTTCCTGCAACATCCTGCGACGAGCCTGTATCACCTGCAACGCCGGTTTTCTTACTCAACATGTGTTGGTAAACTTGAGCCCAGAATTCCGGTCGTCGTTGAAAGAATAGCTGACTTCCCCGCCTTCCAGCGAGGTTATGACTATATCATTAATGATCTTTTGATAGAAACAAGTCTACCCTGGTCTTTTGATAGAAACAAGTCTACAAAACTTGGCGCTGATGCGCTTCCCGTATATTCGCAAAATGGAAGTATTTTTGGCACCACTAGCGACTTGCTTCACGTATATTGTTATGGTATATAGTTTGAAGGTCATGTTAGGTCAGTGAGGTCAAGTCAGGTCAAGTTCATGGCAGGTGAAGGTAAGAAAATGTTGTCAACTTGAATGTTGTCATAAATGCAAATAACTGTCATCCGATTGATGTCACTTTGCATGCTACTCCCTAGATATCCAGAACCATTTGTCCATTTGTCATTGTGTGCCTAAGCGTTTTCATACTTCATTCATGTACTTCACTTCTTTCATCGCGCAGCCGATTGCGCCGGCTTTGCGGTAGCACCACTAGCGAAGCCGGCGGGTGGCCCGGTTGCGGTAACTGGTGTACGCAATGACCTGATAAAGTTCTGCCATATAGGTGACCTGAGGTCAAATGCCGGGTCTAGCATCTGTATTGCATCACCAGTAATGTCCAAAACATCATTGATGTCCATTTTGGAGCAGGTCAACACAATTACAGCGATCCATAACAATGGCAAGCCAAGCCAGGCAAAACAGGAACATTTTGATACATGTGACCTTATTTGACCTAGAAGATATTGACCTAAGGTCATGCAATTTGTACACCATATAGTTCATAACCGTACCCATGCACTCCGCAAATTTCGTTACTCGAACTCCATTCGTTACCCAATTATTTTACGTGCTGGTGGTTAGTTGTTACGTTATAGGGTGATCCATTATCTTGAAGGTCGCAGTGGAGGTCAACAAGACGATCTAAATACCCTTTCGTTTTTGACAATGGACAACATTTGGTGTTTTTTTGTGAAGATATTGGTGAAGGGTATTAATAGTGGTGAAATATTACAAAGATCATGCAGAAAACAGCCAGATACTTTCGATATTGAGACCTAGGAAAAGTTGAAGCGAAACTTCTACCCGGTGCGGTGTTATCTTGCATTCTGATATTCCGGATATGTCTTTGTTTGTTTCACGCTCAACCGCGGCAATCGGGACGTGCGATAGCACATCCCGACGTCCTATACACTGATGGTCTGAGTGCTATGACTGATCATCTGTCATGTTTCAAAGCTGTAAAACACAGCTAATGGCTGGTAGTCGTAGTCACTCTCACCAAGAAGTCACTCAGCAGCCGCTCCCAAGAGTTGAATGGTGTCATAGACATCGAACTTTGAGCCAGGCATTTCCGACTTAAGCTGGTTCATTCTACCTACTGGGCGGGGGGGGGGGTCTGGAAGCAGTGAAGTGCTTGGGCCAAGCCAAGCAGAGTGGAAAAGTAGGAGTAAATTTTCACGTTTCTAATGGTACCAAAGGAAAAATTGAGTTGAGAGTCGCCATGAAATGTACGTAGAATTATTAGAAATTACGTAGAACCCGCAGAAAACTTCATTTTCGCGTACAATTGTTTCATTTGGGAGGGGAGGGAATGTGCACAAGTGCTTACTGAACCACTGGGGTGCAGCCGACTGACACAGCCGACGGGTGCAACAAACCCCGACACGCGTCATAGGGTGTAGCCGACACCCACCACGGTGTAGCCGACACCCACCACGGTGTAGCCGACACCCACCACGGTGCAGCCGACACCCACCGGGGTGTAGCCGACACCCACCACGGTGTAGCCGACACCCACCGGGGTGTAGCCGACACCCACCACGGTGTAGCCGACACCCACCGAGGTGTAGCCGACACCAACCACGGTGTAGCCGACACCCACCACGGTGTAGCCGACACCCACCACGGTATAGCCGACACCCACCACGGTGTAGCCGACACCCACCACGGTGTAGCCGACACCCACCACGGTGTAGCCGACACCCACCACGGTGTAGCCGTCACCCACCGGGGTGTAGCCGACACCCACCACGGTGTAGCCGACACCCACCATGATGTAGCCGACACCCACCAGGGTGTAGCCGACACCCACCACGGTGTAGCCCTCACCCACCGGGGTGTAGCCGACACCCACCATGATGTAGCCGACACCCACCAGGGTGTAGCCGACACCCACCACGGTGTAGCCCTCACCCACCGGGGTGTAGCCGACACCCACCATGGTGTAGCCGACACCCACCACAGTGTAGCACACACCACAAGTGTAGCCGACACCCACCGGGGTGTAGCCGACACCCACCACGGTGTAGCCGACACCCACCGCGGTGTAGCCGACACCCACCACGGTGTAGCCGACACCCACCATGGTGTAGCCGACACCCACCACAGTGTAGCCGACACCCACCACAGTGTAGCCGACACCCACCGGGTGTAGCCGACACCCACCACAAACGGGGTGTAGCCGACACCCACCACGGTGTAGCCGACACCCACCGGGGTGTAGCCGACACCCACCACGGTGTAGCCGACACCCACCGGGGTGTAGCCGACACCCACCACGGTGTAGCCGACACCCACCGGGGTGTAGCCGACATCCACCGGATGTAGCCGACACCCACCACAGTGTAGCCGACACCCACCATGATGTAGCCGACACCCACCGAATCTGTGAAGCTGTGCAGCACCTTCAGAGCCTTCTCTTGAGTGCGGTAGTAGGACGTCCAGCGGAAGATGGCTTCGGAGTACAGGTACGGCTTCAGAAAACGGACGAAGACCAATTCCCTCATGCTATGGGCATACCAGAACAACAATGCATTATTTTGTCGATATAGCATATACCTACTGTGCATGCGGGTGTACTATGTATTTGCATCACATGGCACGACGCGTGTATTTCTTTTCTCATTTGGTTCTTGGAGACGTTTCAATGAAATTTGATTCTCAACGTGAACAATGCTGTTTCACATTACAAGCAGAGATTTAAGGGGAGGTCAAGGCGTTAAATAGAATGCATGTTCATTGGTACCGAACAAGACATCGCTAATTCATCCGCCCAAAAAGCAGAGACAGGAAGCCAATATGAAAAAAACACAGCAAAAAACACATCGAGGTCCAGGCCAGCATAGTACAGTGTCGAGCAGTTTAAACAGCCATGCGACCAATGTCAAAAGAAAAGTGAAGAGATAAAAATTTCAGGATATTGAACACAAATTGGCTTCCTCTAACGGTTGCTTTTGTACCGAATCACACCATTACAGCTTGGTCAGTTTCAGCCGACGTTACCTGAGGGTGGCAGCAGAAACAAATCCTCCTGGGGCACGAAAGCATTGAACTGCAGTTCCAGCGGAAAGCTATAGCTTATATAGTTGATCAATAGTACTAGGAAAATGTGCTTGAAGGGGCAAAATTGTAGGAAAAAAATCGGTAGCGGGCAAGGGAAAATCGTTTCCAATTGCCAAGAAATTATCTCTGAAATTACGTTACCCTACTGCACAAAACGTGCATGGTGCAAGTGTGCCCTATGCAACGCAGAAGTTGCCGAACATCTCCGCCAGGTGTCCCCCGTCCCCATAATTACTCGTGAACGGCGTTCAGATACTTGGACTGCTCTTCGTCTCCGTCGTCCATTTTCACACCCATGATGGTTTCTGCAATGAGAAGTGAGTTGACATGCACTTGGATATGCAGCAAAAGATGGCTGATAGCATCGGATCACGTCCAACGGCAAGTCGATTAATATTTCATACAAACGGGAAGTCGCTATAGTTAAGTGCAATTGATCATCAGCGATTTTTTTACGGCTTTGGGAACCTGTAAGATAGCATCGGATCAAGTCCAACGGCAAGGCTATTGAAATTCCACATGAACGGGAAGTCGCTATAGTTAAGTGCGATTGACTATCAGCGACTTCCTGAGGGCTTTGGGAACCTGTATTTTCGATTGCCTTTAGGATGAGGTAGCGACCCGCACAAACATAGTTCCAGGCACTCAACCGATGTGACCTATTCGTCACAGGCGGTCACTGTCCTCACCGACCAAAATTCGACAAATAGGGCGCCCCAAAATATGGCGCCCCAGCAGTCTCTGGGGATCTCAAGGGAACACAATATCTATGACCCTAGATGTAAAGCGGCGGCTAGGCCACTGGTAGCTTCAACGTTGCCGGCAAGTTATGTTCTTCATTACACTGGCGCCGCAGATAAATATCTACCTCTGTATGGGTGGTGAAGGGAAATTCTTACCGCAAGTGACGTTCAACGTCGTCTTGGAAATATACGAGAACAAGTCGATTTTCTGGCCATTCGTGTCACGCAGTCTGGAGGCCAGAGCGTTGGCGTGCTCGATGATGACATCCACGAAGTGGTCCAATATGTTGAAGTGAAATGCCGGCGTCAGCGCTTTCCGCCGCTTCTGCCATTTTGCGCCTGTAAGTAAATATAGTAAATGGAAGTAAACGGCCTGTATATAGATATCGGCCAACAAACAACAATGCGAATATGCATGAATTTGTATGGATGCAATTCGTGGCGCGGCCAGGATCTTCCTTCGGTGGGGGGGGGGGGGCGATCACCTTTAAAAAATATATCCAGAAACGGAGAAAGCCTTCAGCACGTTAGTTAGTTATTAGGGTTTTAAGGCGCATCAACTGCAGTGATTATACAGCGCCCATGCCTTCTACACGTTTCGTGCGCCAAAAATTTAGGGTTTTGCGAAGTGAAAATCCCAATTCCTAGCACCGTCTAATGTATTTTTGGCTGCTGGTGAGTGGAGTGGGAGTGGCCCTAGGGCCTCTGGTTGCACCCCTGAAAGCAATAATTTGGGGAAAGTGATTTTGTAGACATACCGACCACAAAGGCCCTTTGCGCTCCTTTGTTTTGGTGTATGGATGCGATGCTACGCAAGGAATTATTATGTGGTGGAATAATGTGTTATGGAGGAGGGATGAGAGAGGAGGGAAAAGGAACGAGGAACGAGGAACGAGGAAGGAGGAAGGAGGAGGACGGAGGATACGATGGACGATGGACGATGGACGATGTAGGACGATGGAACGATGGACGATGGACGATGGACGACGGACGATGGACGATGGACGATGGACGATGGACGATGGACGATGGACGATGGACGATGGACGATGGACGATGACGATGGACGATGGACGATGGACGATGGACGATGGACGATGGACGATGGACGATGGACGATGGACGATGGACGATGGACGATGGACGATGGACGATGGACGATGGACGATGGACGATGGACGATGGACGATGGACGATGGACGATGGACGATGGACGATGGACGATGGACGATGGACGATGGACGATGGACGATGGACGATGGACGATGGACGATGGACGATGGACGATGGACGATGGACGATGGACGATGGACGATGGACGATGGACGATGGACGATGGACGATGGACGATGGACGATGGACGATGGACGATGGACGATGGACGATGGACGATGGACGATGGACGATGGACGATGGACGATGGACGATGGACGATGGACGATGGACGATGGACGATGGACGATGGACGATGGACGATGGACGATGGACGATGGACGATGGACGATGGACGATGGACGATGGACGATGGACGATGGACGATGGACGATGGACGATGGACGATGGACGATGGACGATGGACGATGGACGATGGACGATGGACGATGGACGATGGACGATGGACGATGGACGATGGACGATGGACGATGGACGATGGACGATGGACGATGGACGATGGACGATGGACGATGGACGATGGACGATGGACGATGGACGATGCAATGAATGCACATATCACAGCAGCTTATCCTTTCGGGGCAGAGTTTGCAGTCCCGTTGTCTCTCCCGTGTTATGTGTGATATCTAGGGATTTTAAAGGATTTAATTTGTTGGAATTTAGATTTCCGCAATTTCTAGAGACATGCATCAAGGTTGAGCCAGCTCCTGTTTGAGCCAACTCACGTCTTATCTACGTCCGAACAGGGTGTTTAGGTGTATTACTATCCATCGGTAAAACTTGAAGCAAAAGTAAAGCAAGTAAAACTTGGAAACTTGCAACTCGCAGCAAAACTTGGAAGAGATCTCGCTTCCGAGCACCTCCTTCCCCTCCCCACTAAACATTCCCATCCTGGCCATTAGGTCGTGCATTTGGTCAAATCAAGTTGGAAGCTGTGTGAGTTTATCCATTCCCCACACCGAATCGGTCTAGAAAAGCTCCCGGCGGTTGTTCACACAAAGTGCGTCGCATTAGTGCTATTGTGATTAGCCTTCGGTGACAAATTTCACACGTTCAACAAACTTATTGGAACAATGGGCTTAGTGGGTAAATATGTGGGTAATGGGTAAACAGTGGACTTTATGTCATTTAACAATTAATGTCGGATTGTAGTTATTGGCTTTACGACACGTCGACCGTTGAGTCATGTAGCGTCGCCAATATCTTACGCCGATTGGTCGCGGGCGAAGAGGAGCGACTGTGAGACACGAACCCACAATCTTTCGATTGTGAAACGGCCAACTTACCCCTAGACTACTCATCCCCATTTTATGTCGCAAGTTTTGTTTTAGGTTGAAGTTCAGTCAACGAAATATCCAAATCCGATGCGTTTTGGAAAACTTACGGCGATTTGGACGCTTTGCCACCTCCCAAAAACGGCTACCTGGACCCGCCTCTGGCCAGTTTCACCAAGCGCACGTTTGCTGGCATTACATCACTACCGCCTTGTGTCTGATTGTTTGTTTGTTTGTTTATTGGTTGGTTCACGACACACTTTATGCACATTCACGGCTAATGGCGCCGCCCACACTGTTTCGCCGGTGGGCCGCGGGATTGGGAAATGTCCTGAGTGGCGCTAGAGTCGAACCCGGGACCTTTGGTACCCATAGCCCGACACCTTAACCACTCGGCCATCCCCGCCCCTTGTGTCTGATTAATCACACGGAGCGCCGAGGTGTGAGGTCGAGCCCGGACGACGGCACGAACCTTTGCTCATCAGCAGCCCGTCGCCCAGCCACGGGACGAAGGCACGGTAGTCGTGGCCCTTCTCAAGGTGTTCACTGCTGGTCAGCACCTCCTGCAGCGCAGACAGGCCACGCTCTGATCGGCACTCGTTGCTGGGCACCCACGTTCTTCGCCAGCAACATAGGGTCGGGTCGAATGAGGAGGGTGCATGCACTCACGGGTGAGAAGGTGGGCCAACACCGGCAAATAAGATCAACACTTCATTTCTCACGAAACATTCAGACAAAATACTTGCACTGTCGGCACGCGCGAGATGAAATATTCAGCCCCCGCCCCGAGTGAATACACCCGGGGAAGTGGAAGGCCAACACTCGATACAATGGGGGATAGGTGCTACGCTTGGAGAAAGAGAAAAGTGTAAGCAGACATCCAGAAAAAGAACATGCATCGTGCTACAATGGCTACAGAAAGACGAACGGTATGTGTTTCGAGCATTGATCTGCGTAGCGAAGCATGCCACACAACAGAGGGTGATTTTGGCCAGGATTTTGCTAGGGGCTCCCAACCTCAAAACAAATGTTATGAAAGAGATCTTGTTAAGGGTTTCATCTTGATGTTAAGGGAACTGGAATGTAGTATCAACTGCGGTTAAATCGAAGCGCATGCTTAGCCGACCGAATGTAGGATATTGGAACAGGAAACCTCCAAAATATGTGAAAAATATCCATCTCCAAAAAGTTGCACAAAGGACATGACTCATAAAGGCTTCTTCTGAACATAAAAAGAAGGAAATTTGAATTGCCAACATCTATTGGCCAGGTCAAGTGACCTAAAGTTTGGATGTCACGTTATCCAAATTTGAGGAATAAAAAATCGAACCAGTTTACATATTCTTCGTGTAATTGCCAACTGGAACATTTCATGAAGAATCCCGAGATTCTCATGATGATGTGTCGTGCATGATACATTCATTGCTGGAAAACATAGCATCTCGTTCACCATTTTGACCTTCAGCATCAAAGAGGTCATATTGAATATCGTAGTGAAATTTAATCATGCTTCTTCCAATCTCACTGAAACACATACGAATATCGAAGAATTTGAAATATTCTTCCAGGAGGAAAAATGCACATTGTGTATTAATTGATCGCTTGAACAAGTGATCGGGTGTAAATTAGTGTCCGGGAAGCTATCAGGCGTTAGTCCGTATGACCGCAGTGCATCGCGCCAACGCTTTTTATAATTGTGTACACCACAATGCTTCACAAACTAAATGCTTGCACTGTTTCTTAACATCTTGCAATCGGTCATTCATGAACAGCATGCTATTCCAGTTCTTCTGAAGTCCATAGGCCTATTTTGAGTGCTCGGAAAGATCTTGAGGATTATTTTCCCTGAATTTTCCTTCGACGCGCATCTTCCTGCTCAGACATAGGCGCCCCAAATACACACACACACACACACACACACACACACACACACACACACACACTCATATATATATTCTCATGTATGTGTATAGTGCAATACCGTTAATTGGCTTCCGTGTGCCGTAGGTGGGTGCCATCTAACGCCGTACAAACCAGCCGATATCACCACACGGTGGCAGGCTGGCAAAATTCACTCACACACACACACACACCACACGCCGTGTACGGGGGGGGTGTTTTTTTGAGGCGTGCCGGACCATAAAGGTCATTTGCGCCGCCTACACATCTGTCGATGAAAGCGAGTGTTACGATCAAGGTACAGGCAAGTGGATATTTACGTTAAGGGAATATTGCCTTACACTTTGTGCGAAGTGTTTTGGTTGCGAAGGCGGGGGCTGGGTTGGGGACGTCTCCCTGATGTCCAACTGGTTTTAATTTTACTTTACTCCTCCACATAATAATTTGTGGTTTGGGTGGCCGTGTACACACACACCGCCGGGGCACGCTCACCGCCGGGGCATTCTCACCGCCGGGGCACTCTCACCGCCGGGGCACTCTCACCGCCGGGGCACTCACCGCCGGGGCACTCTCACCGCCGGGGCACTCTCACCGCCGGGGCACTCCACCGACGGGCACTCACCGCCGGGGCACTCTCACCGCCGGGGCACCCGCCCTCACCGCCGGGGCACGCTCACCGCCGGGGCACTCTCACCGCCGGGGCACTCTCACCGCCGGGGCACTCTCACCGCCGGGGCACTCTCACCGCCGGGGCACTCACCGCCGGGGCACTCACCGCCGGGGCACTCTCATCGCCGGGGCACTCTCACCGCCGGGGCACTCCACCGCCGGGGCACTCTCACCGCCGGGGCACTCTCACCGCCGGGGCACTCTCACCGCCGGGGCACTCTCACCGCCGGGGCACTCTCACCGCCGGGGCACTCTCACCGCCGGGGCACTCTCACCGCCGGGGCACTCTCACCGCCGGGGCACTCTCACCGCCGGGACACTCTCACCGCCGGGGCACTCTCACCGCCGGGACACTCTCACCGCCGGGACACTCTCACCGCCGGGGCACTCTCACCGCCGGGGCACTCTCACCGCCGGGGCACTCTCACCGCCGGGGCACTCTCACCGCCGGGGCACTCTCACCGCCGGGGCACTCTCACCACCGGGGCACTCACCGCGGCCGCCTCCGGCGAGTTGATGACGGCATACTCGGTGCCGAACAGCCGAATGTAGAAGAAGCCGGGGAATTGCCGGGCGAACCTGACGTACGTCTTCAAGAACTCTGAGAAAAGGGACGCCGGCGTCGTCGGCGGTGTTGGTGGCCCGACGAGAGCGGGCCGGGACGAAGCCTCCGAACTGGCAACGGATAAACGTGGGGACGGATACAAATTGCGCGAGAGAATGGACCACCGGCTGACGTCAAAATCACGTCACATGAATGCGAGGTAGCCTGGATGTCCTTCAAATTACGTAGCATTCACGTCATGGTGGTCTCCAGGCGTACTGTAATCGGGCCATGCAAATCATGTTGCCTGAAACAGAATATACACTGCATATTCCAGGCTGTGAAATTACTGGACTTGTAGCCTGCGCCAGCCGTCCATAAAGGTGGTGAATTGTATGTGAACCATTTTGGCATGTATAATAAATAGGCTCTTGTTCAGGCCTAACTACGTACCTACACAATCAACTTCTGCGTACCTTCAAATCAATTATCTCCGTCTCTCTCCATCTCTTTCGCGCCGTCTCTCTTTTTCCCCGTCTCTCTTTTTCCCCGTCTCTCTTTCTCCCCGTCTCTTTTTCTCCCCGTCTCTCTTTCTCCCCTCTCTCTTTCTCCCCTTCTCTCTTTCTCCCCGTCTCTCCATCTCTCCACCTCTATATCTCCATCTCTCTATCTCCGTCTCTCTATCTCCGTCTCTCTATCTCCGTTTCTCTATCTCCGTCTCTCTATCTCCGTCTCTCTATCTCCGTCTCTCTATCTCCGTCTCTCTATCTCCGTTTCTCTATCTCCGTCTCTCTATCTCCGTCTCTCTTTCTCCGTCTCTCTTTCTCCGTCTCTCTTTCTCCGTCTCCCTTTCTCCATCTCTCTGTCTCCGTCTCTGTCTCCGTCTCTCTCTCCGTCTCCGTCTCTACCTCTCAGTCTCTATATCTATTTATCTATATTTCTATATACCTATATCTACATATATATATATACATATCTATATCTTTATATCTCAATCTAT